>WIPJ01000520.1:425796-444370 GCA_018155075.1 Cassiopea andromeda
ATATATATATCAATTAATGCAAAGATGATTGGAATCTTAGATGAACACATACCTATCCGCCAGCAGCACACCAAGGGATTTTTGAGTGGGAGGGGTTTAGCAGAAGAAATGTACACACAAGCTACTAAATCTCCCAGCATTACTGACAATTAATGATCACAAAGCCAGCTTTTACCAGCAATGTGAATGATAACCTATGTCTTTAGCAGAAAGTTGGAATGTGATGCCCCCATGCCCCCTACTTCAGTAAGCTCCTGCTATCCACTTCCTTAGTTCTCAAACAGCCATTTTCATTTTGTTTTGTATACAAACCTCCCTCTTGTAAAAGTTGAAGTACCAGTTTTAAGAGCAAGAATGATAAGTAGTGATAAACTACTTATCAACAAGAATGACAAGTAGTGTGTTAGTTTTAGGGTTTTGGTTAGAGAAGCTTACAAAAACTCAAGGGTTAAGCAAAGTTTCTCAAAGGTGCCAAAATGGTCCATATTTGTAGATCTGGTATACACATTTTTATAGGAAACATATCTATAGGAAACATGATGCTGAAATTGGTCAAAAATGAAGAAAAAGTTGAGAAACCCGGGCAGGCTATGTTTCAAATAATAACTTGAAAATGCTGACTTTGCAAGAAATTGTTTGATAAAGCTAGAAACAAAATAGAAACAACAGCTATTACATGCTGCAAAAAACCTGCACAACCCTTTGTTTTGCATCACAGTTACCTAATTTGGGTTATTGTTGTTGACACCCTGAGAGCTTTAAGAAACAGTTCAAAATTATCTATGACTGGATTTGACAGAATATTCAGAAGCATCCAGACTGAAGGCAGAAAATTTGTTTCATGTAAGAAAAGTTTATTATCTTGCCTGTTACTGTGCTTATATGCAGAGTTTGTGTGTAGGAATGCCAGCAAAGATATGAATGCCACTAAAGGACAACTGTGCTTGTTGGAAGCAATGAAGTTGCTGTGTTGCATTATAGAGTTCTTTCTCAATCCATGACTTAACTGATATGTGAATTTTGTTTTCTTAGGAACACGAGAGACAATTGATTTAACAAAAAGGATGGCAGCTGCAGGTGCAGATGCAGCTCTTGTAGTAACACCATGCTTCTTCAAGAATAGAATGAATGCAAAAGCAATGAACAAACATTACACAGCTGTGAGTTATTTTTCATCATACCTTTGATGTGTGTAAGATGTGAAAGTTGTGGAAATTTTGAAGGAATTATGCATTATTCAGATACATTCTTTCAAAGCAACGACTTGAAAGGGAAAGAAATTAGTGTGAGCTGAATTGAACAACCAATAGTTGAAGTGAACAGTGGAGAAGTATGGAGATCAGTATGAAATAAATGAACCAATATTCTAGGAGCACAAAATAGTTTGCGGGTGGAAATAATTGAGGAGTTGAAAAGTGTCCTGAAAATTAGTATCAGAGGGTTGGAAAAAAGGGGGGCTGGAAAAATAGGAGCGATGTTTACTTTGATGGGCTACTTTCATGCTCTCTTTCATATGCTAGAAGGAATTCTAAGGTAGAGAGTAATGAATAATGTTAATTTGATTGATTAAACCTCAGAAGTAACTTTATATCTGGCAAAAAATTCTCAAAACTAGTAATTTGGGAGATTGGAATAAGGGCAGTGGAGTTGGGATGATTACTCAGTACTCAAGAGTATCAAGAATAGCTTTTTGGTGTGCCAGAACACTAAGTTGTGAATTTTTTTTAGATTGCAGATGTATCACCAATTCCCATTATTCTCTACAATGTTCCTTCAAACACTGGATTGGAATTTCCTTCAGAGAGTATAGTTGAACTGTCAAAGCATCCAAATATTATTGGGCTTAAAGACAGTGGAGGCAATGTATGAACTGCTTTGAGTCACCTTCTTCCTTCTGACTTTATGCCTAGTAGCTTCTCATTTATTGGATTCTCCTATGTTTGTAACAGTTGTTGCTTTTTGGTTAGATCTGTTTACAGAGCAATCAAGAGTGGGACAAGCAGCAAAGTCCCCAGGGTCTCAAGGTCTAGGGGTCTCACAAACCTCAAAGTTTAGGGGGTCCTCATAAAGTATGACCAGCAGTAATTTTGGGCACCCTTGTCTGTGTCTGCTTCACAAGGACAATTTTTACCTTATGTTAAATTGACCACAAGCTATATAATTTGAGTGATTATTGTCAAGATTTTAAAACAAAGATAAATATGGAAATGTAAGAGTTGAGAAATAGACATGTTAAAGGAAAGTTGGTATAGAGAAAGCCCAAGAAAATTCTACATTAAGACATTCAGTTAGTCTCAGATGGCTGACATAGCAAAAGAGAGATAACAAATTTTTCACATCTACTCTGAAACCCATAGTCAGCATGTAGGATGGATAAACTGCCTATTGTATAAGAAACTATCATAGAAATAACTGGTATAAAACAAGTAGAGAGGAAGAAATTTTGAAAATGTTATAATTGTTTGCTTTATCTTAGATTACAAACATAAGTGGGATCATACAAGAAACTTCTGGCAATAATTTCCAAATCCTTGCTGGTTCATCAGGCTTTCTAATGCCATACCTCTTACTTGGTGAGTATAACGTTCCTATCCAGAACTTTTGCGTTGTCATTATGTAAGTCTGAGTGAAATTTTTTGCTGGTACTGTAGTGTCTTGAGTAGGCAGGCCCCTTTCTTATAAGCATAAATGTTACAGATCGGTCATGGCCAGAACATTCAGAAAATTGAATAGAAAAGTATTGTGATTTATAAAAAACAGTATGATCCTGTCTGTGAGAACAAAACTGTTATGTTTTGTTTTTCTACTTATCTATATAACGTGCTACTGCTCTGACTTTGTCTTTACCTCCAATCTATCTGTATCTTTATCTACCCATTATTAAGTATCCAATGTTACAATGCCTTTTAGTAAAACATTTTACCAACCTAAACTCCCTTCTATTAACATCCCTTTTTTATAAAAATTTGCTGACATGCATACTCCCATCTATTAGCACCCCCATTTTATTAAAAACTGGCCGACATAAATACCCCCTTCTATTGGAGACCACTCAACTCTCCTGGTTTTGCCATTAGACTCCTGGTTTTGACTGCTTGCTCCCAGTCTCCCGGTTTATATATCGTTTCTCCTGGTTTAAAAGCATCATCTTGCAGAAATAAATGGATCTCTCACTGCTATTTCATTGGTTTTCTGACATCTCCTTTCATTTTTGTTCGATTTGTTTAAAATTTTTCCAATTTATGGTTGTGATAGAATGATCACATTGACTTTCCACATGGCAAAATTTTTTTGTTAATGCAGTGTGATTAACAAAAACCGATAGAATTATTTTGAAGAGACTTCTCATGATTACTTTGTCATAAACTACTTGCCAAGCACAGCATTTTATCAGGTATATTTCTTCTCTTAGCAAATTTCTTTGATCTCCCTGTTTTTGACCAAACCTCCTGCCTTTTTATAGCCAAAATGCAGAATCTCCAGGCTCTGAAAATTTTAGGTCGACAGGTCTGCTATTGGTATCCCCCTTCTATTGAAAATTGCCTGACATGAGCACCCCCTTCTATTAGAGAAAATAGAGTATACAAAAATTATATGCAGGAGGATGCTTAACATATTTTCCCAATGTGATAATGAAATATTGAAAAATCATTGATTAAACCCTTCCAAAGATCCTGGTTGGGCAATATTTCCATAAGGTTGGTAGAAAATTGTGATGTTTCACCTGTATTACCATTGAAGCTATTTTGCAACTGTTAATATCGTTTTCTTCATGGAGCTTCAGCTATACATCAGTTACTTTCCATTACTGATACAGTTTACCCTGCATATGACACTCATCAAACCCTTGACATTCACTTTGTTTTTTTTTTGATATTTCGAAGGCTTTTGATCATGTATGACGCAAAAGTTTTTGTTGCAAGTTATGCAGATATACTCAGTCCTGGGAGCTTTAATGTTTCTAGCTTATATCAACAATATGATTGAGGATCTTAAATGCATAATGAAATTGTTGACTCATGATACTTTCTTCTTTGCTAGCAATTTTAATATATTTTGTGGGCATCAATTAGCTTCTTAGCTATATATACCTGTGTATTGTTATTGCCAACTTGAAAGACATTGTAGATAAATAAACACCACCTTTAAGGATCCTAAAGCACGAGTTGAGAGTCGGAGCCACGATTTGAGTCTTATAAGCTTATGTGCCCATAAATGGAGGATGACGTATACGTATGACGTATGACTTTTATGCATGCTTTCAGAAACCAAGCTGTAGAAATAACTGTTTAAACAAAAGGAATTAAGACTTACCATTCCAAGACCTGTCTGCTTCCGCGTATTGGGTGTGCTTCTCATTTTTTTGTATGGTGACGATTTGTAGCGTACATCTTCGTATACTTTTTACCAACGGAAGGTTTATCCTAATGAGCATGGCCCTTTGATTTCAGTTTAGATTTGATTTTTGCTACACCTTCTTTGTATAATGGCTACACAGTAGAAAGTGTCTGACTTGCTCCCCCGTAGATCGTATCGTAGCTTGTAATTGTAAATTCTTTAAGTATATAAATATGTTTTCCCCAAAACAAGTGCTGCTCTTCAACAAGTTCAGAAATGGGACTACCTGAAGCATTTGTTTCCCAAGCTATTTTTGCAAACTCTATGTCATACTGCGTTAAATTTTATGCAGGGTTGCTGGGCTGAACCCCCTAAGCTTTTGAGGCGCTAAAGGGGCCCCTCAGAGGTTTTCAACAAACAAAATTTTTGTACGATTTGGAATGAAAGTAAGATTATGCTCAGTCTTACTGAATTCCTGAAGGCCTCAATGGTCTCTGTGACGTTACTGCTTTCATCAGCAAATTAGCTGTCTGTTGATTTGACTTTTCAATACTTATTAGCCAATCTTGCGCCCTAATAAATGGTAGCTAACAGGGGCACATCCAGAGCTAGACTCTGGGGGGAAGCATCTGATTCCTTTTATTGTCTTCTTCGAGTAGCAAGTTTCTTAATATAGTTGTTTGCCATATGAAATGTAGTCGTTTGGGGAGCTTGGCCCCCGGCCCCCTGGATCCACCCCTGGTAGCTAATTGTATATAGCCTGTAATTTACAATGATGAGTGAAATTTTTAGGTGCTGTTGGTGGTGTATGTGCCCTTGCAAATGTCCTTGGCGAAGAAGTCTGCAAGCTCTATGATTTATGCAAAGATGGAAAAATAGAGGAAGCTAGACAGTTGCAGCTCAAGCTTATCAAACCGAACGGAGCTGTGAGTGCTATATGAAATGTCTCGTTTCTTCAATTCATAGGCAAGGGTGGAAATGTCCGACACAGATACTCAAACTGTCGGTAGCACTGAAGCCCTGTTTCCACTGACCCAGGTATTTTCGAATACGGAGAAAAATTTGTCGAATTTGGCCTTGTATTTCCACTGCTACGCTGAAATTCGGAGATTTTGGAATACGCTGTCTAGAGCGTATTTTTCTGGCTCCGGAGATATTCGAATACGCAGCGTATCAGTGGAAACAATCTTGCCTGGATATTTTGGAATGCGCTGCAACACCAACAACGATTTTTGATTTGTTTGGCGCCAAAACACTTGAAGTGTATTAACGAGGCCTAGAGAAATAATCGCCGAAAGATTCTTTGACGTTTGATTTGCACTTAACCAATGTTCCAGTCAATCTGGCAGCAATATATGTGTACTTTATTGGACTATGTAACCAGTCAATGCCATTTAACATCTATTGTATGCATTGCACTCGATTGCAATGTGGAGAAGTAGCTCAACCTCGTCATCAATCAAAGCAAAAAAGGTTCATCGCCATTTTTCGCTTTTCCTCCTGACATTTTGTTAAGTTAAGCATTTACAGAAATGATATCTCATTTTGGGGGTAGCATTAGCCGATTCCATCGTGAGCTCATGTGTAGAACTCGCAGGAACACCCTCGTTCATATTTGATCGACGTAATATGTCTCACTTCAATGTGAAATATCCGGAGATATTCTGCATAACTGGATCAGTGGCAACAGGCGAAAAAAGATATACTGAGATTGATTGTGCTTGGTGTTTCCACTAATACGCTACCCAAAAGATAAATTTTTCTCCGTATTCACAAATATCTGGGTCAGTGGAAACGGGGCCTGAGAAAAAACTTTTGAAAATGCCGACGATTCCCCCTTAGTAAATGGGAGTCATTGTTTTTCACCATACACTTCGTTTCAACTGACTTAAAACTGTTCAGTGAGATCCACGGTCTCTTCATGCTCAGCTGAATGAATGATCCCACTCAACTGTTAGTGCCCTGGCAACAATAATCATACTGATTTGATCAAAGTTCCAAAAATGTCCGACTCCATATATTCTCCTTATTTCCATTCCTGCATAGGATATTTCTTTCTAATAGTAAGCATTGAAAATTTCAAACACTATAACCTAAAATTTATCTGTATATTCAAACTTATTTCTACAGTTCAAAATTCCTTTTCGTTTTTCTCACTAATTTGCACCCTGGTAACGTAATTTCAACTCTACTTTTCTTTGTTATCTTGTCAGGTGACACGAAAGTACAACGTTCCAGCAATGAAATATGCCATGGACCTTTTTGGGTATTACGGTGGACCATGCCGCTCTCCTCTGACTTCACTACTTGAATCTGAAGCGGCCGATGTCGAGAAGAGCTTCAATGAATTTCCTCGAAGTTAATTTGATTGCCTTCAAAATTTGAATACTTTTACCAGAGTTATGATTTCAGAAAATTTACCAGACACGTACAATAATGCACATTTTAGAGTATCGATGTTTTTCGTATACTTGCTGTCTACTATTTTCAAAGTCCAGCTGTCTCAAGAACACTCTTCTGGACAAGTAAGGCATTATATGTGGACCTAACGATTCACTGTTGTGCTTAAGATGAAAGCTGAGATACTGATTGAGGCTTGAATTAGTGACCAGTGTTGAATAATTACTTATCAATATTTTTTCCGAAAGAACCCAGCCATGAGATCTGGGGTAAGATGGATGGAAATATTTGAAGAAACATGTGCTTTCACCATTTCATTTTTGTCTGAATCTTGTCTCATCTGATTTATCTCCTCATTGCGGACATTTTAAGCCTGAGGATAGAGTACGACCAGGTTGCTATTCGTTGCAATTTTGACACTAGCACATCCTACTTTTAGGAAGACTGATATGTCCCCCTTTTGGCAATAAAATTGTGAGTCACCTGTCCTGCAGACTTTCTCAATCATCCTTCTTTCTTTTCCTCTTCTCTCTAGATGTTGGAAGTCTTCTAGCTTTTATGACTTTGTCACTTTAGACCAGTGGTCTTCAACCTGGGCGATACCGCCCACTAGTGGGCGATTTCAGATTTCGGGTGGGCGGTAGAATAATTTCATTTTATATCAAAAACATCCAAAATATGTACCTTTAGCATAACGCACCGAATCCTTTACTGGAAACCGATGAAATGAAATATCACTATCCGCAGTTTTTCTGTTCGTGCAGTTTAAGAAAAGGAATTTCAATCCATTACATTGTTTTACCTGTCTTATGTAATGCATTTACTTTCGGGATCAAGGTGTATCAACGATGGGGGGCTTTTTTGATTAAATGTTAGTGGGCGGTGAGAAATTATACTTTTCCAGAACTTACAAAAATGGGCGGTACGTGGGAAAAGGTAGAAAACCACTGCTTTAGACTGTACGTTGCTTCCTATAGTTGTACCTAAAGGTCTTTGTTCTCACTCATGGAGCTCTTCAGACTGCTCTTATAGCTCTCCATGGACCACAGTAGGAATTTAACTGCTGAACATTATTTCTGACTTTTCTCTCATTTTCGTATAGTTTGTATGTTTTTGAGAATTTTGTTGGATTGCGGGTAGTTCTACATTGAAATGTAAGAACAGTCTCTTGTGTTAATGAAGGAAGCAATTTTCACGTGCCTATACCTCATTTATCTCAGGAAAGATTCCGTTGCATTAGATTTTCTGTGGAAACACAAATCGTGTTGGTGTTGTGGCCTATTTTAAAAGGAGTTTTGTTTTAGTTAAAGCTTTTTCTTGCTGAGTTGTATATCTGTCACTGTCGTTATCTCAGTGTTATAAACATTCTGATGTTTGATGTTATGTGAATAAATTGAAACGTTTTATCATCATTTTCTTTGCTATTGTCAACATAGGCAGTACGAGAAGTACCCGACTATTCAACAACTAAATATACATAAGCATTTACCAGCGGAGTCGTTTAGGTCCAGACTTGAAGTTTTAAAATGTTACTAATTTAATGAAGCTTATTTTTTATTATTCATTGATTTGAATATTCAGTTTTTTTACTTTTGTTTCGCGATAGTTTTCATGTTTGAAATCAAATTCCAGCATTTATCTTAATTTTTAGTTGGATTGCAATAATTAAAGTTTTAAATTCATGTGTATGTGCAAATCTACTATTTCCATATTGTTCTCAAGATATGTCATAAATAAGAACATTTCTGTTCAGGTAGATATTTATTGAAGCAAAATGATACAAAGTATTCTTTGAAGATAAGAACTTTAATGATAAGGTGTAACTTTAGCAATTGAAGCTTAACTGTGGTACGAACCTTCTAGGGCGATACAGCAAGTCTTATTCTGTGATATTTGAACCGCTCCATTTTTGTGAATGGGGACAAAAGCAACTAGCAATACCTTAAAAGTATTTGCTACTTGTTTTTGCCTCCGCTCACTCAATTTCTTTTAACAGGCCATTCCCAAAGTTCCCAATTTATCTGCAGTGTAGCACTCCATATTAAGATCCCGCTGATATGGTTTGACGTCTCTTTCGCTGGACCCTTTTGGTAGAGTTCTTGTTACATTCAACATCAGAAGCCAATATTTAGAGATTTTGTAGAAAAATAAAAGTGAAATGGCTGGATCATGAACTGCATCCAATTCGTGTGGCCTAAAAAAGATTTTTACATAGTTATTCTTCAATGCTGTCCTGGAGGATAGAGAATCAGAATGTTACACCAGTAAAGAACATTTATAAGTATCGCAATTGAAAGTGCCTTCGTAATAGAGTGTTTGCTCAACAAATATTGTACGAATTAAAGCAAAAAGAAAATAAAGATGAAAGTTTTAACATGAAGATAACATTAGATGGCAGCAAGTATCATATATTCTGAAGCATACCATCTTCGCAGAATAACATCACATTAGCCGCCTGCAAGTCTCCTTCATTCATCTCAGCCCACCTCCTCATGTCGTTGCCACTTTCTTATGTACTACAGCGTCTTCTACCCTTTATTATACCCGACTCAAAGCCGCATTACCTCATTGCCGCTGCACACATTACAGCAAAGATTTGGAATTTGATACACGCTCCATCGCAATGATCACTCATTTGTTGAAGTTTCTTTTGGGTTTGGAAGGTAGTGCGTATTATTGTTATCCAATCCGCACGATTTGCTTACCGCGCAATCACACGATTCGATGCACAATTTAGATTCAATGAGGTAATGTATTTTGCTTCGTTGGTTATCATTCTAACAGGTAAATTCAAACATCTACTTCCTCTTAAATTTTTCGTATTACAACTTTATCACGCATATCTTTTTCACTTTGCATTTTAAGTTCTACTCAAGTTTCGCGTATGATACGTTGGACAAGTACCATCTTTAAAACTTATTTTTGTCGCAAACTTTCCTGGTTTTAACTGTTTCTCGATATATTTCCTCGGTTTTGCCCAGGAATATTTTCTTTCTCTGCTCATTCGCTCCACTGACGTAACAGGTAAATTTTAATGTGTAAGTTGTTGCCTCTAGCACTGAATTTCAAATGCAGAAGCATGTTAAATGTTTTGGTGTATTTTAGCATTCGTCCTTTTCTTCATTTAAACTGTAATTCTTCTCTCAGTTGGACCGTATTTTACTATGTTCAAAAATCACATCTTTCAACTTTAAACCTGAGCCATTTGGAAGCTGATTTTGCCAAATAAGAGCGCTTTCACCATTTCATGCTTATCTAGTAATCCATTTTTACATCGTTGGCCTTGACAGAAATTTTTTGATCTAGAAAATGCAGTGCAGGAATGTCAGACTTTTTAAGGCTTTTATATTCTTTCAAAGTGTCTAGCAGCCAAACAGGCGTTTTTCTCAATTTGCTTTATTAAGTTGCAAGAATATTGATGCTAAATGTAACCTTTGATATTTGCTGAGGTAATTTATGAATGCTACTTGAATGAACACTATTTTAGAAAGCTCCTTGAGTGAAAAATATTTCATTTGTGATAGTAATGGTGCGCAGTTTTATTGGTTTTCTAATAATGTTATGGAATTTAATGGAAAGGGATTAGTTCGATGATCATTTGAGATAAGTTGTTGAGCAGGAACGGTTTTGCTAATGGTCGTCGTTCTCACCTTTGCTATTAAATTTTTGATCAGACTGCGTTCGTTTCTGAGGCTCCTATATTTACAATTTGATATCGATAGTTCATGATACAAATTAAGGTAACTTCTCATAGTTTATCTTGTATCCTTATTTTCAACTTAATCAGTTGCATGCATATGAGCGCCGAGAGGGGGTAGGGGGCCTGAATATACTTATAGATCTCGGCCTTATATTTTTGATGTGTTCCAAAGCAAGAGGCAATTTTACCCAGTTAAGTAAAATGCGGGATTAAGGTAATCATGCAGTTCAAGACGTTAAAGTATAACATCAGTTTGCATTTGAGATCTATTGATTTCTGTGAATCTGCTTTATGTGCTAAGCAAACCAATGATGTTTTGTAGCAAAATTGATATTGCTATTTGCGCATGCTTCATTTTGCTGTTGCTGTCAGAGTTTGGTGGCCACTTCTAGCTTCACTGCCTTTGCAAGCACTTTGCATAATAATATCTTCAACATAAAATTTCATAGCATAGCATCATTGGCATCTCTTCTTATTTTTTGACTATTTCTTTACCCTGAAGTTTTTATACTACATGTAAGAGTTGCAACCATGAGGATTCAATAGCTAATTATTCAACTGACACTAGATAAATTGCACATGAATTATGGTGATCAAGGCTGTTTTCAAGCGAAGATCGCAATTAATCTGGTATCGCATTCATATTCATTGACCACCAGTGATTTCTTGATCATTGCTCATGCCTCCTGTCTCCCAACCTATCACTCTCAATTGTAAGGATTCCATGTCAATTTGCTTCAAAATTAGGATCCTAACAGCTAGAAAGAAGATCTCTTTGCTTCACCATGCTGATTTAGCTGAGGAATATTAGACCACCATCAATTTATACATAAATAGTTTTAAACGCCGATAAGAGTAAGTACCCTTTGTTTTCTACATCGTAGCTAAGCGATTATCAGTCCTATACATGACTTACCTCGAGAACATAAGCTGATTTTACATCAAAGATATATCATGGAATTCCGGTCTAGATTTTTTAATCATGAGGATGCAGATTTGGAAGATATTAGCGCTTTTGTAGTGGTAACTTTTAATACTCTAAGAATCTGCAAGTTCTTCTTTCTAATTCACCTATCTGATGTAAATATTGTAGGTGATATAAAGAAACAGCTAAATTTATTTGGTCTTTATAGCTGTAAACAGTTTTCAATTGACCTTCTTTTACGTACTTCCTAACATTTTCACACTAACTGTTTACATATATCTTAGTCAATGCTTCGTACAGCCAACATAAGATTCTAATTCTATCTCAAAATACCTATTGAGTTAGTATATTCCATGGCAGAAGCGAGTGTTGAGACATGGAAGAGAAGTCAAGACTAATAGATACTGTTGAATGTTGGTTTTGCATTTTAATGGTGTGCAACCACCCGAAAACTTTCTGCTGTTTTTGACTCAAAATTCTGAACTTGATGTTTCTGTTACAACAAGTTAACTTCCGAAAGTGATTCTTAGTATATTTAGAAAACAAAGCAATCTACCGAATTTCGTTGATTTTATGCAACCTAAAGATGCTGAGAGACTTATGATCCACATTAAACGACTTTGTTTTCTTATGTCGTCCCTCCTTTACTTCTGAAGCTGAAGACCCCAAATGGGCCCAATGCTTTATGAATTTGAGCTAGAGTTTATCAAACTCAGATATTTTTCCACATGTCCCTCATGATCTGCCTAGATTAAGTCATTTCCCTATAGCTTAGTATGTAGAGGCCTGTCGCAGACAGCCTTTTGTAGTTATTTAGTTGAGAGTACTCTAGAGTACCCAATAATTAGGGGGTTGGAATAAATGGAGGGGTTAAAAACTTTCGAAAATTTAATAAATGGGAGGTTTGAGATATTTGAAATTCTGACAAACTGAGAGTTGGAATAATTTATACATTGACCTGACGATTTCAACTAAAGTGGGCACGTTTTCCATTATTAAATATAGTGGATTTTCATTTTTGGTTCACATTTGGGGCAAATTATAAATACAGGTCCTCAAAATTTTGGAAAATTAATAATTGGGGGGCTGGAATAAGAGCGGGGATTGGGAAAAATCTCAAAAATTAATAATGGGGGCGATTATTCGGTACTCTAGAGTAGTTCCTTTTAAGCTGATTTCAATTTTATGACAATGGTTTTTCTTTCCTTTTTAGATGTTTGTAATAAAAATCTCTTTCATTATATTGCTTTCAAAAGCTATCTTAGGTGGGTATTTATATATTTCATTCTAGCTTTTTTTCAATTGCTGGAAACTTGTTTTGGGCCAGCAAAAACTTCCTCGATTAATAAACTTTATATCTTTTCGCCTTTTCTCCAAACTCCTTATTTTTGTGTACTTTTTAAATTGTTCACTTCACTTCACTTTGTGCTTTTGTATTGTTTGTGTACTCGTTAAATTGTTCGCTTCACTTCTTCTATTCACTGCTTTAATTGTTTACTTGATTATGTTTTGATGACGCAATATGGAATCAAGTCTCTTTACGGACCTATGTATTCCTTTGTTTTTCAACAAAAGTCTCCTATTACTCTTGATTAGGATGATTCCTTTTGCCCCAGCCTTACATATCAAACAGAAAGTTCACCACAAGTTTGCTTGAGCCTTCTCTATACCCCATACCTTTAAGGTGTCATTCACATTTTACGTCACGCAAAGGGGTTAGGGATCTTTTGATTTTTGTGACAAAGTGTGACAAGGAGTAAGTGTGTTGTTTTTGGATTGTGATGTCACATTTGGCCTTAAAATGGCAAGTCTGGCCCATTTTACAACAAATTTGGCTCCACGTATAGAAGTGATGTGGCAATCCTATCCTGGTGCTACTTTAGCCATTTTCACTGTCACAATCATAGTACATGACAACATGGCTGCCTCCATGACAACATGGCTGCCTCCATGAACCATCCATAAAATTACATAGCAACCACATTATTACGAAACAGAAAATGCCCTAATGAATTCATAATGTAACGTCACACATTGGGGGTGGGTAGGTAGTTTTGAACTTGTGACAAGGTGTGACAGGTGGGTGCCTAAAATGCCAAAATTAGTGTGACGTAATATGTGAATGCAAACTGTATTCATTTATCTTTTTCGTGTGATTTAGTTCTTTTCTATAGTTATCAAATAATATATTTGCGTTTTTCGAAAACAGGTGTAGAAAGACCAAAGAATCTTTCTGTAGGCAAAGCTCCTCCATACAATGTTATGAGTGGTAATGTGCATTCGGGTGGCTCTGCTGCCTCGGCAACAGGTGGAGATGCCCCAAAGGAAGCTGTAGGGAAGATAGAGATGATAGACCAACAGCCAACTGGAAAAAGTAAAATTTCCTTTATCTTTGCTTGAAGACCAGTTGGTAGTACACTGGGAAGCAATGAGAATGATGTATATTATATAAGGGGGTATCTTAAAAACTTGAAAACCGAAAATATCCTGGCAAATAGAAATTTAGGACTTTCTTATCCTCTGTTGCTAAGGTATATCAATATCTTGGTGGCTAAGCGAGTGTTTTTATTTAATTTTGCTAACTGGCATGACTTTATGCCAAGTATTGGTTCTTAATGGTTATACCAAAAATATTAGGTCGTCATTAGGTATGAGCTTTAAGCAAATTACTTATCAGAGCTACGCTTTTGAATAGTCTGTATTACAAACACCGTATGTCCTCTTTTAACACCCCTTTGTATTAAATTAGAGTGGAATAGATTGGAAAGCTAGAGAATAAAATGAGTAATCTCACTTTTTAGATACAACTGAAAGTGGTCAACCACCAAGATACCCATTGAATGTTGAGTCTGCTGAAGCCCAGGCTCATGAGAGTAAGCTATGAGTTTTTGTCTGGTTATCTGTAACACCCTTTAACTGTTACTCTTGCGAATTAGATGAGAAGTCCTGTCATTTTTGCAGTTTAAATTGGTATTAGCATACTCAAGCGATGGTATATGCAAAGGTGTTGATATTAAGAATTGGGATACTCAATGGCTGGGATACTCAAGAGCTAGAGATACTTCAGAGTTAGAATCCTCCATGTTTGGATTGCAATTATTGGTAGTGGATTCCTTGTTTTCTCGAGGAAAGCTTGAGGAAATGGAAACTTTAGATAATTATTCTTTCCATTTATTTCAGAAGTCACTATAGCATCTATTGCTCCTAATATGAACGTAATGATCTACTAGCAGCTTATTTTCTCCATGTTGTGGTGTGTATTCCATTCATATATCTCCCAGAATCCATTCACACATATCCTGCCTCCTGCAGTTTAGCATAGACTTCAATGAAGTGCATATTTTCGAGTGGTATTAATTTTAATGGAAAGATGAAGGCTTTTAGGCTAGTTATTTGATAGTTGGAACTAAGAATAGAATAGGAATTTGCATAAGATTCAATATTATAAATTGATCAGCACATGGTTTGTATTTTTGTATGCTTTTGGGGGGAGGCGTTGCCCATATTACCTTATGGCAGTGGCTCTTAACCTGGGTTCGATCGAGCCCCAGGAGTCTGTGAATCAGCTTCAGGGGTAGAGCTCATTAATTTGCGCGAACGCACAGAAGGTTATCCTTCAAATTTCTGAAGGAACATTGATTCAAAATCTGCATCTGGCCATCTAGTACAAGCAACTTTCTCTTCAAGCACATTTTTCTCAGATCTTCGCTCGCAGGCACTAAGTACTTTTCATGAGGCCTACTCAGATGTTCGGAGGTTTGGTTCACACCGCTCGGATGAGTCGTGTGAAATTCATGTTTTGTTGGTTTCGTTCGTTGAGCAAAGTGATTTTGTGTGCAAATGATACATGATACAGTTTGTGCACTTACATAGTATATAGTTATGTACATAAATTTTGAGTTTGAAGAAATAAAGCACATTTTATTTTTCCAACTACGAAGGATTCAGTGACTGCATTTATGGAATTTGTAGGGCTCAGTACCGACAACAATGTTAAGAGCCACTACCCTATGGCCAAGCCTCAGTTGATTAAAATGGTTTTTCTAATGGCGTTTTCCACTCTTCTAGGTCGAATTACGGGGTGTCGTGACCATCCTGATGTAGTCAGAGTTTGTGCCAAGGCAAAAGAACCTTGTTTTTGCGCAGAACACGAATTTTACACCTACGCTTATTGTAGGAAATCCTGCAAGTTTTGCGACGCAAGAAGTAAAGGTATGTTGTTGATATTTCATCTATATTTTGTTGATATCTAGATGAGAGTGTTTTGAACCTACATTAAAAGTATTGTTGATTAAAATAGTTTTGTAGCACAATTTTATAGTCGGCATTGTATTTTCAAAGATTACGTCTGCCGCTAACTTGTTGCTTTAGTTTATGATACTGTGTATACAGTTCTTTGGTTTTTTTGTATTGTGAATAGTTGGTTTAAACTAGTATTAAGTTACTATTGTAAATACCAATTATCAATATGGATGTATGAAATATGAAAGGAAATACATAGTTTTCACTATATTTTCGATAGTCATCAGCAGGCCCGTCGAGAGCCAGCTCGGCCGCTGGGGCTATAAACAGCACGGGCCCCAAGTATTAGAACAAACCTGACAAGCAAAGAAGTCCTTAGAGAGCTAACGAATGAACGTCCAACAAATGGCTTTTTGAATATTATTTTGCAATAGCAAAATTTTCACGGGTCCCGGAGTTTTACCCCGGCTACCGCCCCTCTCAACGGTACTGGTCATCAGTAAATGACTTTGGGGGAGTGGGTATGCACTATTTTTGTGACAAACTGTTGCAAAAAATATAGCGTGTGGGGGGTATAAATTACTTTCGTTACGTATCACCAAAAATTTAGTGCAATAGCTCAAATTTGTCATTTCCTGATGAGTGCTTCCATAAAATGCTCAAATAACCAAAGAGTTTAAGACCTTATCGAGCTTGAATTCAATTATTTAAGATCTTCTCTTCAATAATCTATTATAATTTCAGAGATTTTGAGTTGTTATCTTTTGCTATGCAAATTATATTGAAGTACATAAAAGAGGCTGGCGTTAAGGGGCTGTCATGCAAGAATTTCGCGTAATTAAAGAGGGGAATATCAACTCGAATGTGACTAGCCGTTACATAAGGGAGATGGGGGTCAAAATGGAAAGCTTTCCGTTAGGTACTTTTTGAATGATCCTTTGGAAGGTATTTGATACTTTTGATTAAGCAATTAGGTCCTGTGATCCAACTTATATACATATGTAGCAGGTTCTAGACATAATATCTTTCGATAGTACGAATTCAAGTGTATAGCCAATATTTGATCTTTACTACTTTCTAGAGTATCATAAGTTTTGGAGACTGAGAGCAGCGAGTTCCTTTAACCCAAGCTGGATGATATCTAGGATCGAGTTGTACCGTGCAAGAGGCTTAAACACAACGTTATCCATTGATCCTAGCTTTGCTTATTCAAGCTCCAACTATGATCCAGGATTTAACGCAGCCAAAGCTTTTGATGACGACCCGACTACCATGTGGATGCCAAGTGGGTGGAGTGCACATAATGACAATGATGACTGGATTGGGTATGAGTTCCCCATTCCGGTTCATATAGGATCAGTCAAGATAATGGGTGCTATTAAATACCCTAAAGCAGCACCCACTAAGATGTACGTGGAAGCAGCCGATGATAAATATGGACCATTTGAAACGAAATGGATGATAAGAAATCCTAACTTTGCAACTGAACGAGTTTTCAGTTTCATCGGTGAGACTTGCAAAATATATATATGATGTATGCAGGGACTGATTTTTGGCAGATGCTTGGATAGTGAAGCTTTGCTCATTTCTCACTTTCATTATTGTTCCATCTTGAAATTTGCTTTTTATTGAAATTACTACAAAGCAATATTTTTACGACCAAGAGCAGTTAATATTTTGAAGTTTACCGTATGCTACGAAAATATTGCAGAGTTTACCTACAAGAGCGAAAAAAATTACCAAATGGTATGAATACATTGGGGGAGCCGTCTATGGATGTGTGTATGTATTTCTCCACATCTATAGGTATGTTCACATGATACCGGATACGCTACACAGCATATTAATCTTTGCCTCAGATAGTCCTTTTGTTCACACGGCTCCGACAGAATCCGATGCACTTCGCACCTCTTTTCTGGAGTCAAATCACTACGCTGTGGAAGTGGGGTACACCGGATTACTAAATGCATCGGATTGCTTTAGAGCTCGTGTGAACAGACGAATCCGATGCATAATCACTCGGGAAGCTCTCTTTGACATGCAGACAGCTTTGTTTTTCGAAGTCACAACATTCCAACATTCCTATGAAGAGTTATTTCATACAATAGCATTAGCAAGGCGATATGATGAAGAGCATATTCGCGTGAACAGAGGTGGAAAGTGAATCCTATATCGTTTGAACGGACGAAAATTTGACGTCGGATTGGGTCAAGAATCCGTAGTGATAATGAATCCGGTATCGTGTGAGCAGGACCTATATGTTAATTTATAAATTAGAAAAGTTAGGCGTATCTTGCAATTGAATTTTAAGTTTAATTCTTTTAGAATGTGATGTATTATGGCGTAGATACGAAACCGGTGAAGAGCCGATATGTTTTCGATTGATTGCAAAATACAAGAACTGGCAAGAAGCTAATGACGAATGTCGGTTGGAAGGCGGACAACTTGCAAGTGTTACTTCAGTTGAAGAACAGGAATTTATCTTGAACGAAGTTAATTTGTGCGGGTAAATTCTCTTTTAGTGTTTTTCATTATACTTTCCCCACGTTCTCCCCTTCGTTCTCGTGATCTGTAAGACATTGTTTGCATTTCACCCATAAACAGAATCGACGAGAGGTGTTGAATACGCCAGTACATAAAAAGACAGCTCTTTATTAATGCATTCCCGTCGACGTTAACTTTCCTGATCTCTTAGCGTTTAGCACTTGTGACTGTTGCGATTACTATCTCTATATCTCATTTGATGTAAGTTGGCAAAAATGCAAAAGTTCATTTCTTCTTAGGTGATGTGCTTAGGTGATATTTTTCCTTTCAGTTGCCTCTCCCTCCATGGGGAGGATAGACAATTTCCTTCTGTATTCAAAAAAATCATTTAATCAGTCAGTCAGTCAATCAAAATCTTCATTTACATATCAAAATATCAAGCTTAGAAGCTAAAGGGGGTTATGGAAATTTCAATAGAAAGTATA
>WIPJ01000520.1:446875-479063 GCA_018155075.1 Cassiopea andromeda
TATATATATATTTACACACACACATCTCGGTGATTGCTCTCTCTAGTTTTCTCCACACATATTATCTATAGTACCGCATTAGTTGCTGTCCGTCTTTGTCCCTATTGAATTTCAGAATAGTTCGCTTCGTGTTTCTTAAGTTTCTGTTGAAGTATGAAACAACAATATTATTTTCACAGCTTTACTTGGATTGGATTGAATGATCGTGCTGAAGAGGGAAAATACGTATGGACTGACAAATCCAATAATTCATTTTCAAGTTGGAAGGAGACTCAGGTTTACGATGAAGTTCAAAGGCATTATGAAGATTGCGTTGCTATGGATGCGGAAGGAAATTGGTTTACATTTTCATGTCAAAATAGATTCTTATTTTTATGCAAGAAGACTCTAGGTATGATGCATTTATGTTATTACCAAGTGAGTTTTTCAAAATCAACAGCAGTTCCCTTGCTTTTTAATGATAGAAAAACAAAGACGGATTTTCCTTTTCGATGGGACTAGCTATTTTGGCATGCACTGACTGCCTTTAAAATCCTTTAGCATTTATAGTTCATGTATTTGATACGTCGGTTGTGTTTGGACCAAAGCAAAAACCGAGATATGAGGCCCAGAGAATGTTTTGATACATTATAAAATTGAGAAGGAGGACTCAATGCACGTTTGACATCGTAATGTACTTAAATGTACTTCTAACAAAATTTTTACGCACACTAAACCCTCCTTTTCAAGCTTAGAACATGCTGAAGTACCTCGGTTTCCCCTCTGTTCGTAATTTGGTCCGAGTGTCGGAAGCTTGAATCGAAAATTGGAACGAATTTTGTGCGTGGTATAACTTGGACAGATAGTGTAATCGTTGGAGGCACCTGATTGTCTTGCCATTATACTCGCTAACTGTCCATCTAGCAACGATTGTTGGTCTCATAGTAAAAAAATGGAGATGAAGAAGGCGAGAAAGGTACTGGCTACCCTACATCATCTGCAGATGGCTCAGCTTAGGTGCCCTCTGCATCAGACACTTCCCATTTAGTTTATGCATCAGTTAAAATGAACTCCCACCTAGGGAAAAGGTTGGGATTAGTATTGCTATATGAGCAAGGCCAGACAAAAGCCCCATTATGTGGAAACAAACTTTGTGGAAAACATGTAGAAATGCATATTGAGCTACCCAGAAATCATTGTAGCAACAATGGTAGCCATCTTGGATTTCAAACTACGAATCCCCAGCTAGAGCCCTACATTACTCAGTGGAAATGCCAATGTGTATCAATCCCCCACGTAGTACGGACACAACAAGCAGCTGAAAGAGCAACATATCCTTACCAATGCCCCACATGTCCTGAAGGGTTCATTTTAACTGATGCGCAATGGTGCTTCACAATTGAGCCTCGATTTGTTTATCCATGGATGGGTATCCCAATTTAAGAGGTAGCTTTTAAATAAAAGAGCTCTCCTTTCTCAATTCAATAATTTATAATGTTTTGCTGAATTATGTAGCGCTCACTACCTCTGATCATTACCTTTCACTAATTAACTTTTGCATTTCTTTAGCTAAGAAAGCTTTTTATTCTTGGAATTTCAGTTGATCCAGAAATGCCCATCGTGGAAGAACCACCTGTACCCGAATCACCACCTGTTGAGTTTATCGCACCAAATTACACAGTCCCTGGTAAGTTCGTCCGTAATTACCTTCCTATTGATGGCAGAGATCTCATAAATTTGAAATGTGCTCTAGAACAGTATTCCCCAACCACCGGTCCGTGGATCAATTGGTACCGGGCCGTACAAGAAATATCTGTGCTACTCTTCATTTGAATCACGGTGACACAGCTTAGGACCCTAGGGAAAACATGCACTCCACCAATTTTTCTTAGAGGTTTGAGCCTTATATCCCCCTTCTCACGGGCCGTAGTAATATTGTCGTACGAAAACAAAAGTACATTTTGTAATTGACCAATCAGCAGATTTGTCTACATAAAATTATTAGCCAATCATGTACCTCCATTTTAACCTTGTTTCTTCATTTCGCCATTTTGAAAACGGGTTGCTGTGGAAGAATTCTCTCTCACAGCTTTTTCCCCGGACAAAATTTACGTCCACTTACAGCCACAATTTTTTGGGCTCAACTTTGTAACTACATTTCTGATGGATATCTCCGAGCCCTAAGCTGTGGTTTCAAAAATACTCGCCGTGGAGCATCACCCGAGCTTAGTCTACTATACTGGAAGTGATTCCAAAGAGCCTGACTTCAACATCCAAGCGACAATAAAGTCTTTCTTGTGCGATGTATAGTTGAAATTAACCAGATTTCCTTGAAGCATGTCACTGAGCTTCTTGAGCGCACGACTGGACAGCTGTCGCTATGAAAATGCTACAAGGTTAGATTTCGCATCACTCGTTATACACGTCTATTTTATAAGAAAAATCTTGCCTGAGCCTCAATTTTCTTAACTTTTCCCGAAATTGAGCTTGAAATTTTCTTAAATTTTTCTTAGCTATTACTGAAATAAACTGGCTGAAATGGTTTACACTTTCATTATTAATATTGTATACTTGAATTTGAATTCCATTTTTATCATTTTGAATGCAAAAACGACGAAACATCGATTTTTGACCAATAAAAACATTAAATTTTGGAAATTGAGCCTCGTAATTTTCTTAAGATTTTCTTAGGATTTTGACCATTTGAGCCTCATTTTCTAACAAACTTTTTCTTATAAAAAAAACGTGTATGTAGCCTCAAATTTTGCAACTACTCTCGTCAAAAGTATTGGAATAGAGGGAGAATTTGCAGAAAGAGCTTTCTCTTGTACTTTGAAGTCAAAATAGAACTGATGAAACCAATTTCAAAAGTTACTTTGTAGTATTCATAGTGTACAACGTAATTTACAACGTTGACATTTGACAATTGGAAAACTTTACCATATTATCATTTCGAACAATGAAGACTGGTGTTTACGCTTACAAGGGTTCTTTGCTTACAAATTGTTAAAAGTTTTTTTTTATAGTATAGACGAACAAGTTCAGCATGCAGTTTTTAAGTGCCATTAATTCTTAGCTGCCTGCTATATGGGACGTTCATTTATTACATTTTTCATGCATAGTGTATGCTAAATGTATGCACTTTTTAGGCATATAATTTTCATGCAAATGTGCTCCTGTTTGTCGAACGTTATACGTTCCGCGGCGATAAAAAGGTTGGAAGCCGCTGTTCTTGGGGCATGGTGAGCGGTGGCATGCTAGCATAGGGCCCGGGAGCATGTCCCCTGGCATCACAGAGGAACATAAAGATTTGGATTAAAAAGTTATAATGTTTCCGTTTTTTCACACAATGAGAAGATCATTGTTTTGTTTTAGGAAAGAAAGTTATATGAACAAAAACTCTATATCTTGCTGAACTTCGAACTTTCAATTATTCTTGAAATCCTTTCTTGAAATCATTATGAGCAGCAATATTTTTTGAAAAAGTGTGCAAAGGCTTTGGGAGAACCTACTAATCGTTATTCTTAAACAACTGCAAGTCATCATCTTCAATGTTCATTGAATATATGCTTCTCAACATTCAATTTGCTCTGCTGACTTTCCACACCATGTCATATGTACTGCAAAAGTCTGTATTTTGAAATACTACCTAGTTGCATCAGTGTCATTATATAAACCCTGCCCATGCTTACAGGACACGCCCATTTTTCTATCATTCCTCTGGTCTGCGAGTAGACACGCGATCATCCTGTACTACGTTGACACAAGAGGGCCTCATTCCAACAAAGACACGGTCCCCGCCTAGCAGACACTCATCCCCCCGTAAGAAGTTCAATTTGCATCCTTGCATTTCTAGGGAGCATTTTACTATCATCGCATGCTAAAAAGGTTGAAAAATGTTATAGCCAAACACTTTTTTGTTCTCAAATGGTGCAGTTGCCATTTAGAGCTCATAAAATGCCTCTGAATCTTGCGATAGTGAAATATCACTTGATATTTCTGTTTTTTATACGAGACCTGCATGAAGTAACGGGTAATTACATGTTATAGATAGATAATAAAAACGGAAAGGTAATTCCTAAACAGCAATCATTTGTAATCAAAAGGTAATGAATAAGAACAATGCTAATAATAAAGAAAAATTTTATTCCTAAACATGACAAAGGGGTGCAAGTTTCACTTACCCCCCCCCCAAGAAGATCTATGTCGCCATGGTACTGGTGGTCGGATTATAATTCTTCGTACTGATATTTAATTCCAATTCAAAAATTATGTTCGATTAAAATGCAGTGGCTGGGACTTGACATTTAATGGGGAGAGGGGATAGAAGCAAAGAGCGTTTAAACGTTCTTAATTACTACCACCTGCGAACCATTCATGCAACTTATCGCAGCTCTTCACTTCTAAAATTGTCGGAAGTGAGCCCACCCTCAAATATCTGCCACTGTCGAGAAGCTCCTACCATTTTGTTCTTCAGTTTTGTAAAGGAAGGACCCTTCACTAAGCACTATTTTACTTATTGTTTTTAGTTGTTGTTGCTGAAGGTCAGCCTTTGGAGGAGGAGCAGACAGAGAGCGAGAAGTATAATGAAATGTTGGCTTCAATCTCCATGTCAAGAATGAAGGAACTGGGTTTGAAACCACCAGAGGCGATTGCAAATTTAGAAAGTCTCCCTCCACAACTTGGGGAAAAGTTAGCTAACATGACGGATCAAGCCTTGAAACACTATAACAAAACGAAAATCAACAATAAATTACAGGGTACTGAAAAGCTGATCAAGCCCCCACCAAAAGCAAAGAAACCATCAATCGCTGGAGGCAAAGAAGGTAAGCGCCCAACTACATTAAGGGTACCATCTTCTCCAGGGCAAGAATTAGTAGAGGAACTACCTGGTGTAAAGCCTCTTTCATTACCTGGTACTGAAGATAAGAGTGGTAAATCTGAAAAGAGTAAGAATGCAAATCAAAATGGACAAAAAGCAAGGCCACCTCCCGCCCAGGAAGGGGGCAAAGACGGGGAAACCGAACTGTCTATTGGAGAATCAGGGGAAGAAGGCCCAGCCGAAGGACAGGACAAAGAAGAGGAGCCTGTAGATTTACCAATGAAGGAACAAAAGCTGAGAAAGATCAAGCCAAAAAGACCCAAGCAGAAGAAAAAGAAGAAGAAGCCAGAAAGTAAAGCACCAGAAATTCCATCTCAGCTGAAAAACCCAGATCTTAAAGTTCCAAGTATGCCACCAGCACCACCACCGCCAACTCCAAATTACTATGGCACACCTGGATACAAGAAGCACAAAGTTGGAGATCTGAGGCCATTTTCTATCACATTTGATGGGAAGCAAATCACAAATATACAGTCAAAGGATAAGCTACAAGCACCTAATGGTATGCTACAAGCCCCCAAAGATACGTATGATAAGCTGCAAGCCCCCAAGGTAGAAAAAGATATTAAACCAAAAGGAATTGGAGAGAATGCAATTGAGGCAAATGATGGTATGTTTGTCTTTTTAGTTTACAATCTCCTCAATTAGTGTTAATCATAGAAGAGATCCACTCCTCATAGTTTCAAATAAATATAGAACATAAAGCTAGCATGTTTCTATTATAGTCATGTAAATAACCAGGAATGCCCCCTCTTGATACCAATTGATTGATACCCGTAGCTAAGGAGGATTTAATATTTAGAGGGGGGATTTTAAAGACCCGGTCCGAGTAAGAATGGGTCCAAGGTTGGGTATAGTCCCCCAAGAGGCAATATTCCCCATAGTAAGCAATAATGTTAAGAAACTTCTCACATGAAACACGAAATATAAGATGTTTCCACCCAAAGTCCAGCTCTGGATCCGCCCCTGCACCTAAAAGAAATTTTAGAAGCAGTCAGAAATTCACTTCTGTTTTTAAGAAAGAAATTGCCCGGTTGAATTGGGTCTGTGCCGAAGGTAGAGAGCTACAGCTACCCAGCCCACTTGTCTCACCCACTGCAGTTGTTTTGAAGGTAATCATACCGCATCAGGATAATCAGAAATGTTTTCGTTACTGCTAGTTTGCCGTTTCCTTATTAAGTGAACATTCGGCTTTTAGAATCAGAGGAAGAGTCAGATACTGGAGAAGAAAAGGAACATTATTCAGGTGAAAGTGAATTGGGAGCTGAAGATGGAAGTGGGGAATCTGGCTCAGGGATTGAAGGATTCGACCCAGATCTAGATGAAGAGTTCCTTGATATGGCAATCGATGATATTTTATAACTTAAACGTTCTAAGTAGTAATTTTTTGAATATTTCTAAGATATAATCTGAAGCTCGTTAAAGTGTAGTGATGCCAAAAACTTTCTTTCAGGGGGCATGTCGGAGTAAAGGGTGGCACACCCCTACATTTTGTCAAAGCCGTCTCTAGTGTTTTGGCTGGTTGGTAGGTCTTGAACAGTTGAAAGTACCACTAGCACCTTTTGTTTGTCCGCAGTCCCCAGTCCGGGTACTTTGCAAAATGCACACTACAGTTGGTTTTTGAGTAACGTTTTTGAGCTCAAGATGTTCTGTCTTTGCGCACATTTCGCAGAGAGTTGGTTGTTAGTATGGCTATATCAAAGCCACTGCAAGCAATTCAACCTTTTAATATTTCACGTTGCAAACCTCAAATCAAAGGCATTTGCATTATCCAGGGGCGTCTAAGCTGTGGGGGCCGGGGGGCACTGTCTCCCACATTTTTGCAAAAATTATGTTTCACTTCTTTTGTACTTTTTTGCATGAGAAGGTATTATAAAGGACCAATTTTTATTTGTTCAAATTTCAAAAGCTTTAAGAATGATGTTGTAGCCAACACAAAGAAGCAGAATTGCGTGTTTACCCCCGACCTTGGTAACCAGGCTCCTCCACATTCAAACTCGCTTCGACGCCCCTGTTATTTACTGAGTTGTTACAAGGATAAATATTACTTTTAACACAACATTTTGAAAAAACCGCAAGATTTGCGTATACTTATGTTAAGTTTCCAGACTTGGTTTGTCCCAACTTATTTTAGGGTACTTTTGGAATTCATGAGTGTCAATGGATGCCTATGGAACTGATTTTCTGTCAAACTTCGAAATTGTTATTTAGCTACGGAAAATAAGACTGATTTGGATTTCTACTTTCATTCCTAGTTGGCAATTTCCAACTTTATTTTTCAAATAAAACTATTTCACACATCCTTTTGCAATCTTTTTGACGGCTGAAAAAACAATAAAGGAAACTTTGGAAGCAGAATGTTGTTGCTTCACATATCTGCCTTTTGCTTAAAATTTGTGAGAAAGGTAGCCGTTATACATTATAGAAGCTTTACTGATATGAAGTTATTTTATGGGAAGCATGGCATTTCTCTATCTTTTAGTTTAAATTAACTGTAGAACCTATTACATCCAGCTTTAAATTTGATGCCTAACATTAAGTCAGTTACTAATAATTAATTTGTTATGTGGTAATTCGTATTTTGTATTTGCAAATGTATGAAACTCAATCTGTTTTTCTACTTTTCTTTAAGCGACAGATTCGGCCACTAAGGAGGTTGTACATCAAACAGTAGGCGATATTTAAGAGGGCAAGGGGGCAAAGTCGCCCAGGTGTCTTCGATTCGGTAAATTTTCGACATAAGTATTGGACCAAAGGCTAAATACGCAATTTATTAATAAGGAAATCATCTTTTTGCTAGAGCTTCAATTTTCTTGTGCATTTATTCTTATGAAAAGTTCGTGTAATCGACATTTCCAATTATTCCTCGAATACATGTGTTTCTTCTAAAATACTCAGAGCAAACTCAGCCCCTTTGTCCCCTCCCGAAGTTTTTTGAAAGCCGCCTCTGTACACCAACAGTTGAAAATATGGGGCTTTGGACCAAATAGTTGAGGAAGCAGTACCGTACTACTTCCTTAACTATTAACTGTCGAATGATTCTGAATGTAGAAGATAAGTATTGGGCTTTTTGTTTGTCGTCTAGGGTGTTTCTAGCTTCAAAAATCTAAGGACAGTCGGCCAATCTGGGAATAGTGGTGTACAAGATTACAATATGAAAAAATAACGGAAATCATTAGAATCTGCACTGATGTATTTGAAAAGCAGTTCAATGTGCAATTCTGGAGAGGACAACTCATCCATTGGTGTAAAGTCTACTTAGTTTATTGTTGTACGTAAAAATAGCCTTTACTTTCCATCCGTTTTCATGAATGGCAAAGACTTGAGAGTATTTCTTCCTTCAAACAGCTTGGTCTCCCAATTTCTTCAAAATTTTTGGAAAGCACACACTCGCTGTATCGCTATGCAAAAGCTAGGTTTTGTAGTAATAGCTAAATAACCACCGTGTGGTAGGCCTCAGGACGTATAGCTTTGATAAGCTTGTGACAATTTTTCTTCATCTCAAATCCCAAATTTTTCATATATACTGCTTCCTTGTCTAGGGTGATGATCAGAACTCTTCTCTCTTCCTCCTCGTGAAAGTTCAATCCCTCATCAATTCTCAATACAAGCTATTTATGCAAGGTTAAAATGGTTGCACTTCAGAGGTGAAAATTTGCTTTACAACTGGCTTTTAAAACTGAAAAATACTTATACCTGCAAGCTAAAATCAACTAACAAAACAAAAAACAAAACGAAAGGTAGAGCAAGGTAGCCCACGTTAGTGAACGTCGGTGGTTCAATCTCGACAAATGGAAGGGGCTATTTCTTTCACTTATTTAATACCGTAAAGACTTGACTAGGTCCCCTCCTTTGGTTAAGCCACCCCAAATATGCCCTCACCCACAAGCAGCTTTCTGACAAATACGCCCCACCATCGAATAATTCCCCATGGGGGCTATCTGGGCTCAATATCAATGAAACCAAAAACTTTAGCTATTTTTCTGCTCGTTTAACCTAATATTTGATGCGAATTACTGTCTTAGCGACTTTCTCTTCCTTCGTTCAGTCTCTAATTACATTTGAATCAAAATACATTAGAGTTTTTGTCTTCTAGCAGCTTATTCTACAAAATATTCGGTATTCTTTCATTTTTTGTCACCGTGTGGTAGGCCTCAGGACACAGGGGAGTTGACAAGACTTTCAGTGGAGGGGTTTGGTCATTAACATCGGGATAAGCTCAGGTAAAATTAAAGAAATTTACTATTTTATAAAAAGACTGGGGACAAGTGCCCCCAGGCCCCTCTGATTTATACGCCCCAGGGACATGTAGATCTGATAAGCCCTTCCTTCGATGACGCCTCCCTCAAAAAGCCTCCACCCTGAAAATCATTTCTTACATATAAGACCCCGGGCTTTAATTGAGTCTTTAAGGTATTAATTCCACTCCTCAGTAACACGAAAAGCAAAAAATTCTTGCCTTTGTAAGATAGAATTGGAAAATTCGAAAGTGCCATGTAGGAGGATGAAAGTCTCTGAACTAATTTTCCCGAAAAAACAATTTGGCCAAAAGGTCATTCTTGTTCCACTTTTGCCAGGGTAGAAGGGCTGCTTTCCCTATGACGTGGTATATGTACAATCAGAAAGAAGCTTCCCTATATAATATGGGAAAATATTTTAAACCAATTTCAAATTAATAGCATTATTCAGATTTTTTCAAATTTAAACAAAATTCAAATTTTCACCTAATTTCATTTATTTAATTTCTTCATCTGTTATATGTTTTCCTGGAGCATCGCCTAGTAACAACAAAACTTGGATCTGAGTTGATCTATAACAGGCTTCCAGCCTTTATTATAGTAGTGGCTATTATTGTTATAATTTAAAAAGATTGATTCTAAAAAGTTACTTTCTTCCCTAATCTTTCTTTTCATTCTCTTCACAAGAGCTGATGCTATCAATGGCTGTTTGGGTCTCCTTTCTACTTTATTTGGCTCGATACAGTTGGCTTCACAGCAGTGACTCCACAGCACTGGCTCCACTGCCCATAATTAGGTACGTAGGGACAGCAGAGCAAGAGGGACCATGCCCCCCACTAATTTAGCAAACTATGCAAAAATGTCCCTTTTGGGCCCAAAAATGCCCCTTTCAAGCGCAAAAGTGCCCTTTTTACATAATCTTGTTGCCCAAGTTCTCAACCTGAGATGAGATCCGGAACAATGTTTGTAGCCACGGCTTTCTATATTTATATTTTCGTATTTCATATTTCAAATAGCTAAGGGAAGGGTAGCCCTTCAGTTCAGATGCTAAAAATAGGCTTTCTATGAAGATGATTGTAAACATTTTTACACAATGATGCATTTAATGCATAATATCCAATAAAGTAGACTTTGTTACAGTAAAATCCCACAAATAAGAACCTATTGTTTTGAACTGAGCCTACCCGTGTTCTTTTGCGATTGGGTAGTTCCAGAAACCAGGGTTCTGGCTCTTACGTCAGGGTCCAATACATATGCTAGGAAAAAGGATAGTTGACCATTTTACATTCAAGTAATATAACAATTTATTTTACTTACTAAAGCTATATAGATTAAAACACATGTCTGAACCTGCCCATCTGAATTATGCATACACCATTTTTGGGAGGTCCATGAAAAGGGTTCATTAGCAAAAAGACTGAGCTTGTGTCCCATTGGAAAACATTTACAAGAAACTAGTTGGAATGTCAGGCTGAAAAGGTTCTAATCATTTGATGTCAAAATATACAATTTCAGGCTGTATGTTACTGCATTAAATAGCTGTTTTTACGTGTACGCCAAGGTCGATACCTTTAATTCAAATCTAAATATAGAGTGAGCCTGATTTGGCATACTGTTAACCCATTTAGAGTTTTATATTTGGTCTGTCTTCCCCCCTGCTTTTTAGGTGCTTTATACCACGTCCCTGTCCATGATCCCCAATGGTGGTTATGTGACGTGTAATCTGCACTTCATTGTTCATTTGCAATGGCTGAAACCGAGGCTACACCTATTTACAATTATTTTATGCCACATTGGTTAGGACAGGAGAAGACAGTCAAATTTGCAAGATGAGGGTTGACTTCAGAAGGTGACTTTACTTACCTTATTAGCGTACTTTTTCAATAATGTCATTATTTAGCACATTGACTGCAAGTAGCGTAATGCTCCCTACAGTAGTATACTACTGTAGGCCCTGCCGTAAACAGTTAACTTGTTCTACTCATCAGCTTTCAAAATATTAAATGTTCTCCGTATAAATAAAGAGAGCACTGCAGCGAAGGGCATTTTTGGATTGATAAATTTTTATTTACATGTGAGAAAACACCCAATACATTTCAAAATATATGGCAGTCTTTCAGCTGGGAATAGCCACTGAAAATGCCCTTGCTATATGTTTACTCCCCACTCCCGCCTTTAAATTCAAGGACAGGGGGATTATAAATGGTTTTGGCGTCCTTGTAGAAAAACATTACTAAAACTAGACACCCAACGTGTAAGAGATATACACTCCCCTACCAAACGGTTGGAAACGATTGGGAGGCCAAGATGTCGCAGCTAGTGCAAACAAAGATTTTTGTCAAAAGTACAACAATGAAACCATTGCGAAATCTCATACAGGCGCAGAAGTATTATTGATTTACTATACTAGAGATTTAATTTGTCATAGCTGTTGTTCTTTTTAAAAAATTTCGATATTTTGTTCGGTAACTAGGCTGATTCAGAATAGCTTCTAGTAAAAGCTGTTTCTGATTCTTGTTTGCTAACTAGGTTGATTCATAACAGCTTCTAGTAGAAGCTAATTCTTGCTATTACCTCTTCCTTAATCCTTCAAGAGTTGAGCTATGGTTTTTAATTTAAAAAAAGCCATCCATTTTGTATGATTTTAATATCAGAGGTTGAGTAGGCCTTGTAAGAAGTTTTAGACCATGTTGGGAACAAAATATCTCAGTTTCCAAGCTGCATGGCATGATTCACTGTCGTAATAAATGTTAAATAGTGCTTCAGACCATCTCAAAATCAATTCAGTGCTTTACATCAATTAATTTTGAAGAATTTTACTCTATTGAGGGGACTTGACATTTTGGGTTAACAGCCTATTTCTTGTAATTATTGCTAGCCACCTTGCCTTTCCAGCAAAATTTCCTTACCTCTTACCATGTTAAGACTTTATCAACAACTCCCTTTCTCTTTGATAAACTATGCACCATAACATTAAATAAATCAGTTTACATTGGAAAGATATGACATGTACAAAAAAGTTTACTTTTTTGCTTTGCACCAAAACCATTTCCAGATCAAACCTCTTTGTCAAATCATTTCCAAACTTTTGGTAGGGGAGTGTAAATAAGTAACATATGAGCTACACATTGTATTGCATGTAGTATAATGATAATATATTTTCAATTTATCTCTCAAATCTTATGGATAGAAGGTGGTTTTAATTGTACATTCCACTGTTCTAGACTAGACATATACAGAAAAGTTCCAAAAGATCTGACCCAGCCAACATACATTGGAGCAATAGGTAATCTTTTATGGTTTATTTTACCCTCATAATGATATTGCCTAGCAAATATAGTTCTTCATCAGGTCTCAGATCAGATGGAATAGAATGAACAAGTTGTACATTATGATTTAACTGATTAAAATATTATATTATGCCTTCCATGAGATAATGATGACATTGATAATAAATTATAAACCATAATGCTTATACTATAAGACAGTTTTCCATTTGGCTTTTGATTTTTTGCTGTCTATTTGGTTTTTGATTTCTTCCTTTGTGCCTAAAGAAAAATTTTCTAAATGTATGCTCTGTAAACAAAATGGCAAGTTGAATTTTCATCCATGTGTTTTCTTCACTGTTTGTGTTCATAGATTAGCAATCTTTAGTGAACACTTGAGTTATTAATGCATCTTGTAAATATTTGTTTCATTTCTTTAGTGTCAGTATGCAGTGTGTTATTCATCATATTTTTAATGATGTCAGAGCTAGCCAGTTTCATTCAGACAGAATTGTAAGTTGAGTGTAACTTTAGTTTGTGGTATTGTCTTAAACATTTGGGTTTGGTTTCTCTTTGCACCTAATGATATTGCTGTTACTTTTTTCTTATGGGCCATAATGTCAGATAAGATAGATCTGAACAGTATTTTATTGACTTAGTAGTTAGACTGTTTGTTATGCTTTCTACCATCTTCTTTTGATTTTTTGTCTTCAAAGCTTGTTAGATATTTCCCCTCATAGTATGCCAGTTGATGTGGCTTGCAATTGAGTTTTCTGTGAAAGCTCAAAATGTCTAAAAGTCCACACCTATTTTCAAAACAAAATGAGCCTTGTAAGACTGATTAGAAACATGTTGCTATTCTGTAATAGTTGAATTTTTCTTGCCATGATTTAGTGAATAGCTGTACAAAGGTTTTCAAGATTTTTGGCCTCAAATGACCGTTTCTTTTTTAATTTCATGTTTTATGTATTTAGTGTGTTCTTGATTGTCTTAAAGTTGATGTATTGCAGGGTTAGTGAGTTGTTTGTTGACAGCCCAGATGGTGCAGAAAGAATTCCTGTGAGGTTGAATATTACATTGCCAAAAATGAGTTGTGACTGTAAGTGTTGTATTGCAGTTTGATATTTTGATGATTCATTTATCCTCATTTTGCCTTTTTTATCTCTTTATTAATCATTAATGCTGTTTCAAAATTTTTTCCATGTAGATGTGGGACTAGATATCCAAGATGAAATGGGAAGGTGAGCTGGACATCTTGCAGCTTTTAATGTAGATGTAGATCATAGAGTTAATAGAACTAGAGGGCTGACTGGCTAATCCCCTTGTATTCAAAACAGTGGCCTGCCATGTAAAGCCATAATTGCGCCCTAGTTAGGCAGTAACTTGGTGTACACTAGATGCAAAAAGGAAATAAATCATGTTTCCGCTGCCTATTTCATGGAGATTATAATACATTGTGACTTTGGAGAAAGAATAAGAGCTTTTCATGCTTTTTTGGAGAAACTTTTGCGTTTATTAGCTGCGGACTTAACCATAGTGGCTCAAATATCAAACATTGTAGCTGTGTTGCTATGGATGCCTTATTAAGTTTACTCAAATGCTGAAGGTATTTACGCTCTATACTTAAAACAAACAGTAATGAAGGTTAAAGAGTATGGCTAAGATTCATTTAGTAGCAAATACTTTTCCAATTTACGGGTCTATGTGCAATAGAAATAATAAAAAATGTAAAGACATCTTCTGTCAATATTGTATATTATACAATAAAATTTGGTTTGTGAGCATCTGTCTCCTAGAAAGTGTACTTTGTCTTATAATGTGGTCAGTGTAAATTCTGCCGAGCCTGTGTGAAATGATTGCTAATACAATTCTGCAACAGACTCTATCAATATTATTACATGGGCATCTCATAGACTTGAAGCAAGAATATGGCTTTCAATGGAGCATTGTGCCAGTAAAAGAATGAAGGTTCTTTGTTTCAAAGAGAGCTTTCACTAGAATTGGAATAGTAATGCAGAAGCATAAATGTGATATTTATCAACTGGTTGATAGAGTGATGCCACAGATTATGGACATTTAAGTTTCCTTTTATGAATGTGAGATCAAGCCATTTGTGCACGACAGATCATCACCCTTCAAGATGGCATTGGAATCCAAAATAGCTTTCAAGTTATCATCAACACAAAGTAAAGAATTCTGAGGAGAGTGGATATTCTCTATAATGCAGTTTACATTGTTTTAATACCTCTATGCTGTTGTTCTGGGACTCTGCTCTAGAAATCCACTTAAGCTGCCAAGGATTGGGAGTATTATTCTAACTTTTATCTCTTTGAATCTTGATGTAAGCCATTTCCAGAGGCCTTCAAGAAATTTGTATGTAAGAGCATACTCAAAAGTAGACTTACTTTTGGATAATAACCTTTCTATGATAGCAAAAATGGGCTGTTCTGATACACCAAAGCCAATAGAAAATGCTTTTTTGAGACCATCAATTATTTTCTTTCCAACAGTATTTATAAATTATATTTAATTACGCTACCATTTTGAATTTACTTTGTTGACCACTATCACATGACTTAGCAAGCTCTCTAGTCCTTCTATCTCTATGATGTACATCTTCTTGTATAATTAGCAAATTGTCATATTTTTCATCAACATTGACAAATTCTCAATGCTTGTTGGTCAAAATTTTGTTTATATTTGATGTTTTTCTGTCCCTTTAAAATGCTTCATGACTTTATAACATAATTTCTGTTTAAGACATGAGGTTGGATTTCATGAAAATATAAAAAAAGATGACATTCATGGAGGAGGTATAAAGAGTTTCTTGTTTGTGTTTGAAAATGTTACAAAGTAGCTTTATTTTGCATGAAGTTTTCATTGTAATTATAGCCAATTTGTTTATGTTGTATTTATCAATGATATTCAAATGTTCTTCCTATGACAGGCTGCAGATTTCAAAGTCTTTTTTACATAAATAGGGTGAGTTGTAATTAGTCTTGCTATTATCATTAGCCCTAAAGTGTCAGATTTTTCAAGTGCCATCCTCTTTAGAAGTGTGTAAAGACTAGATTGCAGAGCACTTATGACCAGCCAAGACTTGTGTGCCCTGAAAAACAGAATTGTCAGAATCAAAGGCTTGCTATTTTATTCTATCATTATTAGTTTATAGAAAAGTGCAATTCACACAGCACCTGTTGGTAGATATTCTTGCTGTTGGAGAAGATGCAGAGGCAGAAGTATGCCTCTTTAATTTCATATGTTAAAACATTAGGCACATGAAATGACTATGCCAATATAATACTTAATCAATTGCAATTGAAACAAAATTTTGCTCATTTGTATGTTTTGGATAGAATGTGCTTAACATCAACCAGAAAATATCAATCCTTCTCTTAAGGAACCCTGCGTTTCACTCCATTGACCCTTTTCATAAAAGAATGAGAAGAAACCATAAAGATAATACAGAGGAATAAGAACAAGAGATTTTTCCAAAAATTGTTTGCTGTGACTTCAGCAGATGTTGTAGTAATAGATGTGGTGGTGAAAGAGCCTATAGATGGTTAATATGTATTTTCAGTTTGACCTCTCTACATATTATAAAATATTTATAGACACAATAGACTACATTACACTAACTAGAGACACAATTTGTGTTATGTATTTTAGGAGATTATCATCGCTATTCTTAGTTCTTTAACCAAATGATGTATGATTTACAGAAATTTGTCAGCCATTTACTCATGTTGAATAACTAAGATTCATGCTTTTGTCTTAGCCCTTGCATACCTTTTTGCTGTCTTTTTCTTAATCTTGGTAATATTTGTCTATTCTTTTTTATCTCCAAGTTGTCTCTTAAGTGGTAGATCAAAATGTTTGTCATTACCATTAAATTTTTATGTTTCATACACATTTTCAGGTTCCTGGGAACTTTCATGTTTCTACACATGGAGCTGGTCATCAGGTGTGTTATTTAGCCTTTGTGTTTTTGCTTTTTCTCTAGTGCCTGTTTAATGTTATTTATTAGAATGCACATAACTTTGTAGATTCCTTTGATGTATGCTCATTTTAAGTACATGCTGTTACTCTTTTGTTGCATTGTACTTTTGGCAAAGAATCTATCCCACCCAGTGACATTTGCTTGTTAGCCATTTTCATTTGTCATTTTCAGCATAGAACTTATGTAATGTATGCTGGCCTTTTCATGAGCAAAATACTGGGCATGGTAATTAGCATGTGTGAATGAATTCACACGTGTGATTGAACTGCTAAGGAAATCTTTGTATACTCCCAGTCAAATCAAATTAAGAACTAAAGGAAAGAATTGTATGGTGCAGCAAAGATAACATTAATTGAATAAATTTGTTCAAACAAGGAAACTACCATAGTTTAAATGATAAGTGCAAAAGCAATTTTTCATCATCAGACTAAACACTGCTCCTGAAAGTCAGAAGTAAGTGATGCTTGTGGTCAACAAGCTAGGGTGTAAATCATGAGGATAGGCTAAAGACAAAATCAGAATTTGAAGTCACTAGAAGACATTCAAGAGCACCTATCTGCAAGTGGGATCGATTACATGTGCAATTTAGTTTGCACATGTGTGCCTGCACATGTGTGCCTGCACATGTGTGCCTGCACATGTGACTGTATGCATTAAATGACAGTGCCTGTATACGGCTAGTGGTATTTCAAAGGACATCTGAGTGTGCAGAGTGGGTGTAGGAAAAGAGATTTACTGGCTAGTTTGATTGAAGATATTTATTCATATGGAAAGGGCTCATACAGGTTTTGGAAAGTTTTGGAATGTTATGAAAATTGATGATGCCATTTTCCAGGGCCTGGAGAGTTTTGGAAAAGAGAGGTTTTTTCAAATTGGCTTTGGAAGAACTTTGGATTTTTGCTTGGGAAATGTCTAGGTTATCCTAAATTGAATATAATATAGTGTTGTATATGTTGTATTTGTTCATTTTACTATTTGTAATATAAAGCATAAAAACCATAAAATATAGCATTGAAAGTGGTGCTTTTCTACTTTTATGGGGCTTTAAAATGCAAACGAAAAGGTGTTCTATGGTTTTGGAAATTTTCCAATTTGGCTTTGAAAAGTTTGGAAATATTTTTGAAGTAGTTTGTACAAACCCTGTATGGACAATTTCAATAAATTCAATTCTTCCCATACTCATTATCAACACATGATCATCATGCCAACTTCTACTGACAAGCTAAAAGATGGGGGTGAGAAACCCCATTTCCCAATTCTGGCATGCCACTGTACATGACCACTAGGTTACTTGAACTGTAGTAAAGCTTTGATGAGACTTGCATCTCCCTGCATGTGATGCTTCACAGCAGGTCCAACACCTGCACTGACCTCAAAATTCCACTGTACCAAACCTCAAAAGACAAAGCAACTTTTCTTATCTAGGAGTCAAGGGCAGATCCAGTGGTGATGGACAGGGGGCCATAACCCCCCAAATGGAAAGTCCAGTTCTGTATCTGCCCCTGCTAGGATTAATTATAATGATAGTGCTGTAATAATAATACTATATTTATACAGGTCACAAGATTCAGTTAATAAAGCTACTGTCAGTCTGATGCCTGCTAAAGCAAAAATAAAGATATAAGCATGAATTTAAAAAATACTCAACTTATTGTTTGAAATCACTTATGTCACTGTTTGGAATCAGTCAACCCATGAAAAATAAGCTGCTCCTTCCAGAATGCAGCTAGGAACACTTTTGAAACATCAAAGAAGTTTTCAGTCTAAATCAGTTTTCAGTGTAAACGTTAAACTTGCAAGTCCCTTTCTTCTTACATATTTTTGCTTTTCTTTTATATTGCTATTTTAATTAAGCCTTAAATCAAATTAGGTTAGTTACATTTTTTGTTTCCACAGGGCACATTGTAAATCATTGTGTTGCTGAATGTATTTTTGGCCAGTTGAAATAAATAAGAAAAGGAAAAGAATTTTTTGAATGTTTCAACTTTCCCAGACTAGAGTGAGGTTCAGGAACTAAAATTAGCAAATTTGTTGATTATGAAATTATTGTCAAAAACATTTGAATTTTTCTCCAACTTAACCTTGTTATATCATTGTTTAAGCCATCACATTTTGACATGTCTCACATTATAAATGGATTGCAGTTTGGTGATGTAATAACTGTAAGTTTGATTCTCATTTCTTTATTTTTATATAGCATGTAGATTGAGTTTTCTATTTAATACTAATAAAAAATCAAGCAGACATCATTTTTGCTGTTTAGTTGTGTCACCACCTGTTAGACATATGACACTAAAATCTGGGGTTGAGATATATTAGGTAGACCCTAAGTGCTTCTAAGCAAAATTAGCTTTGTAATTCTTTCACCAGGAGCTTTCTTGTGCAAATATCATAGGTGTTAGAATGCCAAAGCTGTTCATTGGTGACCTTTATGTGCTCTTCAAAGTCACCAGCCAACATCTTCATTGTTCCAACACCTATGATATTTGCAACATTATTTTTTCATGACAATTGAATTGCCATCTTTTTCCAGATAGCATATAGTAGTACGTAGTACCAATGCACAGTGCAAATTCTATGGGGGGCAAGGGGGCCATGGCCCCAAGAAATTTTCTTGGCCTCTTCTTTTGCCCCCCCCCCCACTTTTCTAGGAAGGCATAGATTTTGAATTTCAAATAAGTTGGTCACTGGAAATAGTCAAGAGTTTGGCAGATGAATACAGAATGAACATGATGCTTCTAGACTGCTACTGCACTTTGACTTATGTAAAATGTCTTTATAGCTTTCTTTGTGTTTTTTGACCTTGCATTTAAGGAAAAGTGTAAGTAAAGTTCCAAATGTTACTGTATTTCTTGTGCTTGTTTTGTACTATTTCAGTTATGTCATCATCCTGTAATCTTATTTCTTTGTCATTTTGCCTGCTCTCCTTCGTTGTTGCACTTTCATTTACTCAGCTGTTTCTTTCATCTTTAAAGTATCTATACTCAAAAGAGTATTTTTCTTGTGCAAAAAAGTGAATATAATGATTTAGTTTAGTCATTATATAATTAAATCAACAATTAGAAAAATCTGAATAACCTTGCAACAATTGAAAGCTAATCAATGTGCTACAAAATTTTTTTGGAAAGCAAGGCCAATACCCTTCAATGAGCAAGGTGAATGCAACCATTTATAGGGAGCTGTGCCCCTCAAACTAAACATCATTTTTCATTTTTAATACGGGATTCAATCTTCCTGAGCCACTGAGAAATCATCCTTGCATGTCCTTCTGTGTTGCTGAGAAAGTATTTTATCAGGTAGTTGTTTGAGCTTGCATAATAAATTGAAAAAACAACAAAGTACTTCTGTTCATCTTGAAGTTTTACTTTGAATTCTAATGCAGGAAGAAAGTGTCAAAGGGGCATTTAAAGCAATTTCAGAGCACAGTGAACTTGATGCAAATGGTATGGTCTGTTATCAAGTCCTTGAAAGAATTGCAAATGTTTTAAGGTCAATTTCCAGTGAGAAAAACTCATCGAAATGCGAAAGAAATTGAGCGAAATACGTCACAGGCATACGCAGTGATATTTTGCTGAGAGTTTAAGCGAAAAAATTTTTCAGTGAAAAAAGTTGACTTGAGTTCGACTTTTTTCCCATTTCGCTTGCGAATTCTTTTAGCATTCCAGCGTTTGTGATGTAAACAGTAGCAGCGAAATGGCCTTATAAGAAATGGGAACACGAGATCCTTCATCCATTAAAATGAAAAATGCAACTACGATGATTAAGAACAGTTTTTTCTTTCAGCAATTTGTTGCAATGAAGTTGAGAGTTAGAGGTGGGCAAACGAAGAGTGTAACGGGGTCATCAAATCGCACTTTCCGATCAAGATTGCTATGCTGTCCTTTCTGTATAAAAATACTCTGTGATCCCAGGGCCCTTGTCTATTTTTCATCTGTTTTTAATGTCGATGCAAAGCGAACAAGATCAAACTCTCCTTACACAATGAGTTCACGAGGCAAATATGTTATTTCGCGGAGAGATTTCGCAGATAAATTTTGCCGAATGCAAATTGACTTGCGACATATTTCTCGAGAAATTGTTTGCTCGAAAAATTTCACGAAAACAATTTCGCTGAGTTTTTTCTAACTGGAAATTGGCCTTTTTTGTTTAGTTGGTTTGAGCAGCATTGGAATTGATGGCAGAAGTTGAATTTTGTTGAATTGTTCATATTAGCATATAAGAAATCTTTCTATTAACTAAGTTTCTCCTTCTTAGAATGTGCTTTTATTTTTCACTGCAGAAATATAATTGTAACTTTGCTTCCTACACATCATGGGAGGCATTGAAATTTTACCCTTTCTAAGTCATGCATTTTTGCATCAGTTTTCTTTCACAATTCTTACTTATTTAGTTGCAACTACTTTTGTTTTTTATCGCTTCTTCATAGTACCTTTACTCCAGTTTTGCACATAATCCCTCAATAGTTCATATTGCTACACTAGTAATTTCTGTGGTTCTGTTCTTTATAGCAAGTCATTAATTGTCTTTGGTGAATTTTCAGGTTTGTCGTCTCATGATTATGTTTTGAGAATTGTCCCAACAATATATGAAAAGAGAGATGGAAGCTTGCAGAATTCCTTCCAGTACACATGGGCACACAAGGTAGTGGTTTGTACTATTGAGAGCGTCTGCAGTTTTACAATATGTAGGACTGTGACATATAAATAAATCCCCGTAACGTGATATTATTTTTCACGTAGCGATTGACTCTGCATGTTTCAGTTCTAAGCTGTACAGAATCGAGTTATGTTATGTTATGTTCTGTGACGTTTGCCTTGTCAATGTCGAACGCACTAAAATATACCATTAGCAAGGAACATTCTCATTTACGATTCATCAAATGGTATTTTTCCCAATTGTTGGAAAATAACCCGGGTAGCTCCAATATTTAAGTCTGGAAAAAGATGTGACAGCAACAACTTTAGGCCAATTTATGTGCTTTCAATTTTCTCAAGAGTATTTGAAAGAATTTTACAAAGCCAACAAGATGAGTTTCTTTAAGCAAATTTCATTTTAACAGATAACCAGTACACCTTCAGGACATTGTATTCCACGATTATATCCCTGGTAAATAGTACTGAATATTGGCGTCATAATGCTGATAACCAGAAGCTTAATATATTTTTAGACTTGAAAAAAAGCATTTGATACCGTCCATCACAGAATATTGATAGATAAATTGACGAAATACGGTATCAAAGGAAAAGGAATTGAATACTTTAAATTGTACCTAAGTGGTAGAAAACAATTTTGCACTGTAAATGTTCAAAGATCAAGGATTGAAAAAGTTATTTGCGGCATTCCTCAAGGATCATGCTTAGGTCCCCTTCTCTTCATTATATACTTTAACGACTTTGAGAGTTGCTTAGAATTCTCTAAAGCAAACATGTATGCTCAGGCCCGTCGGAACCGGGGGGGCTGGGGGGGCTCCAGCCCCCCCAATAATTTGCTAGTGTTTGTTCCTTAAATTCTCGAAAAAATGCTTTAACGGGCAAGCTTTAAGCTGATAAAGACATTAGATCAACCAGTTATCCCAATAAATCATTTATTACTCGTTCATAGATGTATAATTTTGTAAGTAGTGTTCGTTGTCAATTAAACATCTAAATAACATCATTTCAACATCATTTGAAATGTGTAATTTGTACAGAAAGGGCGTTTCCAGCGATAAAAAGGGCGTGGTCTTGAAAAATTTTCCCGGGGGGAACGCCCCCGGACCCCCGTTTTAGCTCGCTTCGCTCGCAGCCCCCCCAACATCGATTTCGTTCCGACGGGCCTGATGCTGACGATTCACATACAACAATTGCATCTAAAGATATAACAGAGCTCATAAGCATGACAGAGAAGGAGCTGTTATATGTCAATGATTGGTTGAGGGTAAATAAACAAAGTGCGAACCCCCCAAAAACAGACTTTATGGTTATTGGCCACCAACGTAGAATAAATGAAATCAACGACCTCCTTCCACTCCAACTTGATGATAGTGAAATAAAACGTGTAGGGAAAGTCAAATCCTTAGGTGTTATTGTTGACGAAGGGTTGAAATGCAAGAATCAATTGAAATCATTTACAGGAAAACTAGCAGGAGGGTTTATTATCTTTAAAAAAGCCTAAGAATGTTCTTCCCCAATCCAACTTACGCGATGTTTATCGTGCTCTGTTTGAGAGTCACATACGCTACGAAAACGTGGCATGGGGTAGTCTATCGTCAACCGAACTACAAACACTACCATGTTTCCATAATAGGCCTCTATCGATTATCGAAAGTGTAAGATTTAAGGACCCGTGACCTAAAAAATGGCTAAATGTTGAGAACCTTAATCGCTTTGATCGATCCGTTTTAGGCTATAAGGTTCTCAATAAGCTATGTCTTGAAAGCCTATGGAATATGCTCCAATTTAGATCATCTTTACCTAATTACAATACTAGAAATGATAAAGACTTAAAAGTAAAACATGAATTCTCCAAGAAAGGATTTCAATATGCTGGCATTAGGGCCTGGAATGGTATTCTAAATTATATAAGAGAGCTGTCATCGCTAAGTCCGTTTAAAAGCCATCTAAGAAGACATTTGATGAGCAATGAAAAAAATATATGCCTCCTCAAAAGAACGACTCCCTGTAAGATCAGCGGTTTTATTTCTTTGTTATTTTGATTCTGCTAAATTGTATGTAATTAAGTTTATATTTGTAAGTATGCTGAAGGGATGTCGTTATAAATAAATTGATTATTAATTAAAAAAGCAAGAATATTAAAAGTGAATAGGGACCAGAGTTACAAATGCAAGTTTTTTCAATTTGAAACTTATCTACAAGAAACATGAGCCTGAAAATGAATTTGATAATTTACATTCATGGGACCTCATTAGGTGTTTGAAGATGTTAGAGTTTTTATCTGTAGATAGATACTCAGTGTTTACTTATTTTGTGGAAAGACCCTATTTCAAATAAACAGGTTCAGGACTTTGATGTTTAATTGGACTTCCCTTATTTTCTTTATTGTTGTTGTTGCTTTTTCTCGAATGTATATAGATATAGCTGTTCTAATGATTGCACCTTTAGTCTGTATTAGCAATTGATGATGGGTGATGAATCCAAAACATATTTTGCAAAATTAAACAAATAATTGTCTTTTTATGCATCGTAACAAATCAATTTACACTTACTGTTGATTTCACACTCTAACAAGAGTTTTTTTAGCGTTTGCTGCTAACTTCAAACTCAAAAGTCTTCATCTTTGATCAATTACACTAAAATTTTTCCTGCATGCTTACTTTACCCATCCTCATCAATCTAGAAGGTATGCATTTGACTATAAAAAAGTTTTGTTTTACGCAGTCTAATACTCTCACACTCGTGTAAACACATATCGACTTGTCTTACCAACATAATTTGATTTGTGCGTTCGTGGGTATATTCACGTGCAAACATCTTCCGATAAAGTGAATTTGTGCCTATTCATAGACACTTCCAGAGTCCAGAAAAAGTCAGACCTGCCTCCGGCAGTAACTTCTTTACGTATAGCCTTCCTCATTATACAGCATTGATATGAAACTTCCCATATTGTCCCTCCATTTTAATCATGCCAGATCACTTCATTTACGTGCCTCAAAATTTTCCTCGAGCGAAATATTTTTATAAAATTGTTGCGCCTTCCTCAAAACTGGCATAAATCTAAGGAACTTTTCTCCGGCTCACAGCCGTGGAGCCGTGGGGCCGTGACTTTTTCTGGACTCTGGACATTTCCTTTCTGATATTGTTATGTTTAAAAGGAGTAATTTTCTATGGCAGTATTCTTAGATCCTGCTCATAAGGAACGAGCTGAATCGGTAAAGCGGGCTGGTTCACCTAGCCCACCTTCATAAGAGAGTTCGGGAGCCAAGTTACCTCGCTTCCGGTGTCTGTGTATGCATGGAATCCATGTCGATAAACTTGTAGGCTAGATGCATGTGTGCTTTGCCATATATTTTTGTTCCGGTTGGCCGGACTGGCTCACCTGCATAGTTAGTTTCACATGGGAAATTCACGTCTTGACTTGCCGAGATTTCGGCAGTTTCAAGTAGGATCTTAGGCAGGCAGGCTGGCCCAATTCCCATATAAATGCAATTAGCTTTTCAATATTGATTACTATGCAGCTGAGATCTTACCTGGGTGGGCTAGCTCACTTTTACGAGACAGCGAGTTCCATGTGAACAAACGGCCCTTAGCTACTTCTGATAATAACATCTGATGGATTATGAATGATATGAAGAGAGTGTGGAAGTCCTTTTATATTGAAATTTTGCTCTTATTTAAGGAATACACATCTTATGGTCATGGTGGCATGGGAATAGTCCCAGGTTTGCTTTTTTTACCCTTTTTGCTTATTTTATCCTTCAACCTCCTTTTGTTATTTTGGTACATTCATTTTCTTATAAGCATAAAGCTTGTAAGCGTACTTAAGTTCACATGCTTAAAAAAATATGCGTATACTAAGCATATTTCTCAACCTCGGAATTTTTCCCACACTTCCATTTCTTCCCAAATCAAATGTAAAAATAGCATCACCCAAAGGAATAGGTTGAGTGGTAGGAAACAGCATCTTTGCTTGAAATAATCGTTTGAAAATGATAGCCACGACGTGCAATGTTTTGAAATTAAGCATACTTTAAGCATAATTTCAGGCTCAAATTGGGAAAATCTTATGCATATTAAGCCCAATTTGCCCGCATTAAGGGTAAGTGGCCAAGCGGCCCAACCAGTTCCATTAGCTTAGCTGAAGTTAAGCATGACTGTGTACGGTCAGAAACTGGATGGGCGACCTCCAGATGAACGACCAAAACAGCTCACTCCACCGTCCTTCGGAAGGGACGTCAAACTAGGGGCCCCATGCCTGGATGCGGCATGCATAGTAGGCCTAAATTAGCTGAAAAAGGAAGGTATAACAGCCTACTCAAAAAAAGTAAACAACAACAACAACAGCATGCATATAAAAATAGTGTATTTTTGTAGAAAGTTTCTAATATTACACAAAATTCGTATTTTTATTCAGAGCTATTTGGCCCAGATAACCACTACTCGAAAAATAGTTGTATCATCACCCTTGTCTTCATGACCGAAGATGTCATGCATACAATGTAATGTCGTTTGAGGGTTATGTGCTCAAGCCTAGTCTCCTCATCCGTAGGGCCTGCAAATACGGACATCAGATGTTAGGTGTTTGTAGCGTAGTGTCAAGTATTAAGTACTTTAGTTTTTAAAATTAGAAGATGTTAAAGAAATTTAAAATCTTGAAAATTGTAGGTGCCAGTTATAGTGAGAACTCGCTGACCAACAAGTCCTTTCCTGCTGTGACCGGAACATAGTCCTTCAAACTATTTGCTTGTTTGTTTGTTTGTTTGTTTGTTTGTTTTTAGGTTTTATGGGATAAAAAAGTATCCTGCATATATAGAGGAAGACAGGGGAGTAATGTAGTGGAGTATTGTAGTGTTTAGAGTGCTCTTCCACTACACAGAAAGAGCATGTCTGGGGATCGTTAGTTTTGATTATATTTTTAGCTATAGGTACTTTGAACTACTCGTGGGGTAGCATTTCAGAGAAAATGTTATTTTTGCCTTCCTCAGCCCAGTTCTTTTTAAATCAGTTCATCCATGTTGGTTGCACTTTATTTTCCAGTTAATGGCAAAATGCATGAATTGTCGTATTTTGTGTTGATTTCAGTTTTTCTTTCTTCGCCCTGAAGCTGATTGTATTTTCTTTTTAAATTTTTAGCAATATGGTTTCGATACGATTTAAATGCAATCACCGTTAAATATGTCGAAAGACGAAAACCATTCTATCATTTTATTACAACAGTGAGTAGTCTTTTGGTTTCATGTTCATCTTGATATTGTCATTCTGCTTTGTGAACCTTCTAGTTTTTGCTGAGACTTGAATGTTGCATGAAATATGTTTTTCCTTATATCCCACCTCTTTATCGTTGTTGTTAGTGATTGCAATATTCATAAATAATGCCTTGTATGAAGCAGCTTAATGCTGAATTGATCAGAATCTTTTCTAACGAGAGCAGATAGTATCAGGTAGACGTAAAGATTCCCTCTGTAGCTTACTTTGCTCGGGGAACATAAGGAATGGTGACGCTGAATGCTTTACAAACTAATGCTTTATAGAGATCTGGTGTGACATCATGAGCCTGTGCTTTGGTGGGCTATGTCTCTACAGCCTTCTTCTTTAGCAGGATTGAATTCTTCATGCCACTTTAGCGAATATGAGATCATGTGAAAATATTTTTCGGGCAAAGGTATTGCTCAGCAACTGACTTACTATTGAAATCTGTTTCCGAAATTTCAGCATTGTTGATTGTGTCAAAGATGAACCTTTCCAGTCATACGTTGCATGTATTTGAAATTGTGTAGGTTTTCCCACCCAGAGGAGAAATCCTCTGCATGTGTTCTTTGCTTGCATCACTGAGTTTGAAAACAAGGTTTACATTACAAGAACTATGATGCTTCTAGTTATGGTAACATGATAGGATTTTTGAGAGAAGCTGTGAGAGACAAGGCCGCGAAGCAGATGGTGTTTTTTTGTTTGCTTAGCAGAATTCTAACATTAATACTAGTCTTTGGCACCGAATAGAAGGGAGTATAATAAGGGAGTTTGTACTTTAGTAGTAGTATTAGGCGTTTTCGAACCACCAGAAGCTCTACCCATTCACACCCTTTCCAAGTTACACTACCTAATCCACGAACTCTAGCTCACAAATCATCTTTCATTCCAAGAACTTCTCAACTGTGGAAATCATTGCCACCAACTACTTTCCCTGAATCCTACAATTCGCCATCTTTTAAATCTAACATCAACAAACTTGATCTTGTCTCCCTTTCTACTTAAACGTCCCCCATTTTCTCAGTTTTTCCTTTGTTGGGGCTTTGTTATAGTCCCTACAGCCTTTCCCCGACTTTACTTACTAAAAAAAATGCATAATTTGAGGGGTTATTAATAGTTGGGGAGTCAATGTTCAATAGACAGTATGGGGACCCAAACATTTCAAAATTATTGCAATTAGTTGTCAACATTCTATAAGTAGCAGGTAAATAGCTTGTTTTTATTTCCTTAGTTGTTAATATTGATTTGCATTCACAAAGTCACTGTGTTTTACTTACTTATCCTTTTTAAAACTTTGAAATCTTTAAGTTGGTAACACTGGGGGTTGGAATTTTTTTTAAATTGTTTAGTTGGGTGGGGGGTGTTTATAAATGAAAGTGGGTAGTGAAATTTTCAAAAATCTGCAATCGGGGCCCCTCACTATTCGGTGCCTAAGAGTGCACACTCTTATTTAATAAAGTTTATAAAAATATTGATGCTCAACATCGCTAACATTTTTAGTATAGTTTAACATAATCCAAGGCTCAATCTTTATCAAGACATAGGATTTTTTGTATCCTAGTTATAATACTGCTTTCAGATGTACTTGTGCACTATCGATGCATAACATAAACTCTTGCTTAGCTTTGTGATGTAGTAAAGCATCAACAAGGATTAGAATATATTTCTTAAATTTTTAGGCGAAATTACACCTTTGGTATTTAAGAATAATTTAAGAATAATTCTAGGCTCAAAATCAAAGAAATTTAAGAATATTGAGGCTCAGAAAAAGAATCAGGTATTCTTATAAAAAAAGAGCGTAGTTTCATATTTTGCTAAATTTTTGACGTAGCTATAATAGATGCTGTAGTGTTTATGTAGAATCTGACGTTCCAGTTGAGCAATACTCAGCTAGACTTTGCTTCAGTTCGATTCACTGTCATCTAATTTAGGTTTCTGCTAAGTTCTACAGTATGTTTTGATTTACGTCGTATTTCCGATTTCCGTTGCTGTGGATAGGGCTTTCGCATTCGCGCACAATATGATAGAAAACATGTTTACAAGGAAACTAAACTTATGCCTATGGGCACTATGGCCTGTAGCTATGGGTGCTAAGCATCCAACTAAACAATCTCTTTAAGTTCGAGTCCCTTGACAGTGTATTAAGTAATCCTTAAGGCGACTCATTTTTACTTGTCTATACACGGTTTTTTTTATAAGAAAGTTTTTCGCCCAGTGCTGAGACTTTCTTAACATTTCCACGATTCCTGTATCAAAACTTTCTTAAGGCTTTCTTTGCAAAAGCTCTTGAGTTCCAATTTTTTGCGCATGCACATTAATGGAAAATGAAAAAGCTCCATGTACATTTGAAATGATGATAAACTTTAGTTAATAACAAAAGTTAATTTGTTAGAGGGCAGTCAACATCACATTCATGACATTTTGTACACAGATAAATTGAATTTTTAATACGTAAACACTAGAAAACTTTCTTAAGTCTGAAAAATCCAGTACTGGGCTTTCTCAACTTTTTGAGCAGCTGAGTACTACTTTCTTATAAACCACTTTCTTATAAAAAAACCGTGTATGCAGAATGCATTGACTGTTTCCAGTTCCAGTTTTATTGAAGCAGCTTTTCAGTTCGTTTGATATCCTCACTGAACTTTGCTCACTCTGGTTTTATTTGAATTTTTGCAACAGCATTAGATGGGTTAGGTTTTCAGATGTTTGCAGTTTGTTTGGCGGGAAAGGGAGAGGGGAAGTAGATGGAAGGTGAATCACAGATGAAGAGGGGAATCCTATTTGCCAATCCTATTTTGTTTTATTGAAAGCCAAGAGTTTCATATGGGTACCTATCATGAAATGTAATGTCATATATAACTCAGGGCCTGTTTTAAGGAAATTTTTCAAGACCGCACTATGCTAAAATAAAGTGTGACCACACCTTACATTAGCTTGTTTTGATGTCCACACCTTTTAAATCAATCCAAAATTTAATGTGGAACTTTTCATTGTTTGAAGCCAAATTGAAGCACATGGGGGTGCTGTTCTCGAAATTTACATAGGGCATATACAGACCAAAGCGCAAAAAGACTTCTGGATAATAAGAAGCATATTAAAGTGAGAAAGGTGACCACACTTCAAATCTCACAAGACCATACTCAAGATTTCCAAGACCACAAAGAGGCCAATACCACTCTATGATAGGTCCTGCTATAACTGGCTGTTGTAGGTTTAAAGGGAAAAGATATGATATGTTTTCAGATTCACGGGGTGCACAATGAATAACAAATTGATGATAATTTCAATGTTTTACCTATAATTTGGGTTAAAATCAAATTCAGCGCACGTATCCAAATACTGTCACAATGCCTCTGAAACTGAGCAAATACCTACGTCATTTAGCAGAATAGATTAGCATACTTTATATTTCCTAGCATTGTTATTTCAGCTATATCAATATGGTGTGTCTCATTTAGTTTATATCATTGGTTGTGCGCAATACACACCCTTTTTTGTAAGAATATCGAACGTTTTGCTGAGCCTCAATATTCTGGTTTCAGGCCTAAGAGTATTCATGAATTATAATTTAGTGCCGAAGGTGTAACTTCACTTGGAAATCTTTGTCGGTGAAGTTACACCTGTCGGCGACAAATCTTTGTCTTACTTCATCATAAAGCAAATTAAAAGAGGAATAGAATAATAGAAATTGTGTCGATAGTACGAAAGTTTATCTACAAACAGTACTTTTGAATACACAAAAGTTTTTAGTATTGATTATTCGTAAATTTCAACGATTCTGAGCCTTAATATTCTTATACAAAATCTGTATATTTTTTTAGTGATGACGTCATAAATATATATTTTAAGAATTTTAGCATTTTGCCCGCATGATCCAGAAAAGCATTATCAAATAATCATATGTTTGCAGTCTTAGTAGAACAGTATGAAAATGGAATATAACATAACAATTTCCGAGAGTAATTTTACCATGCAAACAACTGTATTTTTGTCACACTATTTTTGACATAGTTCTAAACATTAGGCACCAGACTCAAAATACAGTGATTTGATAGGAACTAAGACAGCACTCAATTGCCTATAGTTGAATTATCATTTCTAGGTCCAGCTGTAATTTGTCTTAGCGATTTCTAGGTTGTTTTTGAGAACTCTGAGCCAAAATTAAAGTATTCTTAAAATACATTTTTGTGATGTCTCACTAACGAACTCTATTTGACATAGTTTGAAATTTCCATGCTTTAATGGTGTGACTGTAGAGCGCTGTGAGATTTGCCATCTCATCAGATGACCAATTATGAAAAGCATTGGAATTGTAGAGGATAAGTGTATTGCGGCATGAGATGCTTTCTTTATTGTAAGATATTTACAAAGATGTTAATCCTCTGGAAGCATATGTTTTTTGCAAGATATGCACATGGTTTACACGTGCAGTTGTCGCACGGTCATTTTTTCGATTAATATTCTTTTAATCATGTCTGCTGTCTCTTAGCTTTAGTTCAGTTTCTTTTTGGTTGAATTGGTGGATTTTTTATATTTTGATGCTTAAATTTTTCTCACTCGTCCGAATTCTCGTAAAAACCGATTATGTTGTCGATTATTCTGCTTTTTGCGATTCATAGGATAAACGTTAACTTGTTTCATAAATCATCCCCGATATCGCCTACTCACCCGTTACTCCCAGTTCAGACTAGAAGGAAGTCGCAATAAATGGGAGTTGGTATAATAGTAACATCAAATAGCCTAGCGGTTGCAATACTGGGCGGTTACTGAAATGCTTTACGTAAAATAACTAGGGGTGGGCTGTAAGAGACTAGAGTGAGGTAAAAGATGTTATGCATTTGTGAAAACAAGCTTATAATACCTTATCAGTACTTCTGAATTACTCTCCTTAGGGCTTGTCTTCTTATGAAAATTCGGGATCTGGGCCAGACATTGTCATCTTTACTCAACATTAAACGGCGGAAGGGGGTTGCAATAGAAATGAACTGGCATGTATTTTTTGAGAAAGGAAATATTCAGGGGTGAGAGACGTCTATTCCAGACTGAAGAGTAAATAGAAATGAGTTATATTTAGAAAGATCATCTCTCCAGCATCTGAGATTTGTGCATGAATGAGATGCCCTAGTTTCTTGCGATGAGTATGAATACAATGAATGTAAAACCGTGAGAAGCAGAACAGTTGTACACATGATTCTTGCGAGAGATTTCAGCTGAGCCAAGGTGCTCGCCTGCCATTTAACTCAGCTATTTGCTCAGTGGCGTAGCCAGACCTCTGCGACTAGGCATTCTATCATAAGCTTTTGGGTGTGGTTGGGTGTGGCTTCTAAGGCCTGAGTATTCATACGTTAAAACATGTTGAAAGTTTCTCAAGGTGGAGAAAATTAGGGGGCCGTAGAAATTTGATAGTCTTAGTGGAAAACGCTACGTGTTACATTTTCAGATAGCTACCTCAGATGAATATCTCTTCAGCCATTTAGCCATTTTCTTAAACAAGAAGAGATTGAAAGCAAAAGCAAATGATAGCTACTTTTAACTTTGGGATCTCTAACCCATCCAAGGAAATCTCGATAATACGGTTCTGTCAGTTGCCATGTGTACTGTAAAGTACCAAAAAAACATCTTTTGCCGCTCAAAACATGAAGCAATTCCTTTAAATTGAGCACTGGTTCGTGCCCACCGCCGCTTCTTTATAAGACCATAACGAGACTGCTCTGCAACTGGAAGAAGCACATCCAAGAAGTTTCGAAAAAGGTTTCGCGGTCCTTGGGAGTAATTAAGTATTGCAAGCGATTTTTACCATTCGACACATTGAAGTGTCTCTATAAAAGCATTTTGGACCCACACTTCCGATATTGCTGCCCAGTCTGGGGCGTAGCTGGGGCATCCGAAATAAATCATTTACAAAAGCTACAAAATCGCGC
>WIPJ01000520.1:480760-502822 GCA_018155075.1 Cassiopea andromeda
AAATTGACTTCTATTTTAGTATTTTAGTATTTATGTATTTACCTTACCTATTTATATATTTGACTTTTTTTTTCTTAATTTATCGTTAGAGGAAAATTGTAATTAGGTTTTAGATTTTAATGGTATCTTTGTATGTAAATGGAGGGCCCCTTGAAAACCAGCTACGGCTGAAGGGATACCCTCCCTAAACATGTTTTAATAATAAAATAATAATAATAATAATAATAATAATAATAATAATAATAATAACTTGCCGAAATTGAGGCTAGAGCAAAACTAGAAGCTAAAAATCCGCGGCTTATTTTTCAATTCTGTTGGCTGATGATCGACCTATCCATTCATAAAATTCTACACTCTGATTGGTTGAATTTAGACGGAAGAGATTCACCGCTTATTGCATGACGTAACCAGTGTCATAACAAAGCAGAGAGAATAAGCGGCGTTGCGGATTTTTTCCGTATACATCGAAAGTATCCCAGTCCATCGAAAGCATCCTAAATTTCCACGTGACCATGATTTTCGGGTTGCTGCTCAGTTTCAATTCTTCGAGTAGTGAATGTTTCGCAAGAATGCGAGTTGACGAATATACTTCGAGATTCAGATTTAGACTCAAATTCAGAGACGTTAAGCTCAAAATGCAGCGTCGATATATTGCTCCTACGCATCATTCTTCTCAATAATGGCCGTCTAACGTGGAAATTTCATGCAATAATGAATAGATGTATTGTTCAAGGGAATAAGTTTTTTAAAAAAAATATTTTTTCTGATATCCCAGGGTATTCACTGAATACCTTGCATACCCTGACGGTACGCCACCGTATTTACTCAAGGTGTGCCGCGTTTTGTATGAATTTTAAGATTTTTGGGATGTCTTGAATATTTTGTGGAGTCTTTAGTTTTGTGAATAGCTTTGGGAATTTCAGAAGATTGTTTAGTAATTTTTAGATTGTTGAAAGTTTTTTAGATCTTTTGACCTATTTTGCAACGACATGTACGAGATTTTCTCAGTGATTTTTCCATCGACAAAAACTGTACAACAAATAGCTGATTTTGAAACGCGACTGGATATTCACAGCGTAAATAATATATTCTCGTTTCCCTGTCTCCTTATCTGAGATCTTGTGTTATATGAGCAAGAATAGCAAGGAAACTTTGTCAATGATGGTTTCGTCGTTGACGTAGTCATTTTACGCAGACACTCTGTCATCAGGGGCGGTTCTAGCCGGAAAAATCATCGGGGGGCCATTGCCCCTGAGCGTAATGTAGAAGAAAGATGGTCTGGGGGCTTAGCCCCCAGAAAATTTTTTTACCTACACCCTTTTTACCCTAAGAAAATTCTCTTTTTGAGTACAGAGATTGGTCCTTTATACACGAATAAGCTATGTAAATGAAAGAGCAAAAATGAAGGAGAGCAAGCAAAATGACAGAAAAATAAGAGTGCATGACGATAACATAACGGAAAATAGAAATGCAAGATCTTCATTATCATTTTAAAATTTACTATTAGCTGGTGCTTACATGCAAAGCCAAAAGACACAAAGAATGCTAGAAAGACGTTTTGTATAAGTCAAAGTACAGTAACATCACAAGTATCATGTTCATTCCTTGTACATCTTCCTAATTCGCAAGTATTTGCAGCAAACAATATATTCAAAATTCAAAATTTTATACCTTTCTAGAAAATTGGGGGCCAAGAAAATTTCTGGGAGGGCCGTGGTCCCCCTAACTCCCCCGTAGAACCGCCACTGTGTGTCGTGTTTAAATGTGAGTTTCCTTTAAGGTTCGTCTACACGATGAAACATCATCATACGGGGCATCGTCAAGTTTGACGATGTTTTGCATCATCGCACTTGAGTTTGATAATGTTCAAACATAAACGTTTGATCGTGTAGACTACTTCATCATGCATTTTTGAAGATTGTCAAACATGCTGGTTGATGTTCGAGAATTTGCAACATTGCAGCAAAAATGTTGCAAAATATCAAATTGGTTTGATGCTTTGGAATTCGACTGGTGGGCCAAATTTCGCACTATGTCCACCGTACACGTAAAGCAAGTAGCCGAGCCAAAATGCAAGCGAGCCAGTTGGCTCAGCTAAGGCAGCGTTTCCACGGGACAGGTTCCAAATGTAACCGTAACATTCCTGATACGGATAGCCTCGCGTTTCTACGGGACTGCTTGGGACGGTTCCATTCGGAACTGCTAATAGGTTGCAAATGGTTCTGCTTTCGAATTAGGTCCCAGTTGGAACCATACTCGTGGAAACGGGTGAAGGTCCCAAATGGGTCCAGATAGAAAATGAACGAGGTTGAAAGAAAATAATTGGCGTGCTTCTTCTGCGCTTCTATTATTTTCTTGCACACCTGCTAGGCAGTTGTCTCTTGCGCAGTTTTCGAACTTCTGTTCCAAATTGAACCGGTCTCATGTAAACGCAGGCCTATCCGTGTCCATTCTACGGGACGGTTCCACTTGGAACCGTCCAGTAGAAACGCTGCCTAAATCTCTCGCGCGCTCCTTGCATTAGGAAAGCGTTCCTCAATAGTGGGGCGTGTCCCCCAACGGGGTGCGGTGCGATACTGAAGGGGACGCGCACAACTCCGGGAAACAGGTATAGTTACGCAATATAACTGGATGATGATCTTATTTCAAGTGAATGGGGGGCGCGAAATAATTTCTCTTCCTATGAGCGGGGTTTTTGAAAAAATAATTGAGAAGCACTGCATTAGGACAATTATGAACCAAGTGTGACTTGGACTTTTGAGAAGGCACAAAACTGAATTTCTTAAATGCGTGTATGAAGTACTCATCGGTTCCTTTATGAATCTCTGCATATGCGTGTATGAAGTACTCATTAAATTCCAGTATATATGATATACAAAGAAAAGCTAACCAATTTAAGCCAGTTTATTTGAATAAAGGTTAGGAAAATTTTAAGAAACTCTCAGGCTCAGATTCGGAAAAAGTTAGGAAAATTGAGCCTCAAACAAAATAATAGTTTTCCTGTAAAAAACTTGTGTTAAAGATGATACGAGATTTAAAGACAGCTAGTTTTCAAAGAAAAAAAGAGTTTGCTTCTCTTCACTTGCTGTGATGGTTCAGATAGCCCGAATATTAAAAACTCATCTGTGAAGCATCAAACGTTTCCAGTTATTGACGTAAAGTTCTTACTTTTATCTCAAATGTTTGCATTCCTATCTAATTATTTTGTGTTGTGACTGTAAATAAATTTAAAGCAGCGAGCGTCTTCACCTGCTCTTTCAATCTAAAGATAAATTCAAACTTTATCATTTGTAGCAGCATGCCATCGAAATCCTTTTGCAGTCATTTGCCGCTCTGTCACATTTTCCCATTAATTTTATACATATTTACGTCTTCGATAAATCAGAGTTAATTAAGTTCTGCCTGATTTTCTCCTTCTTTGCGAATTTTGTAACGTTCATGTTGTGCAGTGACGAATAAAAGGAATAAAAATAATAATAACACGATCATTTTATCGACAGGGGGTTCTACGTTTCCATTTGACCTGCACTTTAGTTCTTCCTTCGTTTTAACATCAGTTGTTCAATTTAGTTGAGAGACTGATGATTTAGCAAACTCTCATGAAATAGGCAGATCACAAGCATTTTCACTCAGAGCAGTGCTTCTCGAATATTGTTTGCAAAGCCCCCATATGGGAAGAGAAAATATTTCGCGCCCCCTCCCACTCGCTATAAGATCATTTTCTATAAAAATTGTCTAAGTATGCTTGTCTCCTGGGATCACACCCCCTCTATATCAACATGAGTGGCCAAACTCCTCAATGAACCATGCCTTGGAGCAGGCTTTTTTGGGCCCTGGTATCATCTCAGTCGTTACTGTACAAATCGTCGGCATATTTTTAGAGTTTATGCCAACATTATATAGTTGAATTGTTATTTGTCATTTTGTTTACCATGTTTGCTTTATTTGAAATATTTTTCGTAATGAAAGAGTTACACTCCGTTTGCATTAATTTTTTCAGGTCTGTGCCATTGTTGGTGGAACATTTACTGTTGCAGGAATAATTGATTCCATGATTTTTACTGCAAACGAAATATTTAGAAAGGCAGAAATGGGAAAGCTTAGCTGAGTATTATTCTGCTTATTTTAACATCAAATTAGTAGTCTTTGATATTTCTTCTAACAAGTAGAAGCTCAGCTTAAGAGATGTAGCATTCCCCTATATTCCTTCAACTACATGCATGAGAGAGGAATTACGTAAACCCTCAAATAAGCCGCTGGGATCTTATTTGCAAAAGTAAATTTTTGGTTGGGAGCTCATCCGAGGGGGAGGGGGGGTGCTTATTTCAATATTTGGCATTTTCCTCAAAAGTTGACATAAAAAAACGACATAATTTTCTCAATCAACTAGATTTAAAGATTACAAAAAAGCTATTTCGCAAACGAAATTTATCAGTCAAAAACGATTTCTTTATTATCATCACGAAAGTTGCGTTTCTTTTTGCTTTTTTTGTCTTCAGTCAAAGGAAATAATGCGGTATAGCTATTGTCATATGGGGGTTTTCTTGAAATAAGTTTCGAAGGGGTTTTGTTTGCAAAAATGATTTGTAGGTGGGGTTTATTCGGAGGTGGAAGCTTATTTGAGGATTTGCGATATAGTTCGAAATGTAGAAGAGCTAATGCTTATAATAGAGGGTAGACTTAAGCTATTGCTTCAAGAACTAACAGAATGCTGAATGCTCTAGGTTCAATCCAAGTGAATTTGAGATTCGTTAAAACATATTTGTATGTGTTGGAGCAGACGTTGTGGTTACTTAGACATTTCATTTTATGACCACTCATTTTGGGTGCTTGCCTTCCTACTGAGGAGAAGCCCAAGTCTCTTCATGAATGCAAGCTTACACCTTTTCAATAGCCTTGCCCAATCTCCCTTTGTACATATATTTTAAATGACACCTAGATAAACCTTATCATCTCAATTTAGTTGGATGTAATTTACGAAGATAGGTCTTTCTTAAATTAAGACTGTTAGATATTATTTGATGGCCTTTATCAGTACTTTTATTCATTTAGAATTATAATGTAGCATTTAATTCCATGTACCTTGGAAATATTCAATATTGATTTTGAAGTTATTTGTCTAACTGCTGTTTGAATACTCTGGCCTAAATCTACTTTCTGAGTAGTTTCCAATTTGAGTCTGGAACCTTACCCAGCTATATTTCACCGAAACAACATTGATTGGAAAATATCATCTTACTCATCACAATTTCTGTCTGCCTTTTTCTCAATAATGCATCAGTGAAAGTCCAACAATATGTTTCATAGAATCCAACCCTATTAGCAGAATTTTCTTTTTAGATCAAGTTGTATAAAGTTTGAGTCTAAAGCCTTAAAGATATGTTACTTGATGAAGGCAGGCCTCAATATGGTGCTTATTAAACGCTGTTTTCCATCTACAGAGGTGCTATTTCTTCAAAGGAAGAAAGTGCATTGGCATGCTTCGAAATTCATGATGCTACTGCAATTGTCCCGCTCTTTTGCTCAATGATCGAATTATCACTGGCAAAGTCTGTTCAATTCTAACTGCATGCAAAGGACAAAGTCAAAACCCCTGTTCTTAGAAGTTTCAATGCAACCCAACAAAAACTTCATTTCAATTTTCACGAAAAAGGCACCCAAGAAACATAGGAAAAAATTTAAGGAGTTAGTATTTCAAAAAAGTTAATAATTTCCTCGCTTTTCTAAAACAGCAATTGCATTTTTCAGAACTTCTGATGGATTTTCGCCTAGTCTTGCCGTATTACGTGCAACACTAAATACTGGAATTTAACATGAGATATGCTTCGCGTGTCTAGCCATAGCGTGTATAGTTTTCGTTTATTTTGTACTGTATGTCATGTTACTTTAGCTTTCATGTTGCATGTTTCAATCTTTCATGTAAGTGGTATCTTATTGTGCTGTAGACACCTTTTCCTGGCAATGTGATTTGAGCTGAAACCTTGGCTTTTTCCAAATTTCAGAATGTGTTTGGCTTTCAGAACGTGTTTGGCTTCCAAAGCGGATTTAACTTAGGACAAGCATTTGCCTTAATTCGGCATTTATGGAACGCTTCCCATTTAATCAAAACGAATAGAGAATGAGACATCCCTATATTACATGCATATAGACCCATGGGCGTTAGGCATCTGGGTACGACCATTGTGCCCCCCCGGAATAAATATTTTTGGCTGATTGTCTATAAGTTAAGTGACTAGTACATGAAGTACTTTTTTGGTGTCAGATTTTTAGTCGTTGCATGTGCATGTTTCAGTTGCACTAACCTTCTGTATTTGCAATGCTTCATGTTCATTAGCAACAAAGACAGTTTTCCTATTGCTAACTACTGCTGGGCTTTAATTTAGATTACTACCAAATTAATTATAGTCTCCTTCATGGTATCATTCGTAGCATAGCTTTTGCCACTCCTTCCACAGTACGCTCCTATTGTCCCGCCCTTTTCACGTGACATCCTCCAGCTGGGGTGGCTCCTTATGTTGTTTTCAGTCCAATTTTCAGTCCAATTATCAAATGTATTATTGATTGCTTTTTAAGTTAGAGTGCTATTTGGAATTGCTAGTGGAAAGCTTTTGCATCGTTTCCAAAAATACATTCTACGACAAGACTTAAGACCCAGCCTTGTTCTTAATTTGTGCTTAATTTTCAACCAAATTAGGAGTGTAACATTGAATATTTGTTTTGTTTGATTTGAAGTATCCAAGCTTGGAGACGTATCAGAAACTTGAATTCACCTTTCAGTTCCACCATTGGCTTAGGAGGAGTTATGGATTTATACCGTCCAATCAACAGTTTTGGTTTTTTTTATCAAAGTGCTTTTCTTCGCTGATCCCAAATGCTCCTTAGCAAGATCTGTCTCACGCCCTAAACTCGCCTCTCAGGCAGAGGTTTTGATTTTTTTTAATTTTTGATCTGCATGGGTTGTTGCGCTACGCACTTTTTTTAAGAAGAATGTTATCTTCACTCTTTTTTATAAGAATAAAGTTTCTGAGAATATTGAGGCTCAAAATCTTTGAAATTTAGGAACACTTTAAGAATAATGCGAGGCTAAAGCTTCATCAAGACAAGACTTTTGTGTATCCTAGTTATAATTCTGCTTTCAGATGAACTTTTGCATTGTCGATACAGAATATAAACTCTTGCTTTATCTTATGGTGTTCTAAAACATCAACAAAAATTGGAATATATTCCTTTTATTTTTAGGCGAAGTTACACCTTTGGTATTAAGAATAGTTTAGGAATAATTCTAGGCTCAAAATCAGAAAAATTTAAGAATATTGAGGTTCGTTTAAGAACAATTGTAGTATAATGTAATGCGAGATTTATCAAGATTTTTTGTTTATCGTAGTTCTTTGTAAATTTAATTTTATTATGTATATGCCAAATTTTCGTCCTATTCTGTTCTTGTCTTTGTCTTTATTAACAAATATTTTAATTTTTCCCCTTTAATTTCAGACGAATGTATGTATTTTGTTACCTATGGATATAAGAATAATCTTCGGCTTAAAATCAAACAATTATTAAAATGTTGAGCCGCAGTTATATATTATGTATCTGTACAAAAAAGTGAGCATTTGACGTCTCTACCTGGGCCTTAGAGTACTTCACTATGTCATAAATATGCACTTAGAGAATATTGAAAAATCATCTTTAAATAGTTTTTATCCTCATGTTTCGACTATTTATGACGTATATGAATTTTTGGTCTTGTTCACAAGGGTGTGAACAAGAAGAAAAGTATGATAGTTCCTATGGTTACGGTTCTTGACAGTGGGGATTCCCCAAGAAGAAAATATCTTTAGGAAGGATAAGTTATCTTTGATAACAAAAATTATACTCTTCAGTACCGAATAATCGTCCCCACTGATTGCTTGGTTTTGAATATTATTCCGACCCCCTTGCTTACTCCATTTACTGTGCTTGTTCTAACCCCCAAAATTATACTTTCGGGGGCTATTAAGTCAAATCAAAATTGTTTTCGATTATATTCAGGCGCGCAAATAGGAATTGTCGAGGGCTGGCGCCCAATCAACGAAAAGGGCACATCAAAGCTGTTTAACAAGATACGGCCTATGAATGTTTTTATTCATATTCACAAGTGGAGGACATACTGTGGGAAGTTTACCTATATCTTTGCACTGAAAACCAATGAAAGTTTCTTATCTAACTATCCATATTCTCTCATTTTCAGCCCCCCTACCAGTCCTCTACTTGCTACTTTTTCCAACCCTCCATTTGCTCCCACTATCCAATTATTTTGTACTCGATAGTACTTTAAACAGCAGTCTCACTTTCCAAACTGCACATTTCCTGTTTGTGATCATAGAGAGTAAACGCTTTTTTATAAGGAACCGATTTATAAGGAACCTGTATGTAGAAGGCCGAAATATTTAAAAAACTTATCCTACTAAAAGCGAAATCCCTAAGGAACTTTTCAATTTGAAAGATTTTTATAACTGCAAGCATCGAGAACTAAGAAGGCCGGTTCCTTTCAAGTGCTTCATTCAATAGTTTCCGCATACGTATGCTTCCTCCTCTCTTAAGTGTTAAGGCTTATTGTAGTCAAAACACCAAAAAGTGAGATTTTCACTATACATTGCAACAAACTATACATAACCAGAAACGTAAGAATAAAACACTTTATGGATAAATGTAAAAGGATTCCTGGTTGCACAAATCTTGTGATTTTAGTATCACTTTATACGAAATCTTGTTGGGGAGTAGAGTAATTTGCACAGTTTTTGTCTTTAATTTGAGATGTGGGAGACAAGAAAAGGCAGTCCACATTGTTCAAGTTTGGTTTTAGAAAGAACATACCACATCGAAATGATTTACATGAAGTTGCTGGCTGTCCATTTGTTGAGGAAGATGAAGTTAGTTTATACAGTTGCAAGATATGCTATAAGCGCTTCAAAAGTAGAACTTGCCTTGCAATGCACGTATCTTGGTGAACTTCGAAAAGCAGCGACAAGAAAGTGCTATCAAAGAGCATCCCAATGCCATTGGAGGAGGGTGACGCCGAGATTGAAGATCCTCAAAGAAAACACAAAAAGAATCAACTGTCGTGGAAGAAGAAACTGTGGAGCGTCAAGATAGAGAGAAATCAGCTGAGCAGTCAATAGCTGAAGAAGAAAACTACAAGCCTCGCGAGAAGAGGAATAGGCGCTCATATGACAATGAATTCAAGCTGAAAGTCATAGAGGAAACGAAAGCGAGTCAAAAGAATGAAGTCGCTCTTGAATACAACATCTCAAAGTCAATGGTAACCACCTGGGTTCAAAATGAGCGAAAAATTACTGATGCAGCCGTGGACAGGCATATGTAATTGATGAAAAAGATAAGACTTAGCACAAAGAATAAACTAGTATTTTTGAAGCTTAATCAAAAGTTCCTGCAAGTAAAGTCCAAAGGACTGGTAGTATCCTTTGCATGGCTTTACGCAAGTGCTAGAAAGATTCAAGCAGAACTCAACCAATCAAGCTAATCAGATGTGAAAGTCATTCCGAAATCAGAGAGCCAACAAGACAATCTTTCTGTCAGGCATGATTGGTTGGCATGCCACTATGCGCGAGGGCTTAATCAAGACGGGAAACACAAAGCCTTCTTATGACAAAAATGGGAAGGTTTCGGCGTAGCAGACGCTTCAATGTCGACCAGGTTCCAATTGCATTCACGATTGATTCAAATACCACGTATGAAAGGAAACTTCCCCGCAGAGAACCATGACAGCAACGAACCTGGTTCAGCACCCCAGGATCTGGACTTGATAAGCGGCTATGTACGTTGCAAATCTGCTTCGCACCATACAAGCTGAATGGCTTCAGAGTGACCATAGCATTGATCTCTGGCTTGGAAATGGCGAAGAGAAGCACGATGCGCAACAGCGACGTATTTTAATCATCCATTAGGTTGGTGAGGCATACAGCAGGCTATCTGGTTAGAAGTATGCTCCATCGAAGTATAGATGCTTTGAGAAACAGGTTGCTTAGTGACAGCTGATGGCTCTGGGCAGTCAATGCCCTGAGACACGTGCGATCGCACAAGCGCGTGTCCACACACGTGCAAAATCCCCCGCACGAGCGAAAAATCGCCCGTGCCAACATCATTATTAACCGTGCAATTGCACATGCCAAATAGGAACTATGTTGTCGCAACTGCAGCACTAGTGACTGTCACTGTTTGCTGTCATAACTCTGTTCTATCATGTTTTTATCCTAAATGAAATATTTGACACGCTTCAGCAACAAGAAACTCTCTGTTGCGGATACACAAATCTTGGATCGCACGTGCAAATCCAAATAAGTAAGAGCAATCTCTCGCGCAAACGAGGGTGCACGTGCGAATTGACGCTCGTGCACCAATTCTTCCGGGCATGGCTGCCTCTGGGGACGACAAAATTCAGCCAGAAGGTCTCCCTGGCTACTCGATTCATCCACCATTACCTGTGGTTGGCCCTGAAAATCCATTAGATTTACCAACACCAGAACTCTTAGCAACCTCTGAAGAAGATGACGACAACCATGAAGATGAACAATATGACACTGAGGAAGATGTAGTTGAAAATGAAGGAGTTGATAATGTACAAGACTGTATTTTTGACCATGCTATCATAAATCGCAAGATACGTGCCTTCTACGATGATTGGCATACATTTGAAATAATATGGTACAACCAAGCTAGCTGAATATCGAATTCTGTATGAAGATTCAAGCGAAGACTATATTACATTGGATGATATTAATAGAATAGACATGATATTCATTGATTAACATTTCACTTTGAATTTGTAAACCTTTGTTCCTACCTTCTTTGTGTTTTTGCTTCTCAGTTCTAGCCACATGTAAAGGCAAAATTCAAAATTTGTTTCTCGTTTTTCTGTACTATTTTTATGGCACTTAGTGACCAATGAAAATTAAGGAACTATTAAGGAACTCTTGGTACTACAATTTGCTGATTTGAGGTCTAAAAATAAGGAACTTTTAGAACTAGGCCTTGAGGTAGGCTCCTCATAAAAAATAGCGTGTAGTTCCGAACTGCACACTTTTTCAAATAAGAATAAAGTTTATAAGAATACCAAGGCTTAGAGTTGTTGAAATTTAAGAGTAATTTAAGAATAATGCAAGACTCAAGCTTCATTAAGACTTAGATATACAGATATACAAAAATATACTCAAATATACAAAAATTCTAAAACTTAGAATTTTTGTATATTTGAGTTATAGTTCTGTTTGTAGACTAACTTTTTCACTGTCGGTACAACACTTATTGTTCTGTTCCACTTTTGTTTTGCTTTATAAAGAAGTAAGACAGCGAGAAAGAGTTAAATATATCCATTTGATTTTCAGGCGAAGCTATACCTTTGACCATGGGCGTAGGAGGACGTCAAATTTAGGGCAGTTGTAAACTTTCTGCCCAAAATATCAATTAGAGCTGGAAAGCAGGCAGAAGAGTTGCCCGAATTTCCTATTGTTCTTTCAGAAAATTTGCCCGAATGAAACGGATTTCTGCCCAACTTGGGGGCTGCAGCCCCCTGCCCCCGCCTCCTACGCTTATGCCTGTGAGACTTAAGAATAATTGAGCTAACCTTAGGCTCAAAGCCAGAAAAATTTAAGAATATTGAAGCTCAACAGAAAGTAAAATATTCTTTTGAATAAAGTGGTTTGAAAGTCAGGGACGCCGGAACGATAGGGGGCCAACAGGAGCAAAAGGGCACCGACTCGCATGGGCACCTCTCTGGGACACCGCCTAGCTTAGGCACCTCTTTGGAACCAAAGGTACCGCTTTGAGACATTTTGGTTCCATCCTTTAACGTGGCCTATATTTCACACATTTATACAAATAATTCTCTCTTCTAATCAAATATTTCTTACTTATATAGCGTATTTGATCTCCTTTGTATCATATCAATGTCTAAAATAGGATTCTATTGCATTTCAAAGAGGGCACTTTTGCTCCCCCTGCTCCCCCAAATGAAAGGTAGGAGGGGCGCTTGCTCCCTTCTGTCCCCCTCTCCTTGGGCCTGGTAATAGTTCTATATTTGCTTTCAACTGGTTTTCTTCTATACTTGATGCAACAGTGCAGAAGCTACCGATTCTCTTGTCAGCACTTTTCTATTTGATAATATCCACTTCTCAGTGATGTCATACAAAACATAAAATGACGTCATGACACTATTTGTCGATTTAAATCTACTGACACCAGCAGTTTTTGATCTATAAATAGTATTTGCTTACATTGGTAAGGGGGACTCGTTCATTACCTTTTATAACAAGGGGAACGGCGCAAAGAGGTTGAGATACAGTAACTTATTTCCTTTGATAAAATGGACAGTAAAACTGATGTTCATGCTGGCTGTTCTTACTTTTTCCATTATTTTGAGGCTGAAATGTTCTTAATGTGTCCTCAAATTAATAGGGTGTGTGCAATATAGAAATAAGAAAATATAAAGCAACATTGGATGTTTTGATTGGTTGAGAGTCCATTAGCAAATGTTATATCCGAGATAGTCTCTCTTGCATATCAATGTATTTAGTAAAAAAGCTTGAAGCAATGATAACTAATTCGCGAAAATCAAAGAGAAATGACAAGACTGTCAATTTTCCTCAGGTAAGCAAGAAAAGGACAATTCCTATCCATATTTTTGCATCGTTGTCCAAAAATACATTATGCGACAGTACTCCAGCCTCCAAGCAGCATTCCATGTACGTAGGCCGAAATATATCCTGCGTGAGTCAGGAACAAATTTTTGACGTACGAAAGAAAATCCCCTATTTCTAAGGGCGTGGCTAGCAAACTAGCAGTTTTAAGATTATTTCCCAAATACATTTCACCTTTACATACGTGCATACATGGCATTATAACTTCAAACATGCACGATGAAAATCTCTTCCAAATGAAGTTGGCCAAGCAATAAGTGAACCATGAAAGGCTTCGGCGTATGACTAGGCAATAACATTTCTAAGTGAACCTTGTAAAAGAATTTTGAAAAAATGTCCGGCGTAGGATCAACATGGAATGCACCCTAATTCAGCCTCAGGCTTAATTTTTCTTAATTTTCCATCAAATTTCATGCTCGTGTTCTTATAAAATTGTTCTTATAAAAGAGAGTGAATTTTATAACATCGATTTATAAACATTGTTAAAATACATTTTTATGACGTCATCACTAGATTGTTGTAAGTGCGAGCTTATCGCAACAATTACTCACATAGCACGAGACCTAATTAAGACACGTAAACTCAAACATTGCCCGTAATGGAATTCACAAACACAACAAGAATGTGCCGGAATTGGTTGCTTAAACGTCAGTTGGACCACAAATGGGGTGGGTTTTTAGCACGATTTTGACGTACGACTCTGAATTCCATGGTTATTCTTCATTACATGCAAGGACTACAAATATGTCCAGAAAATGAAAAAAAGAGACGCCTCTCTACATTGTGATAAAGATTTCTAGTGGATTAGATTGTGACGTCATTCGCAGACTATTGCATCAGTTTATTCAACCAAAGATAATAGGATAGTGACTGGATAGGAAAGCTAGGTTCTGTTGATTTCCTCCACACAACACACAAACGACTGCCATTCCTTCCTGTTTGCAAGTACCTCCAACAATACTCATTGGACTCTGATTCAAGCACTATTTACGTAGAACTACATGTTTTGTTTTGTATTCTGTAAGGGACCCAACCCAGGGCTGACTAGTTTCTTAAGTGTACGTAACAATATGCAAGAACTGTTGTGTGATAACAAGATTGCTAGGCCCTATTTCATCGTCGACCTGAGAATGACAGACTTTGAAATTCTGACCTTTCTTCTTGCAGCAGAACGAGTTCGGTATATTGTAGGGGTCTCAGAACAGCAAACCTGATTTTTTTTGATAAATCCAACCCTTTGAATTCTCCTGTAAAGCAGAGCAATTGAAACTCTTTTTTGCGTAGTGCAAAAGACTTTCTCATAATCTTTTGTTGATAAATCGTTTGAAGTCCACACGTTCCATCGTACGTCATTGCGTCATGTGACTACTTAGGATGTTTATCAACAGCTTTCCTTTTGTTCGCCATCTTCATTCATTTGTGACGAGCGGTCACGAAAGAAAACCTCATAGTCATGTCTATTATTAGAGACTCGACCCAGGCTTCTTTTGTGTGATTTAAGTACAAGCCACACGTGATAAATTTAGAAGACTGTATCACTACAGGTCAAAAAAGTCTAGTGAAAGAGGCGAGTAATGAAGGCAAAATCCATAATGAAATGCGAATTGATGCCATTATCAGGATCCTCACTCACCAAATTGGCTAAAGACTGTTATACCTTAATCGACATTCGACCACGAAGCGAGTTTACCTCCACTCATATAAAATCAGCTGTAAATATTCACTGTTCACCGTTGCTGATCAGACGATGTCAAAGGAGTAGAAAATCAATCGAAAATATGTTCTTATCAGATGAATTGCGGAGAAAACTTCAAAGAGATAAATACCAACTAATTATCTTATACGACAATACTTCATGTGAAGAGAATATTGGAAAAGACTTGATTCAAATGGCAAATGTTCTTCAGAGAGGGAAACGTTCAACTTCAATATTCTTCCTCGACGGTAAATATATTCAAACAATACTAAAATGAAATTCAGCAATTTTCATTGATACGCGTTAATCACCGTTGACTCACTACGATACGTTTGAATCCAAGGCATTTTTGTTAGTTTAATCATCGAAGTTTTTGTTTTCTTTTGGAAATGTACTTTTCAATACATCATTTGTGAGGCACACAAAGGATTACGGTACAGCCTTCGAAATTATAAACGAAGAAGCTGTGGTTTTAGAACACTCGCGGTGAATTTTTAGGCAACTATTCGTGGGTTGAAATCCCTGTTTTAGCGGAAAGGACTTTGATAAACCTAAAAGCTCAGATGGCAGATTCAGTCACATTCACCGCATCGGATGGGCGAAGTGATGTTGGTTGGTAATTTAGGAAGGATATTTTCATGCAAGATTTCCGAGCACCTGACCATATGTGCAAGTTGTAGGGAAAACCATGAAATATGTAAAAAGAACATGTTACTGTGGTAGTTGTATTTCCAAATGCCGCTTCTAGTTTATTACAGGTCCTCTAAATGCTAACCTTGGACTTATCACATTTCTCAGGCCCACAGCTTTGATTTGATAATAAAGTATTATTAAATCAGAGTGAATTTAACGAAATTGATAGTAAGCATACTACTTGCGATGTAAAAGATCAATAAGATTACTACAGCGATTGTGATCTGAAGAAAGGTACCTGTAGGCCACGTGGATTCTAGGGTCATTCATGAATGAAACAGCATTTGGCGCCAAATGCGCTTTTTGTTGGTAACAAAACACAAAACACACGTATGGTCGCTCAACTTACCTTATTGGCCCTTTTTATGCCGGCCCTTAATGGCGTTAATTTTCCCTAAGTGGCGTTAAAAAGCCGGCGTAAAAAGGGCCCACAAGTCACAATTATCGTCAAAGCAGCGGCGTTATTTTTGTAGCTCTTATTTTTGGAATTGTTGACGTATCACGTCATCAGAGAAAGGGAGTCTTGAGGTTCTTATACTTAATTGCTGGGGTAGGGAGGCGACACATTCAATCGAATCAGAAACACATGCAATCGGTGTAGAAATAAGAATCATTTTCTTTTCATTTTTCATTTAAAACTCACTTATCCATGGTAACAATTAAGTAACCTGTTTACAATTGGCCCTGAGATCAGTAGACGATCAATAGAACTGAAAGAATTTGCGATACGCTTCCAAATGAAGTTTATAAGGATATTGAGGCTCAGAATCTCTGAAACTTAGGAACAATTTAAGAATGATGCAAGGCCTTATCACTTTTCACTGTCATTCCTTTTTGAGTGGCGTTAGGTGTGGCCTTAAGTGGCGGTATACCAAATTTCTTCCCTGGCGTTATAAGGGCCGGCGTTATAGAGCCAATAAGGCATAAGTAGAAAGTGCTGAACAGTTAGGAATTGGTAAAATTCTTTAACTTTTGAGCAGTCAGGACTAAACACTATTCAAAGATTTTTCTAATACAGCTTCCTAATCTTCTTCAGGTGGAATTCAAAAGTTTTCAATAGAAAATCGACAGCTTTGTGTTTCATCTCCACTAACCCTTCACACTGACTGCAGATTCACAGAAGTGATGAGGGACCCAACAGATCAAATCCTGTTTGGTGAGGCGGATAGAGAGCCTGTGCAGTTGTTGCCCCATTTGTTCTTGGGAAGCGCACTGCATGCCGCAAATCGCGAAATCCTTCAAAGGCTTGGAATCACTGCAATAATCAATGTATCAAAAAATTGTCGAAATAACTTCGAAGATCTCTTTATTTACAAGAAGATACCGGTAGATGATTCATTCAATGAAGATATTTCCAGCTATTTTGCAGATACTTCGAATTTCATCGGTGAGTCTTCAACGTCATGAAATAGTCATGTTCGGTTAGTCACCCAATGGCTTTTACGCATCGCCCGGCGATGTAAACATTCTTTATAGCACTATTACAACAGTGAATAACATAAAAGGAAATCGTTCCTGCTATGGGTGATGATGATTATGATGATGCTTACTTTGATGATAATGCTATCTATCACGATGTTCTTAATGAAATTTTTTAAGATGGAAGGAAATTATCATAGACGAATCTACCGGGGTGTAGATGGTGCGTCACCAACCCCATGTTTGTTGTATCTTTCGGTACATTCTGCACAATTTTAGCACTATTCAGTAAATTCTGCAATATTTTTGTACCATTTCGCGAATCCTTTACGATATAACCCAGAGCGTTTCGGGACGAGTTTGACCCATCCTCAACTAGTAGAAAGGAAACATGGGGGTTTTTATAGATAAGCGTGAAAAACAAAGTAGGTAATGAATTTAATCAAAAATTCAAAAACAGAGGGGCAGAAAACAGGAAATATAATGTGAATAGGCAAAAAACCTTTACTGGTTAAATGTGGGTCGATGCCTAGGAATAAGCAAACTCTCGTGAACAAGTAAATCTAGTTCATCACCGACATTACATAGAATACAGAAGTCAACATCGATAGGGGCGCTATGACTAGTATCATGGATATCGTCCTTAATAAAGGAGGAAATGCCTTTATTGTTTCAATTTGCTATCATCCTCAAATTCATAGTAAAACTACGTTTTCCCACTGATGTTTGAATTAGCTGTAGTAATAGGGTTGATTTTAAGGTTTGAGGTTTCTAAGACAAAAAGTAAATTTTAGAATTGGATAGTGAAAAAAGGGCGTGGTGAGATGTGCAAAACCTTTCATAATCCTACACACCCCCTCAATACACTCTCTATAAGAATAAAGTTTATAAGAATATTGAGGCTCAAAATTGTTGAAATTTAAGAATAATTAAAGAATAATGCGAGGCTGAAGCTTCATCGAGACATGAGAGTTTTTTATTTCCTAGTTGTAATTCTGCTTTCAGATGTACTTTTGCATTATCGATACAAAACATAAACTCTTGCTTAATTTTATGATGTAGTAAAATGTCAACAAAGATTGGAATATATTCCTTAATCTTTTTAGCGAAGTTGCACCTTTTGTATGTACGAATACTTTAAGGAAAATTCTAGGCTCAAAATCAGAAAAATTAAGAATATTGAGGCTCGGAAAAATTTAGGTATTCTTATAAAAATGAATGTAAACATCTAAATCTGTTCCCTGGTAAATATGGTCACAAATTTTGCTTGTGATTATACAGACCAAATGGTTCTCTATAACAAGGTATTTGTAGCAATCCTATTTCTAGAGACCCCTCGAAATTCACAAATTTAAATCCACTATGCAAGCATAACCTTTCCATTCATAAATTTAATTGTCTTTTTTTATCGAAACAGAATCGATTCAGCAGCAAAATGGTAAAGTCTTGGTTCATTGTAATGCTGGAATGTCACGATCAGTTACAATTTGTTTGGCGTATCTTATCAAAGTTGATAGACTGTCGCTAGATGATGCATACGAGTTCATCAAGCAGCGGAAATCGAATATATCACCAAATTTCAATTTCTTAGGCCAACTACTTCGACTAGAATCAAGTACAAATCCTACATGTACAGGCAAGCTGAAGACAGTTGATGCTTCATTTTCTGGGGGAGAATTTACGCCAACACAAAGAATTCCGCTGGAAAGCATACCACAGAATTCTCCGTTGCTAGGATCAAAAACATTTGACTTTCCACCCGATTCAATGACGTCATGTACAGGCAGCTTTCGTTTTAATTGCAGTATAGGTGCCAACTCCCCAAAGTTGTTGCCAACACCTACGTAAACCTCATCGGAATACAATGAATAAATCATGAATGACTTTGAACCTTATTATCACGCGCAATTGTCCAAATGCTCTTAAAAAACAAATGTCTTGTGGTCTCTGTAAGAAACAGGTAATTGTAGTACACAGTAGATAACAAATTTCGGAAGCTCGAAGTCTTTTCTTTGGAAGATAAGGTTATGATGTTATTAACACCAAAGTTTACTTGCATATTCTTGAACACACTTGGATTTTTCCTAGAATTGAGAAAATAGTGATCTACACTTCTGGGCTAGCTGCCCATTCGGCAGAAGTAGACGAGATCTCCTGCGTGCTTGTTGAAGCCTTTTGCATGCATGCCATGCACTTCTAGAAGTACCGCTAGCGTTCACTAGCAACAAACAGTAATATTAACAACAGTTACAATAATTAGCTAACTTTTTCTTTTTTGTCCTTTCTTTGGCCTGCCAGTGTGCATAGCCCAAATTTTCATATACAAACCCTTCTCGAGAAACCTGCCTCATTCGTGCAGCTACATGCTCTACAGACTGTTTAGCTACAAGGCTTTTAGCTACAATCATTACCAAAAGTAGTTGGAACCCAGCTGAAAATAGCTGTGGAAGTAAACTGTCTTCCTTTCAAAGGCCCTCTCAATAAATCACCTCTTAGAGGTAAACGATGGCCCCCTTTCCCCAGAACAATGTTGAGTTTCGAAGATAAGGCATAGGACAGGACGAATCGTACTCCAAAGATAAGTGAAAGGATCCCCATCTCGAAATAAATCAATATTGTGTGGGGGGCCAAGACCAGAAATGTGCTGAAATCGTGTTTGCGTTCCAGCAATTTTGGCAACCATTGTAGGTGTATTCTAAATTAAGAAATATGTACTTCTTTCACATTACAGTCTTTTGTAAATAGTGCACATTTGTAGAAACTAGTAAAGTTTTATTTTGTTAAATATTGTAGACTTGGTTGAATACATGTATTTAGCAGCTACCAAAGCAAGCCACGAACTTGTCTGAATTCCTTATTGACATACTTCTAATTGCAGTATTGCATACTTATAGATGTAGTATTAACACCCTAGAGCTCATTCAGAATTATCTCTCGAAAAGGAAACAAAGGGTGAACATGCATAGTACATTTAGTGCATGGAAAGATATAAAAATCTGTTCGACAAGCGTCAGTAATGGGACCTTTATTATTTCTCGTGTTTATAACTGACATTTAACTCTTTGTAAATAAAACACAAATTTGTAACTATACTGATGGCAACACTATGCATGCCATACAGAACTCAGTATTTTCATTAGTAATTCACAGGCAGCTAGCTCTGTTCTAGCCATTTGGATTTTGAGTAATTTTATATGCTGAATGATGATACATGTCATCTATTGATTTTTGGCAACAAAACAAATGATGCAACGGTCATAATTAGGAATTCAGAAATAAAAGGAAGTAAAAGTGAAAAATTAATTGAAATTCCTTTTGATAAAAAACTAAGCTTTAAAAAGCTTGTTGAAGATCAACACGCAGGGTACAAAAGTATGGAGACGATGGCCCTCCGCCAACTAAAAACGTGACCACAAATAGCTTAGCCTTTTTGTAGTTTTTGATGTTATACTGGTGTAGAATTCTTTTCACAAGGCGTATTGATATTTGCTCTGATGGTAAAATAGTCTGAAGCTACAAATTTTGTCATAAAATTGGTTGAAAATCTCATTTATCTATAAAATTTGTAGACGGCTCATTCTCCTCTATTCAATAAGCCTTTTCAGCCGTCCACATTCTCCTTTTTCCCCCACTGAACCTCTTAAATCAAAGTATTTTGAATTCTCTAAATATTGCAAACATCTTGCATCCAATTTATTTTCCAATTTCAAGATAAGAAAGCTTGATAATACGGAAATATTTCTATGCTATTATTTGGCAGTCTGATAATTCACAATTTTTAATCATGCTTAAATTTCCTTTTTTCTATACATCACTAAAGAATGGTTGAAAAAGCTTAGTATGTTTTGAAAATAGAAGCGGTTATTTACATTGGAATTAGTTTTGGTCAAGACAGCTATCACTTCCATGGAGAAACACCTCATTGGAACATTTTTGTTCCCTCCTTTCGCAGGACCTATATTTCACACAGTTATACAAATAACTCTCTCTCTTCCAATCACATGTTGTCTGTTCATATTGCTTATTTGATCTCTGTTGTATCATCAATGTCCAAAAAATGACACTATTGCATTTCATAAAGGGCACCTTTGATGCTTCTGCTCCCCGAACTGAAAGACAGGGGCTCTTGCTCCCCCCTGCCCCCTTCTCCGGCGTCCCTGGTTCCATTCAACATGCACAGTTTGTAACATGTAATGTAACTTCAACATGTAATACTGTTGTTTATCTAATATATCTGACGTAGTTAATTTGAAGTAGAAGTTGGCCTTAAATAATTTTCTTAGAAGAAACTGCGAAGAAGTTAATCACATCATTTCATGTCATACTTTTCTCAAGTTCGCAAGGCAGTGACTATTCATACACCAATATCTAAATCCTTTGTTATGCCCCTATGCTCAAAGGATTGCAAATTTCTCTCAGCTGCAGACAGGGGCGTGTTAAGGTGGGGTGGAGTGTGACACCCCTACTTCTGCCGAAACTGTTGGCAAATCATTCGGTAATCCTTTGGCTTGCTGGTGGTCAATTGGCTTGTTGGAGATCATTTGGCTTGTGGGTAAAAGCTGCAGTGGCATAGTGGCAGTAATGAATATGCTTGAAGATGGTACATTACGTACCATTCAAGTCAATATAGATTTACATGAAAGATAGCTAAATTATGCATAGAAAAACATGCGCAACGTTTGCAAAGGGAGGTGTCAATTTTAGTGGTGGTTACAAGGGTAGAAGAATTTTTGAGACAAATGGAAAATTTTACGTGCCCCATTTACTATATTCAATAACATTTGAAGCCCCATCTTGAAATGCTGAAAAAATTTATACCCCAAAAAATTGTTACTAATGTCATTCAAATTGGATTTTAAATTTGGCACTCCTCCAAAGCGTTTTCACCCCTGTACCCAAAATCAAAAATGATAGCTTCTTAACTTATACTTTCGTTCTAGCTGAGGCCCCATTACACTCTCAATGTGCATAAAAGTCATTCTATTAGCAACACATTCACATTGGTCCCGAAACAAGCCTACCTGTTCCGTTCTAGACAGACATATCCACTTCAGAGACACTAGGGGGCTGTTCAATAATTACGTCACGCTAAATTTGGGATTTTAGAACCACCCATCCCCCCTCGTCACGCTCCGTCACGGTTTCATGTGAGATCCCCTAGCGTGACGTCACTCTAGGCAGAGACAACCCCCCTCCTCTTAACAAAATTCCAGTACATATGCAACACACGAAAAATTAGAGAAATGCAAGTTTTCTTTTGAATGTATAACAAATTAACAAAATGTAAATATTCAAGTCAACCGCTTCTTCGGTTTGGATAAAAGTTGATCAATCACTTTTCCAGATTGGATCCATATTGTTACATAATAGGTTTACTGTTCCGTGTCTATGAGGTAGTGTTTATTTTTATCCGCCTAGCCATTGTTTGTGAGTAATCTGTTTCCATGCCATTACCCATCAGTTGCCATCTTATGGTGTAATAACCGTTCGTTTTGCTGTGTCATGTGTTTTGCTGTGCCATAAAATGCCAACGCCGTATTGTGTAGTTCAGTCGTCAGTAGA
>WIPJ01000520.1:502987-517493 GCA_018155075.1 Cassiopea andromeda
TATTTCTAATTCGTTACCGCAAGAACCCACGAATATAACATTGGTGCCCCGTTGCGAAGAACTCCCCTTCAGAAGGAATGATTTCAATACAAGATGTTAAGAGCATTATAATTGACATTGTTCAAGCTATGGCCGAGAGGGTGCGAGTTGCTGAGGAAAAAGCAGGAAATTGTTTTCTGGGTCGTACGGACATTTATCGCTGTGATGATGGCCGACCAATTTGCTATTGTTGCCTAAGGGTCGGCCACGTCGCAAAGTACTGTTGGGATAGGAAGTATGCCTGCCCCCATGCATCATTTGACCAGCCCACAGTAGAACAATCGTCTCCAGGTGCTTCCGTAGATGTCGAATCGCTCGGAAGGGATGTTAAAAGACTGTTGAAAGAAGTCAAGGGAGTAAAGCGTGATCTGGAGCTGTCAAACGCAACACCCTTTCGAGCGGAGGACCTGCGAGTTGAAACAGACCCAACTGAAAGGCCCCCTCAGGTGAGTACTCCATGCCCAACAATGGAGAGGCCCAAGATTCCGGAGATGAAGACAGTATCGATCATGGCTATGTGTGATAAAAGATGGCAGAAGGGATATTTGCATTCTGAACGTCCAAATCGAGAAAAGCAGATTGTATCGGGACTCCTTTATGGTGTAACGTAACACTTAAATGTTTTTCTGTGTTGTAATTTGTTCTATCTGTTGTATGTTTTATTTTTTTTTTTCTCCTTTTGTGTTGCTCCCTTTTGGCTAATTCAAGCCAGGAGGCTTGTCTGGAAAGGGGGGAGCTATGTTACATAATAGGTTTACTGTTCCGTGTCTATGAGGTAGTGTTTATTTTTATCCGCCTAGCCATTGTTTGTGAGTAATCTGTTTCCATGCCATTACCCATCAGTTGCCATCTTATGGTGTAATAACCGTTCGTTTTGCTGTGTCATGTGTTTTGCTGTGCCATAAAATGCCAACGCCGTATTGTGTAGTTCAGTCGTCAGTAGAAGTCGCAAGTAAGCCGTCAGTGAGTTAACATTATCGTTTGAGTTTAAGTTTGAATTTGAGTTTAAGTTTGAATTTGAGTTTAAGTTTGAATTTGAGTTTAAGTTTGAATTTGAGTTTGAGTGTGAGTTTGAGAAGAAGAAGATTCGCGAACTTTTTGTTATTAATTGTTGTTATTTCTATCACGTCACCGAAAGAATCCACGAATATAACAATATCATTAAGGACATGGGTTCCACTCTTGGGAACAACCTGGGTTGGAAAATTTAATTTGAAGATTGTTGAATGAGGCTTACAAATAAAATTGAGGTTATCTTTATTGAAGAGTTTTTCCAAAGCGAAAGGATGGTGCCTTTTCATGCTTCCATGTTGCAATCTGAGATTGAGCTTGAGATTTTAGCTGAGGGAAAGCTTTGAATTCCTTTCTTAATTTTTGCCATATTGGTGAACACTTTATAACAGCAGCGTGTTTGTTCTCACAAGAAAACCTTTCTTTATATGCTGTAACGAAATCTTGATGCAGCTGCGAAATCTTTTGGCCGAGCTCGAAAACTGCAAGACATTCAAATGTTCAAAGCAAAACAAAACGAAAACGTATTTTCGACATCAAAATTACTGTAATTCGAAACTTATGTTTTTGAGACATTTGAAATCGAAATCCCAATGTTTTGAAACATTTTCAATAAAGCACTCTTTACATGACATAAAAACGGAAAACAACGTCTTTATTGACAAATCCAAATAAAACTGTATTTCAAATTTTTTCTATACCGTGACGCCACGGACTTGAAATAAGTACTACCCACCCCCCTCATTTACCGTCACGCTGCGTCACGAAAATCCCGGAGAACCACCCACCCCCCCAGCGTGACGTAATTATTGAACGGCCCCTAGCAACAGTGCTTCCACTTGTAAGTAAATTTCCTCACTTTAAGGAAATTTAGCCATTTCGAAGGGAAAAAGAAAGAAATGAAAATAGTAAGGAAATAAGAAGGAAATTCTGAGATGAGTAAGGAATTTAGAAGAATTTCAAGAAATATGTTTATAAGTTTGACATTTCACATTCTGTGGCCATATTAGCAATGGTTGATGGTGGTAAGTAGTTTATTGCCTAAATACATGTAAGAGCAACACTTGTATAGGCATCAGTTAAGCTCAGTTTTGACTACATGTAAGTGCAAAGAACACAGGTCTCCGCGCTTTTTTCTTGCGTGTCCACCCGCGCATGCGTAGTTACATGTCTGAACATTAACTGGTAACCCCAACTTGCTAGCACGAACGAGATCTTGTTGAGAATTTCCATACTCCTGGGTACAGGTTATCACTGTTACTATATGTACAGGTAAATGAATACCTAATTCAGAAGATGAAGAGGTTTGCTTGTGCATTCACAAAGATTTCCCTGTTTTATACAATAATGAACAGAGATGAAAGAAAGTTTGCAAAATCTATTTTGCCAGATAAAAGGTCGAGTGATGGACCAAGAGCTCTCCTTCAATATGCACTTGACTTGGTGAATTTACTGGGCATTGCAGCTTGGTGCCATTGAGTCCACTCACTAGTGGTAGAAAAAATTTAATGTGATGTTGAAATATAGCTAGAGACACTGAGCTGGTTAGTTAGAGGTAGCCTCAGAGAGCCTCTTGGTTTCAGTATTTACGTGAATGATCTGAAGCTGAATAAGTACAAGTACTTATTAAATTAAGGCCTAACTCAACAAACAAACAAATATACAAACAAGTCAGCGATAGAACCAATAAGCAGCTGAAACTAAAAAGTACTAAAATTATAATAGTAACTCACATTGTCCAATAATCCTCTTCAAAATTTTAGAAATAACTTGACGCAGAGCAAATCATAACGAATGTCTTCGAAAGCTTACGCCCAAATTACCCTTTTGCGCATGCTCGTCCACGAAATAGACATGATGAGGCATAACTATACTTGTTGGGGAGACGAGAGCGATGGTCCATTGTTTTAAACAAAGCTTGTGATCTGTTGTTCGACCAATCATAGTGAACAATTCTTACATCGTAAACGCACGCGCAGAACGATTTTTGTTTCTTCACGCACGATGTTGCTTCATAAACTAAGCATAAACATAACGTAAACATAAAGGTTATGTTGCAAACATAAACTAGATTTTGCACTGCTGGTTTCTGGCCATTCCGTTTGACCTTTTTAAAAACCATCGTAAGTAGCATTACGTCACCTACCAAAAAAGCCGCTTGTGCGCATGCGTTTACGATGTAAAACGTTGAGCACAAACCGTTTTTGAACAAATCAACCTCATCTCCCCAACAAATACAATTTGTATTACAGCTGCCTCTCCATCTGGTTTTGGCTTGACCACTAATTGGATTTCCCCATCTAGTTGGTATCTTTCTTGATGTCTTACCTCCTAAACTTGCAGCTCGATAGTCTGTTCACGTCCAGGTTTAAATTAATTGTCCTTTATTTGCACACTAGTCATTCTCTCCATCAGCGCCCTTTCCCTTCTCCGGTGCCTTTCACAACGCTTCGCTAGGGAAACCACGGCCCCCGCGGCTCCCTGCCAGGACACCACTGCCGACAGAGGCTTTAATTTACCGACAAAAGGTGTTTTTTTAGCAAGAGTTCCCTTTTTCAAAGGGGTGCATTGATATTAGAAGGGGCATTTTCAACACTCTTTTGACGGGGTTTTGGCAGAGCATCCAGTCATGTACCGATGAAAACCATTCAATCAAAATTTACCGACAAGATCACCGACGGTTGGGGGTGTGACAGACACTCCACACCCCTCGCTAGCTACGCCCTGAATGCAGGACTCAAGCTTCATCAAGACTCAGAATTTTTGTCTATTTGAGCGTGTTCTACTAACATATGTACATGAAATGCAATCGAAGCTAGTACTGTGTTAATGTGGTCTGTTTATAAAAGAGATCACCTCTGAAATCCAATGAAGAAAGCTAACTCCAAACCGGAGATCTTTGGGCCCAAGTGCATGAAATGCACCTTGGCATGACAGCCGACCTGCTGGGAGCAGATGGCACCGGATAATGATGAGCAAGGCCACCGAGAGAGGCAGGGGGCAATTGCCCCAGAGCCACAAGCTCCAAGGGGCATCATAGCACCCAATGCTTCAAGGTCTGGGGGCCTCGCTTTGCTCGAAGGGGACCTTGTCTTTCTCTTTTGCCCTAAGAGTCAGCCACCCCCGTCGCAAAATTCGTGTAACTGAACTATTCGCGTTGAAGAGAGAGAGAGTTAGTTTCTTATAAAAAACCTCGTGAACAGCATCCACAACACCTGGTGACGTTTTGACTTCAATGGAAATAACTAACTTGGGATGCCTGGGAAAAGACGTTCATTCAGTTGACGTGCAAAACAACGTCGTTTTGGTGCCAGTTGACAAATCAGCATGTTTCTGTATATTTTAAGCTGGGTTTCGACTGTCATTCACATAGTATTTCTCACACTTTCTCTTGGTATGTAGTTTACTGTATGAATATGTTATCTTTTATATAAGACTGATTAGGCCCGCAAGCCAAGGGTCTTTTCTGCTGGAAAACCCCCCAGGCAGTAAGAGCAGCGGGTGTGTTAATGAAAAACAAAAAAATGGATGGTGGATTCTTGTATGTGTGAAAGACAGTTTTTATCATCTTTGGTGGATTGCACATTTGACTTCACTGTGACGTGAAATGGAGTAACACTTGCTCTTTGTTTGTTTCTAGCTGCTGGACTCTATTACTTAGCAGAAGTTGTAGAAGAATACACTGTCGCAACTGCAAAAGTCATCAAGTATTTGCTTATTGTAAGAGCTTATTAATTACATTATTCAGTTTTATTTTAATGCCCCTATATACTAGAATCATCAGTTAATATGCAGCTACAAAAGACAAGGAACCAGAAATTGATGTAAATACCTACATAAATAATTATATAAAGCAGTTGAAAATTTTTATGGAGAACTTCTTAGGTATGACATTACTCAGTAGCTCAACTAATTGAAAAGAAAGCCCTTCCTATGTATTTCTAAATCTGACTTTCTATGTTAGTTGGATTTTAATGAGTGGATCTACAAATGATATTTGGTAATTGATTTTTACCTTTTTCTTGCCTTTTTCCTCTTTCTCTTGTCAAATATGTTTTTGCTGTAGGTTTCTTCATAACCAAAATATGTAAACTGCAATGAAGCCTCTTTTTTACTGTAGATTCTCTTTTTACTCCCCCCTCTCAATGAAGCCCCTCCTCTCCAATAAGCCTTCTGTTTCTCAACCAAGAAATTTATTAAGTCCCCTAAAAATATTGAATACTACAAGCATAAGAAAGCTTCATAGAAGTAAGTAAACTAAGCTAGATCATGCTACAAAAACAATAGTTTGCAACCTATCAAGAATCAAGATCAATCATTGTCTTACTGCATATATATATACATTCTTTATCAATGGTTACTACACACTTTCTCAATTTATTTGCTCTGCTGTGAGCCAATGATCTGTAGACTAAACACTTCAAATATTGTTTTCCATTATCAAACATCAAATGTCTAGTTTAATATTGAAAATTTTCAAGATAACTTTAGGTGATAGTGCAAGGAGTATCAAAATCAATTACCACCTATCTATTATTATGAAAGTACTTCATATATAGATACAAAATAAGTAAAATACAGGTGCTAACAGAAACTATACAAAACAAGAAAAACTGTTACACCAAGCCCTCCACATTTTAAGATAACTCTTAATGAGTCAAGATCTTCTTAAGAAGAGGTTACTTGTGCACTGAGAATAAGGTATCAAGGCAATAAAACCTTACCTCTCCTACATTTCAATAAATAGTTCAATTAGTTATTTATTTGGATTCGCAATGGAATTTCTGATCTGAGAATTTCATGAATCTGTTTTTCCAGCTCTTTGTTTATCACTAGATGCTCAACCAGTCTATGAAGGATCTTGTCTTCTTGTCTTATGCTTTAAAGTGGTCTCTTGCCCTTCTAATTCATTCATTTTTTTCAGTCAACAACATGTGCACTAATTGGTATTCTGCTGTTTGAGCAACTTCCAGTGTACCTCGTTGGATTAGTTCTCTTGTCACATGGATTTTATGCAAGCCTTCTCAGCAATTTTCCATATATATCACTGTCATCACTGAGCTTCATATCTAGTTGTGGTATGTCCCTCAGTACATTTCTCCTTTACTATTTTAACTATAGTAATGTTTCTGAATAGCATGTAAATTTGCATGAAATGATATACTATACATGAATTTGCATGCTATATTGGAATGGTGGTACCTTTCCACCTATCCATCAATCAACCTACCCAGCCATAAATATGATAGTCCTTTTGCATACTCCATACTGTTTCATCTCAATCCATCTCATCTATGTTCTCTATCCATAGCTTTTATATATCTATCCATTGTCAATCTGCCACATACGTTTTGTCCATAATCAATGGCATGCTGAAAGACCTCTGAGTGGGGGGTGTAGCAACAAAAATATAATAACAGTTTGCTAAATGTCCCAGAATTACCAACAAGTAATGATCAATTACCAGGGTTCATACAGGTTTTGGACAGTTATGGAAATTGATAATGGGATTTTCCAGGACCTCGAAAGTTTTGGAAAAAAGAGGTTTTTCAAAATGGCTATGGAAGTTTTGGATTGTTTTGGAGAAATTTTAAAATATCCTAGAATTGATAGAACTTTGTGTTGCATTAAACATCATACATGTTATTTTTTTTCATTTTGCAATTTATGATAAAACGCATAGTCCTCCAAAAAAATCATAAGGTTCAGCATGGAAAATAACATTTATCTATTTTATGAGGCTTCAAGATGCAAATGAAGATGTATTTTGTGCTTTTGGAAATTTGGTAATTTGGCTTTGGATAAGTTTTGAAAATATTTTAAAGGAGTTTACTCAGACCCTGATTACTGACAAGTGATGCTGGCAAGGCAAATATTTGCTGACAAGCTATAGAAGTACCGATTGTCGGGGTAAAAGTAATGTTGTAGCACCCCTCACAGCCCATACTCTGGCATACCTCTGTTCATATCTTTTCACTCTCCAACTATCATTTAGTCATATTTTTCTTTGTATCAGTGATGTTTAGTGATAAAATGCTGCTCATTGTCTTGTAGTCAAAACAAGAACCATGCCACAGCTCCTTTGTTAGAAAACTTTTCACTGTACACCTCCATTGTTCAGTGAAAGTCACATCTACTTATCTCATATGTGTTATGTTAAATGTTTGAGGAGGACATTTTGTAGCATTTCAAATGAGTACTTGATAAAATATTTTAGTGTGTACTTCACCAACATATGATTTTGCTCATGTGATCACACTGCTAAGAAAATTTTCACATGCGCACCCACACATTAGCTCAAGAAACATTGCATAAGAATTGAAGCATGCAATGATAATCTTCATCATCAGACTCTGCTCCAGAAAGTCAAAAAAAATTGATGAATATGTTCAAAATTTCATCATTTGATTTATGGAGAAAGTTAATGTTGGTGACTCTTAAACCTGCCGACATTGGAAGTGGAGGATAACAATAGATGCTGAAAAGTACTTGTTTTCACTTGTGATCAATAGCACTGGCAGTTTGATTTGTGTGGGTGCATGTGGGGCACACACTAAATGACATGATCTGCTTTATATCTTTCTCTTCATTTCTATTGTGACTTTGATATTCTGCATTATTTTAGTAAAAGGAATACCTTGAAGTCCTCCTGTATATTACATTGGCACATTACCTATAGGCATAGTGGGCATGCATTCAGGAGCCCCCTAGACTTCTTTAATTTAGGGGGCCCCCAAGCTAAAGTTTGAAAATCCCTTAAAGCACTAATGATTTGAGTTTTCTGTTTGAATTGAGTTCCAACCTCTTCAAACAAGGATATATTTATTGGTGGCAAGTGGCAAGGATAGTTTTTCTGGATTTTATCAATATTTCTTTGTACAAGTGTGTTCATTTTTTGAGTTTTTATCAGTCATTTAGACATATAGATAGTGGGTGTGTTGCCCTCTGTTGGGGGAATAGAGCACTTTTACCCTTGTATTTGAATGTACAAGGTAAACTTCTATTTCTACAGTTTGCAAAACTGTCAATTGTGCAATACTTGAATTGTGCAACATGCACATTGAATTTTGATCATTTGACATCTTGCTATTTTCTTCTCTACAGAGTAGTTAAGTGTAAATTGAAGTTTGTGCTACCCATCTAGTAAGAAAATGGCACATTTCCAATCTTGCAAATGATCATTTTCCAATACTTTAGAGAGCACAGTTCTAAAATTTTGCCTGGGGACAAGCCCCCTGACAATAAAGTCCTATCCTCTTAACCACTGACAATTTAGGTCATTACTGTTATGATGGAAATTCCTATTTGACTACCCCAGTAACACTATTCCAATAATTCAAAGCCTTTTCTACCAATTGCTATGGTCATAATATGGCTTTGCTAGAGCAGTCCTCCTTAAAGCATTTAAATTATGTGTCCTTTTGCAGTTCTTCTTGTTATCAATCACTACTTTGCATTCAAGTACTTTGCAGATGTATACTATAGTTTTCAGGAGGTTTGTTCTCTTATATAAACCCTTTTAGATGTTAGTTTAGATGTTTTTTCACTTGCAAGATCTGAAGCAGCTACACAATAGACAATGTTTATTCACTGTGCAAGTTATTCAAAAGCAGAGTCATGTCATAAGTTTCTGTCAAAATTGTAGCTTTTACTCATGGTAATATGTTGTATAAGAGGTGATTATTTGCATTGTTGTATTTTGGGTAACCTTTTCATTCTCAAGTAGCCCTCTAAAATTTTGCTTGAAAACATTATTTTGTATTTCCTAATAAACATCTTCCTTTTTAGATCCTGGCTTATTTTACAATTTGCCTTTGGCTGGTGCCCTTCAGTTTTTTTGTTTCATTGTCAGTTAATGAATATGTTTTGCCAACTGTGCAGACAACCAACTATACAAGTAGCTCTGTAATTGGTATGTTTAGTCAGTTATAAAGTGCCAATTTGGCTCTTTTTGATCTCCTTGAAATGTCATGTAGTTTAGCATCACTTTGTGTGATGGTTGTGTGTGTCTTTCTTGAATTGTGTAGTTGAAATTTTACTAGGGTTGCCACTACTATTTCTTGAAAAAATCCCTGATTTCCCTGATATTTTCAGTGAAATGTTTCTCCTTTACCCCTGATTTTCTCCTGATATGCGCAAAGTGCTCAAGTAGGATTTTCTCATTTTTCACAACAGATATAGGATTTGAGAAAGCCTTGACCCTATTTTTGGGCATTCAGATTTTTGGCTTCACAAAACACAGAACTGTACTTCATAATGACTGCACAGAACAGAATGATCTTGTATTTTCTTGAATAGAAGCTACCCTTTAATAGAAGCCATCTAAATTCTCTTTAAGAGATAGATAAAAGCCACCCTTGATTAAAAGCCACATTTAGTTTTTCGAAAGGATATGTTAAGGGTGCAAATGGAATAAGAATGACTTCTTTTATAACAAACCTTGTTTGAACTTCAAATCAACTTTTTCTCTTCTCTGCTATAGTCATTCTCAGTTTAAATCATCAATGTTTGTATTTTTTTCAATATATATTTTGCTTTTAATGTGTTTATATGCAGTGCAATATGACAAACAAAACAAATTTCTGTCACTCCAATTCAATAGAAACTGCCCTTGGATAGAAGCCACACTTAAGCACAAGCCACGGCTTCTATTCAAGAAAATATGGTATCTATTTTACTTTTACACTCCTATAAACAAGCGCATGACCAAGATATGAGACATGAGTATAAGATCACCCCCGTCAAGTCTCTCCAGTTTGTGCAATACATAGTTCATTGAAATGTCATGTGAATAAAATATAAGCTTCGCTAGTGATTTGCCACGTAAAAGCATTCATATAATACTTGTTCAAGAACACATCTCAGAAAGATCACCTTCTTCAAGAGAAACCAGAGCACTTGAATGGGATAGAAAAATACAGCTATCATGTTCATTGACGGATTGGTACGTCAGGGACGGCAAACGCCAAGATCGCATTGCTTGCTGCACCAATAGAAGTTCATTCTAATTTACATATTGCTTATCAACATATATCTCTCTGTTTCTTGGGCTGCTAACAGAGTTGAATAAAATGCAAGCGCGCATGATTTGCAGACCTTTCAATGAGTAAATCATACGCGCGCTGCTAATCGCGCACGTAGGCTCGTTTTGCGCTTTTTTTCCTAATACAGTTTTTCTCAATTAACGGAAGATAAAAACTGTAAAATAGTTAGAGAAAGACGTAATTATATGCAATTATGTCCTAATTAGTACTCATTGGGGAAGTTCAATAATTACGTCACATCTTAGGGGTAGGTGTGTCTACACGTTTTTTGTGATTCTCCATGACTGTTAAGTAGGGGGTTGGGTGGTACTTAATTCATTCCATGCCGTCATGGTGAAAAAAATTTTTTGTCGAGATATTTTGCATAATGGAGGAGCTCCGATATTCGGCACACAACCCAAATTAATGGAGTTATCGATCAAAGTATGTTTTATGGATTTTATGTATCCCAATCCCAGCTTACGCATGCTAGCAAATATCTTCAAAAAAGTCTCATTTCGGCCAACAACAATACAAATGTTGTAGCGCGCCTCTGACTGGCTCTCAAGATACACATTACAGATAAGATATTATATACTTATTAGCAACAAAGTAACGACAAAATTACTAGAAAAATCCATATTTTTAAGCCGTCAGCAATCAAAGCTTTTCACTTATATAGCCCGAATGTTTAGAAATACAGTGAGTATCTGTAGGGGTGATAGATTAAAACTTCAGAGTGACATGAGCTTTTTCGCGTCACAAATTAAGTTTTTAGCGGAAACTACATAAGAGAGACTGTATTTTTCAAATCTGGGTCTGGAAATGAGGTAGAAGCAATTGGAGAAAGGTGGAAGGCCCATTTTGCGTGTGCTCCATCATGAGTCAGTTGGTACACCATATAGAAACATACAGCATTGATAAAATATTTTGTGAAAATGACATAGTATTTTTAATTGCTACAGGAAAATAAACAACATGATTGGCTAGAGGAGACTTCGTTTGCTATAGATCGATTTCTGGAACCAAGTAACATATTTTAAATTGCTAGAAAATTGGAAAATGTTTTCGAAATTTGCCATATTTTTGTCGTATACGGATGGATATTTCCACTGTGCCCCGCAAGGCGGCCTGCTATGCAACATGATGTGCTAGTATGTTTAACGTAGATGGGACATGCTAGCACTGAAGTCCTAAGCATTGATGTTTAGTACACTCTAGTTTTATAGTAGATTATGTTGATATGGGACCGGTTTGTGCAAGCGATTCAAAATTTCATATTCGCTACTAATAATTTACTGCTGTGTTAAAAATTCTTTGTTGGCACTTACTGCTGTTGCAGCTATTGAAAAAACATAGAAAAGGAATAAAACTGTATTACTTCTTCCAATTCTTTTACTGTTTTAAAATGTCGTTTTGCATCGGGGCTGCAGTGCATTGGGGTGCGTTTGTTCTAACCGTGATGCAGCGCAAGGGGATTAAGAAAGGTGACAGAGCTTGATGGTTGGGGGTGGGTGGTTCAAAAATGGTGATTTTAGCGTGACATATGTATTGAACAGCCCCATTGCTCCTCAGCAAGAGCATCAAAGTCCCCCATCGTCCTCACGTTCTTCACCTTCATCATTTACTTACGAAAGAATCAGCTATTTTAAAGGATTAAGAACATTAAGTAGCACAGTGAAGCAACTTGATCACAAAGTATTTTTACAGCCAAACCATTGATTATTAGCTTTCTATTATAGTTGAATGCATAGTCTCTCAATTTCATCGCTCGCTAGCAATGACATTGATAGATTTGGATGCCCGACGTTGGAAGCGTGCCTGCGCGCTCGCGAGCGATCGCACGCGGATCATGGATTAGCTTGCATTTGATTCATAGCCATCGTATATGCCCTAAAGTTTCTATTTTGCCCCCCAGGGGGCTTATTGATTTCAAGCACGCTACTGACTGTCTACAAAGCTCATCTATTGCATATGGAGAAAGTATATATGTCTCAGGAATACCCCATTCCCAAAAATAATTCCTTGATAAGTTCACTCATAGCCTGCTCGATTCCACTTGCTTACCAGCTGGTTGAAAAGAATTTCCGCCTGACACTGCTGTTGAACCGGCTGCGAGAGAATGACTGTGCTTTACCATACTATGATAGAATTCCTTAAAGCACTTCTGAAACTCGAGATTGTGATAACCATAAATGATAGGATCAAGCACAGTGTTTGTGAGTGTGATAAGAAAGGTTACGCGTATTGCTCTCATTCTTGCATACTGACCTTCCACGCCTTCGGGCCAAACCTTTGGGAACATCAAGGACACAGCAAGATAAATTGTTGACGGACCCCAGCAAATGAAATATCCTAGAATGAGATAACCAAGAAGCTTTACAGCTCGTTTTTTCTTCTCCATCGCTTCTTGCTGCTCAGCAGAGCCACTTGAATGGATTAGCTTGAATTTATGAAGCGTTGCGAAGAAACTTGCAAACATGATGGTAATAGGGCCAATAAAAGCTATGATTAAGCCAACCATAGTCCAAGCTGTGCCGTTTATTTCTTCTGGCCACTCTCTGTAGCAAACTGCGTACTGGTAGTCATAACGGAAGGCAAAACCGTTTGGAATAATATATGCGATACTCCACAACCATATAATGAGAAGAATCCAAGATGTGTATTTTCGCGACTTGAAGAATGCAGTTTTAAAGGGGAATCGAACTGATACCAAGCGATTGACAGCAATGTATGCAATGGTAAGTATTGTAACCCCAGTGACTACCCCAAAAGGGGTAACTCCTATCGTTACAGCACAGAGCACACTGGCATGAGATGGTGAAACATTTCGTAGCATTTTCAAATCGACAAATATGTGAGGATAAGCAAAAATGTCTCCAAGCATGTCTGCAATCGATAGGTTAAGCAGAAGCATATTGAAGGATGTAAATTTGACTTTCCTTTTGTAGAAAAAGTAGCAGACGAAGCCATTGCCTACCAAACCACACAATGTTACAAGGACCATGAGTGAGTTTAAGAACCAATGAAGGCCTACAGGCATTACATCAACATCATAGTATACAGTGTCGTTTCTTGTTAAACTTGAGTTGTTCAGCGATGACATGTTAGGCCAAAACCGAAAAATATTTTTATTACATTGAGTTGGTTTTCGCTTGTGATGCTGTGGTCTTGTTATGAAGTTCGTGCCAACGAGCTGACTTTCTTCATAAACCAAGCATGGATTCCTTTAAAGTTTTCTATTCCCGGAATACAAACATTTGAACAGAATAGCAGCGTTTATCGAAGAAGAATACTTATTCCTGAAAGCAATTTATTTATTTTATGGATTCGAAAATGCTTCCGCATTCTCTAATGACAATTTTATCGCAATAATGTGAGAGCAAACTTCCGGTGGTCGGAAACCTTTTAGCTGAAAGATGCATGACAGCCAGATACTATTTGGTAGTGTACCAACTGTCAAAACAACAAAGCTATTTGAAATACACGTTTTTTATTTTATAAAGGGTCATTCCATCTCATATCGTCCAATGCCCCCCCCTAGGAATGTAAAGTCTCAGCATCTAACTTAACTGTTTACATCATTTTTTTGGGCCTACGAAGTGTCAACAACTTTGAATATTTTAAGAAGTATAAGTCAGGAAAATATAATTTCTACTATGTTATATTGCCTATCAATGCTGCTTTTTATGACAAATCAATTGCAACTAGATCAAGGGAAAATATGCATCAATAATTAACTCCTTTCTACTTTGTATGTTCAAACGCAAGCTTCATGAAATGCAGGAAGATCTCCTAAAATGGTGATTTGCAGCAATTTTTGGAGCCTTCTATCTCTGAACTCGTTTACTGTTGGTCCAAAATAATACCTGAAATGCATTTTCTGGGTAAAAAACTGCATTGGTGCCAAATTTCAGCTAATCTCCATTAGTACAAATTAAAACACAGCTCGCCAAAATGCCAAAAATCATTTCAATTTGGCGTCCTTAAAATGATGTGAATTTCAAAATGCGCATAACTTTTGATAGGATTATTTTACTGAGCTGAAATTTCAGGGGTTTTTTGTCTCTACAGAAGCAGTTTATGGTGAAATTTGAACCAAATCTGAGATGGGCGCCAGGGGCACTTTCCAAAAATTGGACGATATCGCATGGAATGACCCTAAGAAAGTTTTCTCGGTCCAGTACTGAAACGTTCTTAACTGTAAAACGGTATAACGTCTATGCCGAGCTTATATGCGAAAATGAGAATCAACACAGAGATAAATCCAATAATCTGCCAAATGTTCTTTCTTTCGTAACGCGTTACTTGGTTCGGCGAGGTGACTTAGAGTCCCTGCCATCGAACCTCACTCTCTTCTTCCCTTATCTACATCTCTATACCTCTTATATACTCTACTTTCGGAAGGTTTCGCTAGGAAGCTTTTACTCATA
>WIPJ01000520.1:539898-585757 GCA_018155075.1 Cassiopea andromeda
GGGGATGTTGAACAGATAGTTGAGTTAGGTGACGTCATGTTTTTGTGTATTGTTGAGGAAGCGTGTTACTGATTGACGACTTTCATTGGTATTAAAGCAAGGCAAAAGATATTTCATTCATGAAAGCAACAGCTATAATCAGGGAATTGCAATAAATTGAAGGGTGAGCTATAGTAATAGTACAGTAACTAGGGAGTGGGATATAGTGAACAAGATTTAGGTAAAAGTCACCATATATTTTTGAAAACAAACTAGAAATTCAAAGTCAGTGCTTTTGGTGGTAACAACTCTCTCTCTATATCAGTGTATAAGCCCATCTCATCACTGGTGTGTTTTTATGGGGGGCATCATGTCCCCCACTATTTGAAAGTGCATGAAAGTTGGAAAGTTGATCAAAAAATTAGCCATTTTGCAAGAAAGTTGGCCACAGTGTTTTCTATGACCTTATTTTAGTAACAATAGTTGATCAAATGGTTAAAACCCCCTCACCCTTCAATAGGAAATGTCTTGGTACATTGCTGCATCTAATGATGCTAGTTCTGGGTCTGAGTCTATCAATGCCCTTGTGGCTCAATGTTAATAAGTGGTGAACTGCAATAAGAGTGCCCTGGCATAGGGTATCTTTTGAAAAATAAATAGTTAGGAGGACACGTATTTGAAACTGAAAAGTATTAGCACTTTCGTTTTCCATATATGTATTGTTATCTTTACAGAGCTGTCTCCAGGTAATTTAAACAATGAAGAACTGTATAACTTGGGAATATCTGTGGCTCAAAGCTCCTTTTCATAGCACCCAAGACATGTAGTTGCCTTCATTTAGCTATTGGCTCCACTTTTTCTTTTGTTATCATCAATATATTGAATATAGTTTGTGTGGCATTTTCTACTGGGTAGACCTTCCATAATGAGTAGCTTTATTCATCAGTATCTCATTGCAGCTGTTGAAATTTTCTACTTCCATTGCAATAGTTATTTTTTCATAACCTCAGAGGGATCAAGTAATCACCTCAGGAAGTTTGATTTTCTTCTCAACATTTACTTCCTTTTTTATATCCTCTATTTGGAATCTTATTGTTCTCCCTTTCTCCATAGAACTTCTTTCCTCTTCCATAACCTTCTTGGGTATGCTTACCCATTTCATGCAACCTTTAAGCTTCTAAAGCTTCCATTGAACTTTGTAGACCAAAGGTTTTCAACCAGGACCCCAGCAGGGGGTACTACCAGAAGTTACATGAATACTCTGGTTGACAGTAATTTATAATTCTCCTATGCAGATATGTGAACAATGGTTCCTCAGATCATTAGAATGTGTCATTAGGGTTTCTTTCCTGCAAACAGTTGAAAACTACTGCTCTTAACCTTATATCTATTTACTGAAAGATGCTCTTTCCAATATTCTGGTCTGTAGCAATAAATCTCTTATCCTATCCTGAACACATCCAGCATAGAAGAAGCAGTTTTTATTTCTGTGCTTTCTTTAAATATTATGAGCCCAGTATTGAAAGAATTTGATTTCAGCCTGGTACTGCTCAATATTTAATGAGCTTTAAATTACATATTAGTTTAATGTATTTGCATGTTAATACAGTATAAAATATTTATTTGCTACCAAGATGGCAAATGAAAACAGTTGCAGCAGTGTTTTTACCACACCATACAACTCTTCAGACATGCCCAGTCATGGTCATTCAAGATATATATTGCAAGTGATGCTTGCACCTTTTGATGGCCTTTGTACAATTGCATGCATCCAAATGTAAAGAACTAACATATGGATATTAATTATTTTTGCTCAGTTGCTGATATAAATGCAATAATTATCCTCAAATACAATAATTATCAACCTCATTTGCTGATATTTTGTTTGAAAAAATTATTGCCTCTCTTTTCAACCCTGAATTATATATCATTTTTGGATTGGACATTCCACAGTTTTTTGTTTTTATATAGGTTTACATTGATTTGCATAAGAAATATGTTCCATTTAGAAATATGATTAGAATGTAAATGATTGTTTTCAAAAAGATTCCCCTGCTATCACTTTAAACAAACAAAAGGACCAACAATAGGAATCAATAGCAAAAGAGCTTAACAAAAGGATGAACATATTTTGTCAGACTTGCGCAGACTGAGCTGGATATATTCATTTTTATTGTTGAATATGGCTTTCTTATCTGTCAATTAATAGGTTTTCTTCTTTTATCCTAGCTAAATCAAATAAGATTAGGTACTTTCTTGTTTTGAACCCGCTTTTGTTGTATTACCATGGCTTCAGTTACTTAGTCTTTGCCATATTGGAGATATGTATATTTATTGCTCTCTACTGACTCTTTGTCTCTTGAACTTAAGCAATTGGTTCACCAATTTGAAAATGAAATTAACTAAACAAATGCACTCTGTCACCGATGATTAGTGTTTTATGATTTTATTCAAGATATTTAAGTGAATAATTATTAATTTGTGTTATTGTTCAATATTGAGAGGATATTTGAGAAAATTTGTGCAAACAAGTTCGACAAAAAGTTTATGAATTCATTTAGTGGCAGGCTGTGTAAAAATAATGAATTACATCAGTAGATTAATGTATGAGCATTAGGCTTCATTGATAGAGTTTTATTATGTTGCAATTCTGTTTTGACAGTTTTATTTTGAATTTTATCTTGATATTCAAGTAGATAGCCTCCCATTAAATCATTAACACTAAATTTTTTCCAGATAGAGTTTGGAAGATGACTGACATATTTTGTGGCAAATGCAACAAGATCTGTTATGGAGAGGCCCTTCAAGCAAGAGGGGACTACTTCCATCAAGATTGCTTCAAGTGCAAAGGTTAACTCAACAATTATTTCATTGTACTCTTCTTCAATATTATTATTAGTGTAGATGGTAGTACTGCTACTATCAATAAGATCTCTCTCATAGCTACTTTTCGTGTAGTGCATTTTTCACTTGCATCAATATATTAGAATTGCTTCAACTGCTTTCTTTTATTGCATAATTTATGCTAGAGTGATTGATATTTCAGCCATTTTCATATCAGGGTTTGTGCAGGTCTTTGAACTTCTAGAAAAGTGCTGTATGTTGAAATGCTTTTTCAATGGCACTTAAAGCTCCCTGACAATGAGAATTTTTCATTGAAAATTTATCACATTCCTTGAAATTTGTGAATGTTTACTGTTTACTTTGTTCACAGCAATAAACAATACAAACAATAAGTAAAACAGATATTCAAAATAAGTTTGAAGGAGATCGTATATCTAAGCTCATGAAAAGTCTTGTTTTCAGTATTTTGAACTTCCTGTGTATTCACACATGCTATGTGAGTGTGCCAATCACCATATTGGATTTTGCACTTGAAAAACTTTATTTTAGTCCTTGAATAGTCCTTGCAAACTGCTTCAATTTGCTAATAAAAATCTTGCACAAACCCTGTATAATGCTCCAGCATTTTATACTTGACCAAAATTGAAATTTCATTCATTTTTGCTTCTCATTCTTGACAAGCTCAATTATGTTTTAACTCTTAGTATTTTTGTTGCATTTATCAAATTGATTTTGGGCTACTACTAGATGTGGTTTGACTTAATTTGACCAAACCTGCAAAATAAATTTTGTGAACCAAATGTAGTCAAAACAGGTGGCATAGATTAATGGTTAGTAGCAAAATCAAAAATCAGATCATTCTGAAAATATCATAGCAACATGAGTTTAAAATTGAATGTGTATATGTTCTGTATGTTACACAAAATGTATGTCATTCTTTTCACTGAGAACAACTTATCAGTTTTCTTTGAGTTGTATTGCTCACCATTTCAAGTTCACTTGATAGGTCAAAGGATATGACTGACACTGACTTCATATCTTCCATTGGAAACATGCTAAAATACTGAGTGATGCTAAACAGACCATGTTTAGCTAAGAGACAATTGATGAGACGTTCATTCAATATATATTTTGTATCATTTTTGAAGCTGTCTTTCTTTATGGTTGAAGCTCTATTTAAACTGTGGTTTTTGAGGAGACACTTGGCTTTCAGACAGATCCTGGCTGCCTTGTAACCTCAGCAAAATCTAACAAATGTATCTTTGTGAGGGTGAAGTTTTAGTAGACAACCAAGCTGCAATGACACTTTAATGACAAAAACCTTGATATTGAACACTTGTCAGGCTTACAAATAATGACACTATCCTCAAGATCAAATGGATAGTAGGTGGGTGGCTTAAGTGGAAGGTTTGAGGAAAATATTCCATTAACTAATCTATGAATGTTTACAATTTATTTTCATTCTGACTCAAAATTGAGTTGATATATTTTGATTTTGTTAGCATGCCTGAAAGACTTGATGACAAATGGGTTTTACAATTATGAGAATGAGTTTTATTGCTCAAGAGATTATCAGAAGTTGTTTGGTGTTAAGTGTACTGCATGTGGCCAATTCATTGAAGGGGATGCTATATCAATCTTGGATGAAACATTTCATGAAGGCTGTTTTGTTTGTGCTAGATGCAAGTTAGTACTGCCTTTGATCATTGATTGTCCTTTATTAGATGAGATTTAGGTCTTTTTTATACTGACATGTAAGTATCTGGTAATCTTGTTTTTACATACAAGGACTCCAACATGAGGGGTAAAACTCTGATGTTTATTTGTTTATACAATTACACTGACAAAATTACAAAGATGATACCATGGAGAGTATCAGCCCCATGGCTATTGCTCTAAGGTCCCGAATAAACTGGGGTCCTAATAAGCAGGGGGTTGGAATAATGGGGGGGTTTACGGAATCTTGCCACAGATCATTCATTCATGATTTTTTTAGCTCAACCACAGTATCGATTTTTTTGCAGGTTTTTCCTTGAAAAATTGGAAAGTTTAATAAACGGGGGACCCTAGTAAGAGTGCAGGCTCAGAAAGTCGTTCTACAAAAATTGGTGGGGGGGTGCTTATTCGGGATCTAAGAGTACACTAAACAAGTACAAATAGATAAAACTATCTACAACTAAAGCAAAAAATGCATACAGTGAATAAATACATGAATTGAGTTAACGCAATTTTTCTCCAACATGATAGTCGTTAGTAGCAGCGACGATAATAGCGACGAAGAAATGACATAGGCAGTCCAAACTGAATTCTTTCGTTAATGCTCAAGAAATACTACTCCAGTTTGGACATTCTTGCCACTTTTCATTAATATGAGATTGTAAATTAATGCCTGCTATCTGTTTTGCTTAGAGTATTTGTCTACTGGCCTTCTAAACTCGTTTGCTCAGAGGGCAATTTTTAGAATTTCAATCGACTTCCACCCACAAAGAGTGTTGACAATATTTAGTTAATAAATATACACCTGACATAAGGAACGATTGTTTTGTAGGTGATTATTGAATGGGTATTTCTTAGTTTTATTGTCAAATATCATTGACTCGCAATGTTTATCGACTTTGAAATTCCAACAGACCTTTCCATGGTTGTAACTTGGTTCTTAGCATTTTAAAAATTCTGTATAGCCGTGTGTCTGGGAAAGCACATGGTATATAACAGGGACGCTGGATTCCATTTAGAAGTGGTGGGCTAGGTTTCACTTCTTTTTTATAAGAATCATGTCTATATGAAACATATGGCTGACATCAGGCAAAAGTTAAGAAAATTTTGCGAAACATAGGCAGGCTGAGTTTCAAGTAGTAACTTGCAAGAACTGTTTTTACTGGTAATTTTTTTTATGAAAGTAGCAAGAAAATAGAATGAGCATCTATTGCATGCCTCACAAAACCTGAGCATCATTTCTCTTGCGTCACAATTGCCTAATCTGGGTTGTTATTGTCATAGGAAGTCTTTAAAGTTAGGAAGCATTTAAAGCTGGAATTGCCGGAATATTAAGAAACAACCAGGCTAAAGCCAGAAAGTTTGTTTCTTATAGAAAACACTTGTAGTGGCAAACTTGTGATGCTCTGCAAGTGGTAGTGGTTGTGGAGTAAGGAGGACAGGAGAAAGGAACACCCTTCTATTTTAAATATAGAGATGCGTCCTTGCCAGATAAAAGACGGCAAATGAAATCATACCTTGCTATCTTTTTTTAAACTTATCCCAAGAAAGTGAACTGTTAAATAGAGTTCATTAGTGTGACATGGCGAAATTCTATTTTTCAAATATTGTAATTTTGGATTTAAATTCTGAAAGAGCACTTTAGAATAGCTACTACTGACAAATTTCAGCTCGATCTAAAAAAGTAATGACCGAGATATGGGCAATTGAATGCTGACACAGTTCCTATCAAATCACTGTATTTTGAGTCTGGAACTAAACGTTTAGAACGAGGAGAAAATACAGTGCTTTGTATGGCAAGTCTTTTGTCTTCAAATGGTCGTAATTCAGGTTATTTTGACAATAGTCACATAAAATTGTCATCTCATGCCTATGTAACGGTGCTCTTTCATTCCATATGGTGAACATGTATAAATTATAAAAATATATTTTTATGACATCATCATTAATAAACTCAATTTCTCTTTCGATTGGATGCCGCCATCTTAATATCATACATTAGCAGATAGTAAGGGGGGTTTCATCCCCATGGGAGACTTAAACTTCCCCTTTACTTTCTTTGGCTTAAAGGGGAATATGAAGCAAAATTAGTTGTAGTTAGATTGAACAGGTGAATTTTTTGTCGTATGATGACGTCAATGTTTTATCAAACACAGCAAACCATTTCCACCTGGTGTAAACGTGAATTTGATTGGCGATGATTATATTTGTGATGACTGCATTCAACCTGCAAACAATGAAATCCCAAATGGCAGTGTACACGGATGTAAGTTGATTGCTTTTACATTATTCTTCATGATTGCACTTCCGTTTTCCCCTTATATGGGAACTAGGAGCCCTTAAGAGGAGTTGGTTTTGGCTCAAACATTCTAGAGACAAGATACCTTGCTTTACGCTTCTAATTGACCTAGTGTAGGCATCGAACACCGAACTCTATCCATGTTGACTTAAGAGAAGACGTGTTATTGAAGGGGGCTTAGTGGGCTCAGCCCCCCGTTGTTAAAATTATGAGAGATTTTGGGGGGCCCAGCTCCCCTACGTCGAACATTTTAAGGCTGGATAAGTTCTTAACTGTGCATGTGCCAATGGAGAGGAGAGGGAATGTCCGCTTCTTTCATTAGAAGAAGAATGCTACAATCTTATGTTGGCTTTCTATTTCTATTAATACTTTCACATACGCAGCAGTGACAAGAACATTATTGCAATAATGGGCGTTTTCAAGGGCATAGTTAATATATTTCCTACAACACAGCCCCCCTCGTCCTACAACACAGCCCCCTTGTTGGAGGTTTATGACGGAGCCACTCTTTTAGAGGAATTCACCGACACTAGGCCTCTTTCCTTGCTTTTTCTTGTATTGCATATAAATTTTGTTAGATTCAGCTTTTTTCTACCTTTTCATTAATTTATGTTTATTCATCGTCACCTTACCCTATTTTTATTCACCTGATGAATGTTTGATGAAACCCAATGCTTATCAATTTTATACAAGATGCGCAGATGTTTATGATATACAATAGATTTCATTTTAGATGATTTGTGTGTTTTTATGCATTTATCTAACTTATATGAAATATTTTTCCTTCATGAAGTTTGTATCACAAAAGAATATAAAAGAATGCCATATTTTGTATCACATAAGAATGTTTAATTTCAATTTAGCGCCATCATGGAACTTGGTGAATAATCCAGATACTGAAGTTAACTGGTGACTGATTTTTTTACTTAATTTTATTCTGTTACGTGATATCTAGTTGTACCTTCTTATGTTAGTGTGTGCGGGGTGTGGAAATGAAATTAAGAATGGTCAGGCCTTGTTAGCATTGGATAGTCAATGGCATCTTTGGTGTTTCACTTGCAGTAAATGCGGATGCCTTCTCTCAGGAGAGTATATGGGCAGGTATAGTATTATCACGCATTTAGATTTGTTCTTCATCGACGATCATGGATTATGAATAGCAGAGTTGCTCAACGCATGGCCCGCGGGCCCCAAATTGGCACACCGTACTATCTAATTTGGCCTAAGCTGAGATCAACGTTGTTAGTTAGAGGTATTGATATTGCTATTGTATTCAGAAGTAGCCCGCCATCTATGAACTAAGTCTGAAAGTAGCCCCTCATTTATAACCTGAGTTTGAGAGCGACCCTTCTTGAAATAGGCTGGCTGACCCTGATGTAGAGTGTTTCCTTGTTTATCGCGGGGGTTTCTTTTTAAAATACCCTGCAATAATCGAAATCTGCGTAGTAGCCCTTTTTATTTTTTTGCAGTTATTTTATAAATTTTTAGACTTTAGTCTTAAAAAACATATGCCGAACAAATTTCATTTTAATGATAGACCTATGATCAAGCATGCAAAATTGCGCCAAAACGTCCGCAGATTCGTGAGCGCACGAAAGTGAACCACTCTATAGCAAGAGACCACTGTATAGCATTCCGGGAAATTTCCATTGCTTCTAAATTCAAATGAAGATGGCTACTTTCTGTATTATAATCACATGTACAACTAGTGTTTGTTGTTGAATTTTTAGGGATGGAGTTCCATACTGTGAGCAAGATTATCAAGATGAATTTGGTGTCACTTGTGCTGGTTGCGGTGGGTACATAACTGGGAAAGTTTTGCAGGTACATCTGCCATGCAATATCAAGCACTATTTCACTACATAAAATCCTATTATACTACGTACACTACATGAAGCCATATTGCACTACGTTTAGTTTATCTTTACCTTTTTCGATTCACCTTATGGGCGACCCTCCTTAAATATATGAAATCAAATCAATCCATCAATCAATCAATCAATCCAAATACTTGTATGCAGAAGTAGACTCTTTCTGATTTTATTTAAGATGAATCTCGTGTATTTGCTTTGGCAGAAGTATCCAGGCGCGCAACTACGAATATTTGTAGGGCAGAGGTCAGTGGCGCAACACAGATACTCAGGCCCCTTAGGAATTCAATAGAATTGGGGGTACCATCTTGATTGCCACTAAAATATTACAAAAAACCTTTGAGGGGCCCCTTTAGGACTCACAAAACCTGGGGCCCTTACGAGCTGTCTTAAACTAAAATTACGTCGGCTAGGGCTCACTGCACGAAAAGGGCGCCCCAGAACATTGTTCAGGAAAGTATGGTTTTGGATTACTGTTACTTAAATCATAGACAAGAGATTCTGCTCGGAGGTTTGCTGGTGTCATTATTTTGAAGTCCAATGAACCTCATAGTGGTATCTAGCCAAGGAAAGAGAAAGAAGAAGGGAGGTAGGAGGCGATGCCCCCAAAAATTTTTTTGACCACGCCTTTTACATTTTAGGGAAACGCCCCTTTAGTTATATAGAGGGCACTACTGTAATGTAGAGAGCTGACATATAACTCTACGAAAATGGGCACTTGTGGTCTTTTGTTGAAAAGGGCCGGAGCCTACACCACAAGACGCCCGTAGTAGCACCCCTGGTATTTTTAGAGAACCTCCATTGGAAAGTTTGTATTGCTCAGTGCTGGCAGTGAGGAGCGATACTATTGCAAATTTTATGCTAAATGAAATAGGCAGATCAATATTTGTGATGTGTTATGGTATTTTTCAAGGCTGGTGAAAAACACTATCATCCACAATGTTCTCGATGTGCCAGATGCGGTGAAATGTTTGGTGAAGGCGAGGAAATGTACCTACAAGGTTTGTATTCTCGATTCGTTCGATTCAGGGTCAGTAATTCCTCCAGGTGGAATGGAAGACATCTAGGAGGGTGGACCAAAATCTTACACACTCAGAGAGGGGAATGAAAAATAGAGAACAGTTTAAGGGATGGGATATGTAGTGTCCTCTGAAATGCTGGAAGGGGTCCGAAATCTTTACGTGGATCTGAGAAAGAGGGCAAAATGTCATAAATTCTATGAGAATACCTTCCACCCCCTCCCAGCAGGTATTTAATGTCTCGTCCCTTAGCACACCCATTTGATGTCTATGAGCAAACATCTTGGAATTCATCGATATCAAAAGCCGCAGTAGGAAAACTGAACATCCTTACTTTGTTCCTGCCATGTTACCGATTGTTCAGAAGTTTAAATCACTGTTATAAGTCAGTGTTGTGAGTGATAGCCCACACAGGAGATTTTTCTGTATCAAGAACATATATTTTTGTAACAGCTATAAAGTCTCCCTTGTGCGATTGTCAAATACTGAAGTTTTTGCCTTTGAAAGACAATTCGTTTAGATTGCACATGCTTTGTGTCAAAGACTGTATTCTAAGACATAATATGGCAAATTACAAAAGCCTCTTTTTTTCGATTTCCGAGATCAATGTTTTAACAGATTAGATACGAAAACCATTCAAAATGGTCTTTTTTGTCCTTTCTATTCGAAAGTCACACAGCTGCCCTGTTTTGAAAGACGGATGTTGTTGGTATGCAGAAATATCAAGGTTAAAAACCTATGTCTTTTGAAATGCGAATATTCCTCATTTGAGCTTCGTTGAAAAAGATTTTAAGTGAAAGTATTTCTATGTCGGGCTTTGTTGTTTAATTTCAGTTGATTTTGCTATTTGTCATTGTTACCTGTTTGTGTTCAACCCGCGATGCCGTAAAATCCCAAATCAGGCACCTCAAATATAAGCCCCCTGTAAGCTAGCTCAAATATCCTTCCGAGTACAAGCCCTCCGAATGTAAGCCCAAGGCTTACATTTGAGATTCTGTGTATAGTTAGGGTAATGAGTGAACATTGACAGAGCATGTGAAGAGCCTCTGTCTTTACTTGTGTCCTTTTCTGAAGTTTTACATATTGAATGTTGTTAGCAGTCTCTGATTGCAGACCGAATGCTGATTTTTTTGGTATACGCAAGTCATCTGTTAACCCGAAAGGCCCTCCGAATATAAAGTCCCCGAGTATAAGCCCACCAAAAAATGCTTACGAACCTCAATAAGCCCAGGGCGTATATTCGGGATTTTTGCGGGATGCCATTTATCTTATCTTCACAGCTCCTTCCTAGTTTTTTGTTCTTTAATTTAGGCGTCCTCTCCTCTGCTTTCAAGTAGAGATATATATGCTCAGAACAATAAGTAGGGAAGTGAACTTCTCTAAGGGCCTGTTTATGTGGGCAAAAACACTTCAACTATCAGACCATTGCAGGGGTGATTTTTAGGGGGCACAAGGGGCGGAGCCCCCTTGTTAAAATTACTGTTCATTTTGGGGGGCTCATCCCCCTTGGAAATTCTTGCATTGGCCTTGCTTTTCAAAGTGTATAGACATTACTTCTAAAGTGTTTTGTGTTGCTATGATTAATTATTCACTGCTATATGGTTATTGAGACATTTCTAACTGTTTATTATATTTTATTAGTACTAAACTAAAGTATCATATCTGCGTCTTTAAAAATATGGGCGTTGTTGCAGCTAGGTCGCACCCAAAGTATGGGCGTGGTTGCACCTAGAGCCCTCCTTGTTAAAATTTTTAGAAATCACCGCTGGACTATGGGCTTTGCACATTTCCGGTTTTGGTTGTATGGCAAACAATATGCACAATAAGCCGAGTAACGTTACATCACCGGTAGGTTTGTATTTAAAATATCACTACACATAAGTGAAGTTTCACCTGTCATGAAGTGAAGTCTCACCATACCGGTGGTTTGAGGTGAAGTGATGTTTGCCGTTTTAAAACAAGTGGAAAGCATTCTATAAGATGGAGAAATATCACTTGTAAGCCCATGGTCTAATAGATGAAGTGTTTTTACCCATATAAACAGGCTGTAAGAAATACTGAACTGATGGATAAATTGTGCAAATTAAAATATACGTTTTTGCAGGAACAGCTAAATTTTCACTGAGTCTCAATATTCTGAAATTAATTTCGTTTAGAGCCTAGGATTATCCTTAAATTGTTCTTAAATATCAATCAAATCAAAAGAACATATTAAAATTTTGGTTAATATCTTACTTCATCATAAAGCAAAATAGAAGTGGAACAGAATAACAAATATTGTATAGGTAGTGCAAAAATTATGACTCGAATATAGAAAGGTCACTAAGTGTTGATGAAGGTTGAACCTTGCATTATTCTTAATATATTCTTAAATTTTAGCAATTCTGAATCTTAATTTTGTTGTAAAATTATTCCTAATAGAAAGTGTTTGGTATAGGTCAACCTGTGTATCATGTATTCGTTGATAATTATTATGATTTTGACTTTCTAGGATCAGAAATATGGCATCCAGACTGTAGTGATGAGTATCAAAGAGAAATTGAGGTGATTTTTCTTCACAGTTTCAGCTGTTAAAGCATTGAAGGGTCGTATTTTTGTCAACTTGATTCTGAAAATATACCAGTTGAATCTTCAGGTTAGATAGTTTGGAAACATTTCAACTCCTTGGAAATGTTCACATGTCAATCCAGGGCTCATTAATCTGCGCAAGCGGTACGCGCCGCTCGCATGCACACAATCCCACGCACTAATTTTCTGCAGGTACTTTTCATCCAAATACAGTGGAATCCCGTTAACCCACTACTCGTTAACCCACGGTTCTGCTTAACCCGCGGCTTATCCTTGGCTCCTAATTTGTTTTAATTCTAATTGTTTTAAAACATTTTATTACTGATTTGTTATATAGATATGTATTCTTGCGGAAACTAACGGAATATTCGCCAGTTATTGCTTGGTACCCTATTATCACCCACTCACGTGTATTCAAAGCTGTCCAAACGATTTGACCTTGTGGGTGAACTCGCGGTTCACTTAACCCGCGGGGGGCGAGTTATGGACCCCAGAGACCGCGGTTTAACGACATTCCACTGTATGTATATGACCATCTATTGCAATGTTTGCTGCAGGAACATTTTTCTTAGATCTGCACTCGCAGGCACAAAGAGCTGTTAATTAGACCTATAAAGACGCCCAGGTTATTAACAAATGTACGCTCAAATTACGGTTTTCCTTGCTTCTTCCTGTATGCAAAACATACCTTAGCAGCTATCGTGTATAGTTGAATTCAGGATACGCATAACTTATCCTGAATCTGTACCAGAAGGTATTGGGAGGTTGTACCTTATGTACCTTATATAGTCAGGGGTAACTTATCATAAAATTATATGTTACTCTACCTACCGCTTGAGGCTTTTCACTCTTTATTGTTGGAATAGTTTTCTAATAATTCTTTAATATTACATTTCATTTCTCATCATTGCAGGCTGAGGAACACGATAGGCTTGAATTTGAGCAAGCAGAGAGAGATCGTGAAAGGCAGAAAATAGAGGAGGAAGAGCGTTATGCAAGAGAAATGGCGGAAAGGGAAAGAGCTGAGAAGGAGAGAGTAGAACGAGAATTGGCGGAAAGAGAAAGAGTAGAACGAGAAAGGGCAGAAAGGGAGAGAATAGAGCGAGAAAGGGTGGAAGCAGAGAGATTAGAGCGAGAAAAGGCAGCAAAGGAGAGAGCAGAACGAGAAAGGGCAGAAAGGGAGAGAATAGAGCGAGAAAGGGAGAGAATAGAACGAGAAAGGGCAGACAGGGAGAAAGCAGAGAGAGAAAGAATGGAACGGGACAGGGTAGAGAGGATGGAGCGAGAGAAGGCAGAAAGAGAAAGGATGGAACGTGAGAGAGAAGAAAGGGAGTTCATGGAACGTGAAAGGGAAGAAAGAGAAAGGGTAGAACGAGAAAGGGCTGAACGAGAAAGAATCGAGAGAGATAGGATGGAAAGGGAAAAAGCAGAGGGAGAAAGGGAAATTCGACTGGAAGTGGAAAGAGAACAACAAGAGCGTGTAAGAGAAGAGCAAGCCAGACAGCAGAAACTGTACTCAGAGAGAGGTTTGTGTAGATTTGAAATTCAGCAAGCAAATTGAACTTAGCATAAACTATTTGTCTGGGAAATGTAGGAATGGATTTTTCGCTCAAACAGAAAGTTTTCTTTTACTTCAGCGCTTAATGAATCTAGCAGTACATAATTTTGTTCAGCATCCCTTTGTTTTGTATTTTTTGGATTGTTTCTGTGTCTTATTCCAGGTTGGAAAACTTGCATTCACTAGCATCAAATATGAACGACACTGGCACGCTAGGGAAATGTTCTCGCGCTTCACGCTGTTTGTCTGAGGTGGTATTTAATAAAGCCCCCTATGATGTCCTTTTTCTTTCTCATACACTTTCTCAAAAGAGTGGTACATTATTTGGTCTATAATGCCTTTCGATTCGATTTCATACGATTCAAACAGCGAACTATTGCCAGCAGGGTAGGGGAAGGCATGAGGCTTTACTTTTGATAGCCACGCCCTTTAATTTTACTATAGATGAAGTAAACGCCCTTTTTAGTGCCACAGAAGTGTCTTAACGACATCAAAATGTAGTGGTTTCTATGTATCAATGAAAGACTGTGACTAGATATTTTGTAATTTTACACCTTATTAAGTCATGTTGTTTTGGAAGAAAGAAATGGATTGGAATTAAAGATTCTAGTTTTGAAACAACAAAGTCTTCTTCACTAAACAGTTAATCACTACAGATTTACGCTTTTACCACTGTACAGACCCATTCTATCCCTGTACAAAGTAGCTGTCACTGCACCTCACCTGACTAGTTGCACAAGTTGTTGAAAAGTCGTAGGATGTGCCGCTGACACTTTCCTAAAGTACCTGTTATATTGCCAAAAGCATGCTAGATACCTATTTGGGCGCACCAAGTGATCTAAGACAGAATGTACTTTCTGCTTAATAGTTGCAAAAGTTCCCAAAAGATTATACGATCTGCCGAAAAAGGCAAGATTTGCCGACAACTCTTTTTCCAAAGGAGGTATGACACCCCCATATCCCTCTTCAATATGATTTTTGGGTTCTACTTCCAAGAGAGTGTTATAAGTATCACCGCAGAGACACTTTACAAATATCACATTGATTTTAATTTTAGCTCGCAGCTCGCAACTGACTTTGGCCTTGTCGTAGCTCGCACCTGATTTTGGATCTGCTCGCAGCTCGCACCTTACGAAGCCAAGCCGCTCGCAGCTACGCGTAGGGAAATTCATACTTTTTTCCAACCTGAAATCTGCTGTTTTCTTCATTTCACAAGTGCTTTGGTGTAATCAATTCCTATGTTACTTTAGTTTCTCCGAGAGATCCTCCGGCTCGTGGCCCTTCACCGGCGGCATTTTCGGGTGAGTTAGGTCATTAATAAATTGTAGTACACAAGCATTTCCTTATCTCTTGTTTCTAGGCGTAATTAGAATGTTTTGCGACCAAGTCCTATCATTCTCCCTCACTTCTTATTTCAATTTAGATAATGGATTTGATGTATTTTCAAATATCTCATTGGTTTAGAGTGATTTGTAATAGTACACTGTAGCATGATTTTGTTTCAGCTAAACCTTTTGGCACACAGAAAACTACTCCAAGTTCTATAACCATTAATTTCAAGCCAAAAACGACAGTGTCGTCAACTGAGAAATGGAAGGCCCCCGAGATAAAGCCATACGAACCATCGAAAACAACGCCAATTTACAGAACGGGACAATTCTCCCGACCGGACGAGCCTAGTAAAGAGTATGAGCCTTCAAACCCAGAAACAACAACAGTAACAATTGAGGATAGAACATACAACGTCAGGCTTGGAAGAGAACGAAGCACGTCGCCCCCAGCATCGAAAGACCAAACCCCTGTCATCACAAATGGCTATAACAAAGCTTCATCAATTAGCAGTGAAGAGGGTTAGTTTTCTTTGCACTGTTTTTTCACGAAAAAATTTACGTTTAGTATTATCAAGCCCTGAAGACTTTTGCAAAAGATACCTTGTGCTTACACGTTTTTTCATAAGAAACAAACTCTCTGGCTTCAGCCTGGATATTTGTTAATATTTCGTCAAATCAAGCCTAAATGTTTCCTAAATTTTGAAGTCTTCCAATGACAATAACAACCCAGATTAGGCAATTGTACTGCAATAAAAAATGCTCAGATTTTCTGAGGCATTTAATGGATGTTCATACTATTTTCTCGCTAGTTCATGCAAAACTTTACTAGTAAAACAGTTTCTTCAAGTTATCGTTTGAAACTTAGCCTGCCTAAATCTGATAGTATTAGCGATTTCTATTTTCAGGCCACCTACCCCACGACCCCAAATGCTATATTTGGCAACATCAACACCCAAGACATGACTCAGGGCCTAAAGTCTTTGTCATAAGAAAACATAGCATGTCTAGGGAATTGGCTTACCTTTGGTGAGATTACTAAACGAAGCAGTCAAGAAAGCCACGTGATTTGAAGTCTTACAAAAAGCCACATTCACTCGCAGTTACCTATATAGTATTTTTAGGAATTGAATAAAATATGTTGAGATTCAGTGCATTGTCTTTAATCAGCGGATTTTTCGTCTCTGTTGGAGCACATCATTGAAGATAAATGGTCTTGAAGGATAGTTTCTGCGTTCAACTTTGAATATAAGTAATTTACTGCCCTCGACAGTTATGGTAATTGCAGAAAATCAGTGTTGCAATCAAATCAGGGAATTCAGGAGAAAACAGGGAATTTTATATTCATTCAGGGAAAATTTCAAGGGGAGAAATCAGCGGGATAAAAGAAAGATTTTGAAAGTCAGGGAAAGTCAGGGAACTTTCAAGTTTTTTTTTCATTTCAGAGCGGTGACTTTCTCCATATTCGATCACACATCCAGTTGAGCGTGACGATAACCAATTTTTACTCTTTTTCATATCATTCTATTTCGTGCAGTCTTTATAAAGCACAGTTCTGTATTTTATAAAATCACAACTTCGAATGGCCAAAAGAAAGGTCAATGCTCTCTCAAGCTCCATATCTATCCAAAGAAATTATTAATTCCTAATTGAGGGTTATAAGAATATCAGATAAAATCAGGAGGAAATGAGTAGGGTTTCATTGAGAATATCAAGGAAAAATCATTGAATTTTTCATGCAATACTAATGGCAACCCTGGAAATGTTTTGATGGTTTAAGAAACTATTTGAAAGTGTAGTGTTACATGAAAGCTGCGATGCGGTCCCGCAAAATGAAGCTAGAAATTTGACATAAAGATATTAGCGATCAACCCTTCTTAAAAAGCATCCTATAAAATTTGCCTAGAGATATGCTTACCTTCTTTAGAATTTGACCATTTGGAACAATTCAGCAAAACACTTTCGATGTACTCGCTAAATCTTTTTGTATTAGTAACAAAATATTTAGCGGGTACAGCATAGTGTTTTGCAGAATTTATGTAATTTTTCTGGAGTTTTGTGTAGATCGTTAAGGTAGGCCTAAATTTAGCTATGAAACGCTTATGTTTTGTCGAATTCTCGAAGTCTTGTTGGTTAATGCGGCATTGAGAATTTAAATGTGATCAGAACTATCAACGAGTCAAAGATTTGGAGCTTATGCTGTTCTACACAACTCTTAGTTTGTAGTGCTTTATAATTGTAATTTTTGATGATCTGTAGTTAATTATTTCACCAGAGAAGCATGACTTAAGTAATATTTGATGACGGTACTTTTTCTAATATTTTATTCGCTTGCTTTAAATGCTTTATATTTTTGTAGGAGCTCCAGCACGTCCCCCTCCGCCACCAACGAGGGGTTCAAGTCAGAATTGGCAATCAAGAATGGGCAATAACCCATACGTATTAGATAGAACGATAAGTCCAACATCGCCTAGAGTTAGTACCAATATACCAATATGCATTGCATTTATATTCATTTACATACATGTTCATACACATACATGCCTACACACATACATGTTCATACACATACATGCCTACACTTATACATACATACAGTAAAAACCTGCATAGGGGTTATTCAACTAGTACGTACGCACCAAAATGTCAGGACTTTGCCCCCCTCCCTCCATCGTACGCACATGTAGACTTGGTACGACTCTTCTCCATTGCGTACGTAATTTTACCCATCTGACCTCCATGTCTAATGGGAATCCTTTTAAATATCCAATTAATTATTCCATAGAGAAAAAGGCTGTAAGAGATTTGAGAGGCAGTAAAATAATGGTAGCAGATGTTCTATAAAAAGTAATGAAAGTCATCCACAAAGGCAACAAAGTGTGATAACATTACCTTGCATATGAAAATATAACAAAGTACATTCAGATAGGGATTTTTTTGCGTACGTACTAAGATGTGTCAACCCACCTTCGCCTTTGTACGCTTGGCGTACGCTTTTGCTCGACCCCTCTCCCCCACTTTCGTGCGTACGTACTAAATGAATAACCCCATATAAGAACCCACAAATTTGAATTGACCCTGTTCGTGTTCTTATGCGATGAGGTAATTCCATTCATCAGGGTGCTGGTTCTTAATACAGGTTCCAAAAAATTCCAGTGAAAATGATAGTTAACAATTTAACATTGAAAGTCTATGAGAAAAAGTTTGCCATCCAATGCTTTCTGGTTAAAAACAAATGTGTGAAGCTGCCTTTCGTAATATGTATGCGCTATTTTTGGAGCATCCATGAAAGGGGTTGATTGGCAAAGAAGCTCAGTCTATTTGCTGGTAGAAAAATGAACCAGCAGTAAGAACCTTGCTAAAATATCAGGCTGATAAAGTTTAATTATTTAAAATCAAAATACACAATTTCAGGCTGAAGGTGCTTATTACCTGAAGGTTCTTATGTGTGTGTTTTTACTATACACACATACATATATGTATATGTGTGAGTATAGGTTGTATGTACATACACATACTTTCATGCACACACAGGCACACATAAATATATATTTGTACATATTTTTATAATTGGATAAATGTTTTTACTCGTGTTGTCTCAGCTATCTGATTCATATTTTTTTGATTTTATTTAATGATATAGTAATGTAAATTTGTGCTAGTCTTAACGATGTGTGTTTTTTATTTAAGAGCAATGCATTCCCTCAAGTTGATGAAAAGATCGACGTGCGCTCAGCAAATAGACCTCTGTCATACATCGAATCAGCTACTAGAAGGTCTGGTAAGTGCGGCTCAGTTTCCCATTTGTATGGTGTTTGGTATTGCCCATAAATGTAGAGAATGTATGATATTTCTTTCGTATAAAAGATGATGTTCAGTAAAATTTCTTTGTATTTCTTTTAGATTCAAGTCAACCCGATCAAAAGGTACAGCATCTTGGTTTAGTATTAAAATAGTGAATGAATTCGTTTAGCAATATGAAAAAATATGATGCCTTCGATCGTAGAAAGCATTCATAATTCTGGATATAGTCGCCAAATTTGATGATCAAAAGTTTCGATTATCAGCTTTACTTATTCCCTGTAAGGTGTTCATTGAAGAGGAGTAGTATGTTTTTATTTTTAAGCGTCTCTATTGTTTGAAGCTGACGTTTGAATTATGTCATTTCCATCTAGGCAAGCATCTCAGTCAAGAGTGGTTCCAAAACGGCTGAAGATGCGGTATATATTTGTCATCATCTTTGATTCCTGAGTTTCATGTACCAATTCTCAATACCAATTCTCTCTGATTCTCTTATTGCCAACGACCATGAGAGCTTTGAAAAAGACGCCAGTTTTAGGTTGTATATGTAGTTATACTCACGAAGTTTATTCCAGTCCATGCCCGGAGGCACGTGCGCATTTCCACGAACATGCAAAACTCCCAGCACGAGCAGAAAATCGCCCATGCCAACATCACTATCAATCGTGCTATCTGACATGCCAAGTAGAAACTTTGTTGTCACAACTTAAACACTAGTGACTGTCACCCTTTGCTTTCATATCACTGCTTTATCCTGTTTTACCCTAAATAAGACATTTGGCATGCTTCATCAACAAGAAACTCTGTATTGCAGATAGACAAATCTTGGATCGCACGTGAAGTTGCAAATAATACACCAATTCAACATAATTCGCTGCAATTATGAATTTTAAGCGCTTTAAGGCCTGGGCCCAAGCTTAGGGGGTATGAAGTAGTTTCTGCGTTGATAAGCCTATTGTTTGCTTCAAGAATTCGCCGTTTTTAATCAAAATATTGATCATTTCTGCATTTTTCGAGATGGGAAAACATAACTGTGCTATTATTGGATGTACAAATAGCAGTAATCGTCTTATTAAGTGGAGGAATAGCTCATGTGATATTCATGTTGGTCGAAATCGTACAGATTGCGGTTGCGAGCCACCATTCCGATTGTTCTGCTTTCCGGGGCCTATTATATCTCCTGAGAAAAGGGAAAGATGGATTAGATCTTTGAATAGGGAAACGAAATGTAGAAAGCCTTGGAAGCCATGCAGCAGTGATCGAATATGCTCTGATCACTTTGTTGATGGTATTCCAACAGAAAGCAACCCAGATCCAACTCTGAAACTGGGATTTGAAGCACTACCAAGGCCCATGCCAAGAAGAGCTCTGTTGAAAGTGCCCATAGAAAAAAAGCAACACAGTGTTGATCAATCAGCTACAGCGCTGTCTTCAACAACTGTTTTGGCTGCAGAAGAGAATCAAAATGAAAACAACGAGGATGTATCTGCAAGATCAAGACTTCCATTGCATGTACCGCCTGATCATTGTTATGCCATGTCTGAGATTCAAACACTTTGTGAATAATGTCAGGATAAGAATTCAATCATTGCATTACTGAGGAAAAACGTAGATGCGCTCAAAAAAGAAAATAAGCTGTTGAAATATAAAAAATCAACTATTAGAGCCAACCCATTTTTCTCTCACAGCAGATTCAAGACAGACAAGAAGATGAACTTTTATACTGGCATATCAACTATTGCTCTATTCAATGCTATATTTTCACTCCAACACGCACGTGTTCGTTTTATAGGGTAAATCAACCACCATTGTAGTGGAACAATGCTGTGATTGTTTGTCCCGGATTATTGGGAAAAGGGAAAGGGTATTATTTGATACAGGGGCAGACAACCTAAGCCCGCAGGCCACAATTTTACTCTTGAAGGGAATTTTAATGGCCAAATTATAAGCAGAAAATTGCCCCTGCTTTGAAGTTTTATTGTCATCATTAGACTTATCTGAAAGATTGCGTAGCTATTTGACGTACACTATTTATTGCTAAAAGCATTTTCTTTTCAGCCCGTCCCAAATGCAATTTACAGACGTTTACCAAACAGAGACCGAGATGCTTTAAGGGGTAAGTTATTTTGCTGATTGGCTCATTCGGTAAAATATGAATAATTCATGGGAATGTCTGGATATTTACTACAGCACGAAAAAGCGACAACATTCTTTTAATATATTTAAAGGCTTTTTCATCCGACACTCATCAGAGTATGAAAACGTCAGATAGTGACCGAAAGGTTGACCGAAATATACAGCCAGATAAGATTACACGTGATAGGATGTGTTTAATTGGCCCCAAGAGTGGTCCGAAGAAGCCAAGAGTATCAAAAGAATGTTGCCGCTATTTCATGCTGTAGTAAAAGTTCAGTAACTATTTACTTTTGGATGTTTAGCAGCAAGGAATTTATATTAATTATTTTTTGTATTGGCAGGATCTGATATTCAGGGCTGCCAAGAGACTGCAGAGGCTTTAGGGCAAGAGACAACAGTAGGCCCCTGTGAGCAAACCGGGCAGAAAAATAGAGGGTCTGGGTACTAACCTCGACAGCATGCTGCTAGTCTTACTTTTTGAGGCCCCCTAGACCTTGGGTTCCAGAGGTTTATGAGGCTACTTACCGTAATTACTCGAATAAGCAATGTGGCGTTTATTTTTTACTTGTACTTAAAAATACGGTGCTTGTTCAGATGCGGCGCTTATTCGGGGGCGGCGCTTATTTAAAAAAGAGAAATTTATTTTTAACAACAGAATATACCTTTTCAATGAACCAGTACAGAATGAAAAGAAAACCTAGTACAGTGACTTTGAACTGCAATACAATGTAAATTAGTGTAGGTCCTTTCCGAAGCCTATGAAATAATAAAGTAGACATTTATTGACTTATTTGTTCGTTTTATATGCTTAGCACGTCATGTTAAAAATAGGCAACACCATTGAAACAGCGATAGCCTTAAGCTGAGTTTGATTGCGGTGCTTTAGTCAAGGGTGGCGCTTATTTCAAAATCGAACCAAAAAGTACGGCGCAGATTCGATGGCGGCTCTTTTTCAAGTAAATATGTTATACCTTGAGGCTCTGGGACAGTTTGCCCCTCCTGGCCCCCTCTCGACAGCTCTGCTTACATATTCCCATTTTTGGTCGTAGAATTTGGGACAGGCCATTTGATATTAAGACCCTAGAAACTACTCTGCTTTATATTTCAATTTATTTGTCTGGTTTGTAGAAAATCGAAAATCATTACCATCAATGGGAAATTATATGAATGACAGTGACGTAAGTCTTTTGTTTGGTTGTTTTACATCTTGATCTGTTGTAAAAGTAGTTAAAATACACTCGATGTTTAGGAAGTCTTATCCAACAGAATATTGATTTAGCTCCATTTGGCAGATCTTTACTTCGCCCCACAGAAGACAAGAACATTTCTACTCGTCAAATTGTAACGTGAAAATGGTGAAATTGAAAGGGTTTCCTTGGCTTGGAAAAGCTGCTAGAATATCATAGAAAATGTCCAATAATTCACCATCCGCGTTGCAAAAATGCTTAATTCAGTGGGAAGGAAACTCTGATATTTTATGAGCTGAGCTCTCACAGCAAAATATGATAACCTGAGACCGCAGGTTCGACATAATAACTGTTGTAAGTTGCAAAACGAAAGGATGTAACTTTGAGGGCAGATGCTCTAGTACTTAAAATCTTCATAAACTAGAAAATGCTTAACAGAAGGCGAGTGGCACCACTAAGAAGATGACGAGCATTTTAGCAGGCCTATAACTGTACCAGCCACTCACCTATTTTATGCCGTTCGCAAATAGTTGTAAATTCCTTTGATGAAAGTCTTAGCTTTAATTTGCAATGTTTTGGGCAGATTTTTTGCCATTTCTTTTCTAATCAGAATTTTTTGTTTGATTTGACAGCAAGCCAGAGGATTTGGATCGAGAAATGATGCAAATGGTATAATTTTTAAATTTTTAATTTTTCCCGTATTACTCGCTGAATAATTATATCTTCCATATTCCAGCCCATTTCATCTTTCCACAGTCTTTTTGTTTTGGCATTTTACACTCCAGTGTGGGCGCGCCTGTGGTTTTTTTGGAAATTTATCACAGCTACTTCTCTTTTAGAGTAAATATTTTTGCTTCCTTGCATCGTGAAATACTGCTCACTACATCTTAAGCGTGGCTTTTATCTGTTACAATTTTGCTACTTAATATTAAGAGGTGCTCAGTGGGAAGTTTCATATTTCTTACATATAGATAATTTATTTCAGCTTATCACAGGAGGTCTCTGCCTGCAATTGATAGAGAAGAAGACAAGCCAATTCGAGCAGCGATGGTAGGTCTGCAATCTGTTTGCACCCCCTGATTACATGACATGATACGTCTTTGATAACTTATTTAGACATTGTTACTCTTCAGGCGATGTATCAGTTTCACATTGAATTGCATCGATCAGTCTGTTTTATTCGTAGATTGTAATTATAATAATCCTATCTTCAGAGTAACGACAAATATTGTCCTTCATTTGTATCACCTGATTATGTTACTACCAGGAACTCCCCTATTGGAACGGTAAATATACCGACCAGCACACAAGCAACTACAATAGTCACCAAAAGTCCTGGGACATTTTGCATTAACGCCCCCCTCCTGTAAGGTGTAAGGGTTAAAAATGCGGAGAGGATTATGTTTTTCAATAGTTCTTTGTAAGTGTCCCAAAAGACTTTAAACAGCTATTGTAGCATTATCTAGAAACCTTTTTCAATTCTCCATTCCTTCTTAGTTGTTAAGTAGTACCTCATGCAGCACGGCTTCAGGGACGCTGAATTTCACTTGAGTGATAATTCACTCCCTATAGTCAACTAGACACATCCATTTGCAAAATTGCTTCAGGTTCTAATAGTGAAATTGTTTTATTCCAGACTTATCCGTATGATATACTAAAGAGTAACAATTACAAAATGCCCAAAAACATCGACAAATCAAGACTTGAGGTGCGTAGCTTCTTATTAGGCCATTTTTATTCATACTTCGTTGATTGTAGCTCAAAACTATGTGGACGAAATCAAGCACAGAAGTAAGCCATAAGCAATTTATTAATGAATGGTCTTTTTTGCAGACATACTTGTCGGATGAAGACTTTCAGAGTATTTTCAAAGTCGATCGAGAGAATTTTTACAAGCAGCCTGTTTGGAAGCAGAGAGATATGAAGAAAAGAGTTAATTTGTTTTGAGAAGAATTCATATTTTATCATTGCAGCAAATTTTTATTTTATATGAATTGTTGCACGGTTTTTTATCGATGAAGAAAAAGACCAACGAATGGTCGTGTAGTTTGAAAACTTCTGCTTGATTCATCGCTAGGATGATTGAAAAGCTGAACAGTGTGTAGACTTAATCGGTAAATTTTGTAGTTGGTATCAGTGTAATGCCACTCGAAGCTATGGACCTTATGATGTTTTAGTTCAGGATCTTATTAAGTAGTTGCCACTCAGTCACTTTTTGCAGAAATTTTGTCATCAAGGCTCGGCCAAACTAGGAAACATTGTCATATGACAGTGTTGCACAAACGAAAAATATGTTTTCGCATGTTTCTGTGAAACGAAATGATGGTGGCTGAACTGGTCTGACAAAGTCTGACAATATTTTGTTGTTGATGTCGCTGCTGATTATTGGTGCGAAAAATCAAAGCTAAAATGGAAGTAAAGCGAAAAGCAGTTGTTGCCGTTTTGCTATTATAAGGCCTAAATGGCGAAGAAGAGAAAATGAAGAAGTCTGTCAGAGTAAGACAGTAGTTATGGAACAAGAGCAAATGAGCTTGTTTGACTTTATGAAAGAGCTTGCCATAGGAGACACATAAGTTTACATGGAAATGCTTGAAGGTGAAGATTAAGGCTCCTCGGCTTCTTTGTGATCTGCTTGACTGTCGTGTTTCGTCGTTATGTTATCACGGAAGCCTAAAACAACCACTGCGCACAGGACGGCGCATGAAATTTATCAACATTGAATTGAATTGTCTGACAACATCATTTCAAACTAGAAAACATTGTCATACAACGTAAAATGTCACACGAAATGTTTGATAATCGGCAAAAATTCGTATGACAAATTTTTCATCGATTTTGTCGTATGACAAGGTGGCCAAACTAGGAAACATTTCGTGAAACATTTGCAAAACTCGAATGTCATATGACAATGTTTACTAGTTTAGCCGGGCCTTTGTAATGCACAAGAAAGAGTAAGGAATCAGATCTGAAGTGATTGGGAGCTATGTTTATTGAATGTCTCATGGTAGGTTATTTTGAGATGATCTTGTAAATTTATGGCCTTCTAACATAGAAGTGATTCGGCATGATTAAAATGGAGGAACAACATGTGAAGTCTCATATCAATGCTGTATAATGAGGACGGTTTTACGTAAAGAAGTTACTACCAAAGGAAGGTTTGACTTTTTCTGGACTCTGCAATTATTCAGTGACATCAAACACAACAGTATGCAAGAAATAGCTCTTAAGCATTACTGTGTTTGTTTGGTGAGATTATAGCCTTAAAGGTTATGAAAAATCTTCCTGTTTAGCTCTTCGTATGCGCGAACATGACAAGCAGGCTGATGCCCGAGCTTGGTGTTTAGACAGCCTCTTTTGATTAGCGTTTCATACAACACATGGGTTTTGTATTTGACAATTTTAAAGTAGGTCATTTTTAATGGTTTCTGGATAGTTTGTGTATCTGTCGATATAGGGCATCGTTCTTAATATATCCTTTTCGAGATGTTTACATAAATTGCAAGATAGAGTTTACGATATGTAGAATATCTTTGCACGTGTTAAAGTTTTTCTTTTATCCTTCCGTCCGACAAGAAATGTCATTTAAGTACTTAATTTGAGTATTAGTTTTAATTCTTTCATGCTGTTAATTATAAACACGTATCAGCCAGAATTCCGCATTTCATATTTTCATTGTAAAATGGCGTTATGATCGCATTACACTTGTTTAGCAGACGGTTGTTCTTATCGCTGTGTATTTTGCAGAACTTTAGATTAATTACAATGCTAGTTACCAGAACTTAACGTTCGTCATTATGCAAGTATTTTAATTGTCATGTAGTCAATAATTAGCTTTATGCATACATGTGATTTTGTTCCATTTGCTGCATAGAAAAAAGTAAATTTCTACTTTTTTACTGCGATCTTCGACTTTCAAATATCTAAATCCAAACGTCTTGGAGATGTAAAATGTTTTAGTATGAACAGGGTTTTTACGAATTTTGGAAAGTTATGGAAATTGATAATGTCGTTTTCCAGGGCCTGGATAATGTTGGAAAAAGGAGGGTTTTCAAAATAGAAAGTTTTGGATTTTTGTTTAGAAAAATTATAAAATATCCTAAAATGAATAACTTAGTCTCGTAGTAAACACCACATATGTCATGTTTGTTAATATTACTATTTACAATATAGAACATAATCCACCAAAAAATCATTAAATATAGCATTGAAAATAATGCTTTGGCTATTTTTGTGGAGTTTCAAACTTCGAACTAAAAGGTGTTTCATGGTTTTGGAAATTTAGCTTTGGAAAAAATTTGCAAATACTGTTAAAGGAGTTCGTACGAACCTCGTATGTAAGGAAAACAAGAGTCTTTAAGGGGACTTTGCAGGAAAATTATATCAAGCTGAAAATATAAAAAAAACGATTTTTGCTAGTATTTCGTGCAAAAGAAATACCCAACAGGTACGATGAACAGGCCTTATGAGGAATGATTGATAGTTGGTGTGCTCTTTTCCAATTTTCAGGGAGGAGCACAAGTATAGTTATTACACCAATATAGCGTATAGTGCAACGTTAACTTATTGTTATTTCCTTGTAAAGAATAAATTTTTCATTATTTGATTGACAATAAAAAATTCAATAGGGTGAACTCTCTTGTGAAAGGACCTGTTTGGCTTGCTAAATGAACACACATCGTTCTATATGCAATATAACTCCACCATATTTACGATTTTCGCAAAATAGATCTGTACTCTCAATTGCCAAATTAACGAGGGGGTCCTAATAAAAAAGGGATTGGGAAAATTCTAAAATGTTATAAACAGGGGGAGGGTCAAAATAAACGGGGGAGTCGGAATTTGAGAAATGGCTTTAAATGATTATAAAACGATGGAAAGAATAAAAACAGGTTGTCATATAGCATAGAGCTAAAATATATACAGAAGAACTCAATTGTCCATTGAATATGGGGCGTGGAAAGTATTAATAAAGAAACGGAATGAAGACATGGGTTCGTAAAAATAGTTAATGTCCTTAAAATTAATAAGTTAGGGTCCTTATAAGGTCTGGGGGATTGGAAAAAATTGAAAAATTAATAAGCAGGGAAGACGTTTATGTGGCACATGAGAGTAGTGTCTTGTGTTGCTGGCTATTGGAGCGGTTTGGTTCATTGCATTTATGGTTCACTGTATGACAATGGTTTTCAATCTTTTTGCAGGAGCAGAGCCATAAGGAAACATTCGATTTGCTCGAGGAACCCTTGTTCACATATTTGCACAGGAGAATTGCAGTCGATTTTAGTTTTGTGTAATTTCTGGCTGAACCCACTGAACTGGACTGGCAGAGCCTTAGGGTCCACGCAAAAATCTCGGGAGCTTTTTTCTCTTGAGCTCAAATTGATTTCCATAGCACTGTTTATTCTTAGAAGCAAATGCATATCAACCTACACTCTAACAACTGGTTATTAGAAAAAGAAAATTGGTCCTTTTACGCAGCTCAAAGCTCAATATTTGACTATTATCCTGAAGTGGCGTAGCGTGACCTCTTCGACTGGGTATTCTATTATAAGTTTCTATAAGTTTTTTAGTGTAGCTGGTTGTGGCTCCTGGAACCCCTGAGCATAAATACGGCAAAACAGGTTGCTTAGTAAACGTCCCGTATGGAATTTTTTTTATCGGACAACAGGAAGTACGCATCACAGCGGAAGTAGTAGAAAATGACCTTGTCAAAAATGTGAACTGAACATTGAACTACGCAAATGTTTGGAACCTTAAAAGATCAATGAATTTGATAACTCGAGGGAGCTGTTTGAAATCTATTAGCATTCACCACTTAAGCAAAAATGCACATTATAGTGCCCTTCCTAACCAAGGCGGGAAATTCATACGGTGAATAAACTGGCCTAAGGGGCCTTAGTCCGAGAGTTTAATGAATAACTTACTTTTCACTGGTCTTCACAATTGCTACTACCAGAAATATGGTACACAAGTGCAGTTATAGATTGTTTACTGAAAAATGTATAACCATAGAACTCTCTTTTAATTCTTCCATAAATACTTTTGCATGCTTCTCTACAACAGGCATGATCGCTTTCATGAACTTGGAAGTGAGACTACGACTGCGAGCGACCAGCGACTGTTGACTGTAACTGTTGCTCAACCACTAACTGAGGCTGGACGCTGGAAAAAATTCTGCATCCAATCCCATTGTTTTCGCAGATTAATGAGGAATTTAGTGAATAAAATGAAGCATTTTGATTGGTTGAACACCGCCAAGGGTATTCACTGCGTATTCGTGACAGATTAAAGTTTAAGATGAAGTTATTCTTTCACTGTAATGAAGTTTAGAAGAGCTAAAAGGCTGAAAGGCAACTACATTTGCCATTTCAATTAACATTAACATTGCAGTTTTTTTATTTTTTCTGACAATTGTAGGGTATCCAGTGAATACCTTGAATACTCTGACGCTTCGCCACTGTTATCCTGTTACGTCGCCAAAAGAGAAACAGGTGTTACTTCGGACATGTGGGTAAGCCGCAGAGAGGCTTGTACAGTATTTTAGTGGATGTTCTAGCTACATTAATGCTGCGTAAGCACAAATAGGTAAAGCCTGATTTCCATATAATCGTTACGATCGTTTGGATCGCTGTGAATGACTCCAGCGATTGGCGATGCAGATAATCATTAGGATCGTTTTGATCGCTGTAAAATCAAGATGGCAGCCTGGAATGACAAACTAGTTTTGGAGTCTAATTTATACGCAATGCTTGTGCTTATCAGAACGCGAATACAGTTACAAAAGAGGAGGCATTGATGCTGGGCGCTTGAAATTTACCAGTCAAGGCAAATAAATGGTGCATACCACACATTGGCGCAAAAATTGCGACTAATAGACAGAGAGTATTTTTTCAGGTACGTTCCTGCAGGGGGAAATTCTCCCAAGTAACCAATTCTGCATGGTTTTGCCCCCAAACAGAATTATTAGTCTAAAGATTTACATAACAAAATAAGGCTTTTGTCCCTCCAAAGTGATTTTCAAGCGAAGTTTTGCCCTTCCAAGGCATTTCCTCCTGTTACACGCTTGGTAGGAGAATGGGGGCCCAAATTCTTCTTCCAAGATGTGCTGAAGTGGGGTGTAGGTAGTGTAGAAGTAAATTGATAGCTAGGGGCTCTTCTTTTGCGCATATGCTTATATGAAACTTTGAATTTAATCCACTCTTTTATGTAGCAAAACTACAGTAAAAAATTACAGAGTTTGAGGCTTCCCCCTTCAAGTCACAGCTAGAGGGACTGCACTTCCACTCCTCCTCCTCTACACCACTGGGGGTAGGAATGTCAAATCTCCGCTTTTGTATACTTGTTTTGGAATAGCAATAAATTTATTCTTGCTGCAATTCTGCTTACAATTTAAAAAGTATTTTTCCCTGTTAGTTAGCATATTAGAGATTGAAATAGGATAATGCAAAAAAATTTCCTTTCAAGATTTCTGAGAATGTCTCCTGAAAGATGTTAACATGCTAATTTCTTGGCTACCTTCACCCATCTGCTTGCTTTTTTCAACTTGTCTTGATAGCCTCTCGAGTATTTATTGAAGAAGCAATCGAATTTCCGCACCTCTTCCATAAACTCTTCCCTGCCAACATTAGACATGTGTTCCTCTGTCATCTTGCTTAATAAGAAACTTGGCGTGAAACCTCATGACACGGGGCCACAGGATCGCTGCAATCACTGGAATAGAGCAAGGTTCTATCCCAGCGATCCTGATCTTTGCCGTCGTTTGGATCGTTTCCAATAGATCGCTGGGATCGCTGTGATCGCTGGAGTCGTTCATAGCGATCCAAACGAAGGTTACGATTATATAGAAACCAGGCTTAAGAGGCAGTCCCATGGGTTTAGTCAATTTTTTTTCATTTGCATACAGTAGCTACCTCGTGAACATCTACAACTTTTATAATCAGGTTATGTGCATGAATTGTGTAATTGTATTCGAATGCTCGAAAGTCATTAGCTATCTTTCGCTTGAGAGAAAAGCAATGCTTTCAAAAGTTCAAACCAAATGACCTTCCTCAAAAGGCTTGCGATGATCTCAAGAACACAAGAAACCTCTGATTCCGCAAAAGGCTAGTATCATCAGCATACATAGATACAGTCGAACACTGAACAGCTTTTGGGAAGTCATTAATGTAGACCAAGAAGAGAAGTGGCCCAAGACATGACCCCTGAGGTACACCGACTTCTATTTTTCCAATTAAAGAATCACCCCCCCCCCCAACTCTGCAGTATGGTTGTCTGCTACTAAGATAGGACTGAAACCAAGATAGCGCCCGCTGCTGAACACCATAATGTTCTAATTTTTTGCAGAGAAGATCATAATCAACCGTGTCAAATGCGTAGAATGTTTTTTCAGAAATCCTGATTGACCAGCCTGTATCAAATTATTTTCGATTAGATACTGGTATAATTTTTCAAACACAATCTTCTCAAATAATCTTGATATTACAGGGAGAATTGAGACTGAGCGGCAATTTGACTTCTCAGTCCTATCTATATCCTTAAAAATGGGCCTAATGCGAGCTTGATTCCACAAATCTGGAAAATGGCTAGTTTCGAGAGAAGTGTTAAAAATGAAAGCTAGTGATCTCTCAATAAAAGGAATTGCAAGCTGTAAAAAATAACTAGGTATTTTCTCACTTCCAAAGCTATTTGATGTTTTAAATTTAGCAATTGCTTCTCTAATGTCTTACACCCTAATCGTCTTAAAATGTAAGTACTTGTTGTGAGGTTTCAGATTGTATTTTCCTGTGACCATTGGATTTGGTACAGCTTCAATCTTGCTTGCTATGTCCTGTAGAATATCTTTAAATTTTAACTTCGCCTGAAAATCAAAGGAATACATTTGTATCTCTGTTAAAAAGAACTAGTGCATTTTCCAAATGTTCCCTAGAAGATAGCTCGTTCTGAAAACGGGGTTTTTTGCCCACGTGTCCAACTTGTATATATGCGCACGCAGATAGTAGACTACTTGTCCCCAGACCTCTACCTCAAGATCAGAGTCTTTGTTGGGGTACGGGTTGCTTTTATGATGGAAGTAAATATGAAGCTGTTGGCTATAGTCGCCGTACTTTCGTTAGAAACATGCACTGCTCTTTACTTTCATATGGGTGAAACAGAAAAAAAATGTTTCTTGGAGGAAATTCCGGAGGAAACAATGGTAACAGGTAAAACTATTTTCGTGGCCTAGCTTAGGCCTAAACCCTATCATTGTCTTGTCTGACGTGTCATTACTATTTGTAGGCGAACAGCCGCTAAATATTTAATTAGAAAAGGGGTGTCATAAACTCTTACTCTCTAATGAAATGCAAATAAAGACGTTCAAAGTGCGCAAGCTATGCATATTGTACTTTCTAACAAAGCCATGTTGACACGCATCCAAATCTGCAACTTTCTCCACACGTTAACGCTGAATAGGCAAGAACGTAATATTCTGGACTGATTTTATTGATGTGGTTATTGTGATACTTGCATTCCAGTGGGAATGAAATGCAATCTTTATCAAGTAATTGCGTTTTCGCCTATCCACACATTTGAAGCAGGCGTACGAAAATCGCCACTGTGGAAATTGTGTTCAAAAGGTGCAGATTTGATGGCGGAAAATGCCATATACATGTTGATGGAAGGTGCTTCAGAAAAGAAAAAGTATGTGAACAGGACCTATATATTGTACGTTGACCTATGCTGGGTGTTATGTACAATGACCCATACCTGAGTATTACTATATGAAGGCAAACTCTCAGAGCATTTTGAATGCCATCATAGAAACATTATTTATTTCTGTAGTTGTTTTGGCATCCAGATTTAGCGTATAGTATACTATATGCTTGTTGATGTTTGTGGATAGCAATTAGAAGGCAGAAAGACATATGATTTATGGATTTAATGCTTTATTGCATTTGTAGGCAAGTACAAGACACAATTGTTTGATGATTCAACAAATGAATTTATGCCAGCAAGTCCTGGGATAGGAATGCATGTTGAAGTAACAGATCCTGACAAAAAGATTTTATTATCAAAATATTATGCATCTGAAGGACGATTCACATTTACATCTCATACACCTGGTGAGCACACAATTTGTCTGCATTCAAATTCAACCAAATGGAGTCTATTTGCTGGAGGAAAACTTGTAAGTACTTTCTAATTTAGAATATTGTAATTTACAAGGTGGCTACTACTGCTGGAAACACCTGGAGTCCAGTGTACCTCTTGGAAAATATGAAAACTCCTGGAAGTGAACTTTTTGAAATACAGTTGGCATTTGGTGGCTCATTTTGGAACACAATTTCTGTCTGATTCTACAGAGAGACATTTCCTGGTGTTTTAGAGACTTTGGTCCCAAAAGTTTTTTTCTGGGAGCAAGCCACAAAACTCACACTTTCCTCTACTATGCCTGGGAACTGGGTGGCTTCTACTGCTGCTGTACTTTGCTGACTCTGCATCCATTTAAAATTGGTCCTGTTTTTTATAAAAACTAATGATGCAAACCATGTTTAGCATGAAAAGTGACCAGGTTCTCCTAGCAAGCTCCTAGTAAAGTCAGAGAAAATTGCAAAATATGTATGGCTACCCTGATTTAATTTGAAATATTGTAACATTTTCTAGTCCATTTCTCATCTTTTAATATCTGCTGATGATCTTTTGTTGTTTGTAATCATTGTAACAATTGTAGTATATTGACCATTGCCTTGCGTTGGAATATTGTAAGAGAAATTTATTTCATACTTGTAAACGTTAGCAAGTGTTAAAGCCTATGTCCTGATTTGGATTTCAAAGAGCAAGAACATTTTGAAATGAGATTTTACTTTTCTTTTAAGCGGGTGCATCTACAGTTACTTGTTGGTGAGCATGCAAATGATTACCCACAAATTGCTGCAAAAGATAAACTTACAGAGCTACAGCTAAGAATGAGACAATTGTTGGATCAAGTTGATCAAATAACTAAGGAACAATCATATCAAAGAGTAAGCTCTTTTGCTATTACTTCTATTAGGATTCCTTTCTAAATCTTGCATTTTTGTGTTGTCACTAAATGTTTTGATAATTGCAGTAACAGTTGAATACCAACTTATATGAAAGGGCATTTATAGAGTGGGTCAGGGGGTAAAAAAATCCCCTGTAGAGCTAGGCTGCTGTTGTGTTGTAAAAGTTTTTATCTTGTTAGAATATAATGAAAAAATTAGTGTATAATAGCTTTTAATAACTAGACATTTGAATGACTGAGATCTCGTGAGAATTTGCCTCCCTCACAAAGTAAGGGTTGATTTAGGAATTGTGCTTTACTTGCACTTTTGTCAACTTGAGTCAATTATTTGACCTTGAAAATGTCTAAGTATCAATTGGTTTGACTATGACTTGACTGTAGCACAACATACAAAGTGAATCAATTCATGAAGTTTTAGTTGACTCCAGTCAAAGACAAAGTTTGAGTGAGTTGGCCATGCTACACAGTCAAAGCATGGCTTGGATTTAGACATTGTGCTTTACTCAGCTTGAGTCAATTACAATTCACCACAGTCTGCAAATTATATCAGTTTGTGCATGTCCAATAGATTAATCCTAGACACCAAAACTCAACTGATTCAATATACAGACATTCCATTAAATTCCCAGGAAATGGTAGGGCTGTGTGTTGAGGGCTACTCTCATAAACATACTGGTGTGACCATGTAGGCTGCAAAGAGGGTCTATATCATTGCTACAATGTGTGGTGCATGTGCCCTATTTGTCATCCCAGCTAAAAAAGCTTAAAATGGAAGCTTAGTAAAAACATAGCTTGCATAGTTTTCTAGAAAATGGGCACCATCATTAATTTGTCCCAAAGTTAGTGAAAATAAACATTCCAATAAACATCATTGTGTCTTCATTGCATTTTGAAGTGAAGCCTTAAAGCTTGATGAGCCATAACTGCCAACTTGATACTTACTTTTTGAGCAATTGGTGTGACAAAAGTTCAATGTCTGAATCAAACTGAATTTATCTCATGAGCTTCAGTTGTGTTTTTGTCAATCTTAATTGCAATTGATTTGAATTGAGTAAAGCATGATGTCCAAATCCACCCTAAGGTGTGAATTAGGAAGAGTAACTGTTTCAAACAAATATTGCACTTTTCTCTTTGCAATTTTTTCTAAAAACTTGCCCATCTGTGCAAAGTATCAATAGAATACATTGCAGTGAAACATTTTACCCATTTTAGAATTAATTGCCATTCTTTTTATTTTCTATAGTATCGGGAGGAGAGGTTCAGATATACAAGCGAGAGTACAAACCAGAGAGTGCTATGGTGGGCCATTGTTCAAACTGTAGTTCTTCTTGTCACTGGGTTCTGGCAAATGAGGCATCTGAAAGGCTTTTTTGAAGCTAAGAAACTTGTGTAAAAGTTAGATGTTCTATATATAATGTTTGTTAAATTTGATAGCAAATCAGCAAAGACAAGAGCTAAGGGTAAAGCTTTGAAAAATGGTTGTTAGTATGAAAAATGCAGATAACATTTTGAAACTATTTCAGACTTTATTGAGGCCTTAGTGCCAAAGAGAACTTAAGGTTAATCTCTGTTACAGAAAATACTGTTGTCTATTTTTGCTTTGTGGCATTGCCTTTAATTTATACAGTGAATTTGTTATGTGGTTTTTAAACCATAAGTGAAATGTGTCATATAGGGATTGCAGAAAGATATACCATAGAGGAGCAGGAAATATACAGAAAAGCACGGGCATCTGAAGTTGAATATTACAGTAGTGTATTTATCTTTAATCAATTTTTTTAATGTGAGTAGAAAAACTCCTGCCGAAAGTATCATTGCGCTTTATGATAAAGTTATTGTTATTACATTTGGTTGGAGATCCTCCTCAACTTGGGTAACATGTTGCTTGTCAATTAAACACAAATTACTAGATTTCATTTGTGCTATATTTACATGGAGTATGGTATTATCAATCATCTAATAACAAAAATATGACATGCAAAAGCTGTTTCTTCTTTTAATTTTGTCCCACAAGAGTTAGTCCATAGTTATCAATTGTTTGAGGCTGTGTTTAGTATGAATTTCTGGTCCTTCTGATCTCATATCTGTAGTAAATATTTTTTATTGTCTTAAACCATATTGACAAATGATTTTGCCTTGAAATTAGTATAGTTGATACTCTATCTTGCTTACTCTCTGTACTTTCTTTGGGCATTTGAGCTGGAAGTGTCAGTTATAAACTATTTTTAATGGAATATGAATCAATATAATTTTGTCTAATTATAACTTAGCTCCAAAGTTGCATGAACATTGTATTTCAAGTATTTCATACTTCAGGGTTCATACCCTATTCGCAAATCAAACTTCGCTGACTATTCCCTGCCTTATAGCTAAAAAGGCCCACTTTCCCTGGCCCCCATTTCACATATTTACAAAAATAGGCAAAGCAAATGGAACCAAATAAATAGGCAATCTACATGTCCCCTCTTTAACACTATGCAAAGTGGTCGAGTTAGCATTTACTGAAGTCAAATGGAACAGCCACTGCAAACAGCCATGCATGAGTCTGTCACGAGTAATATAAAAGGCTAAGCAAGTGAATATCAAGAAACCAAATTACGGATGATAATTAAAAAACAACTTGATCTTCTTTTCCCAACTAAAAAAACTCCTCTCCAAAATGATCAACAACTAATTAGGTCAATCGTGCGTATAAACAACAATTTAACAATTTAACTAGTCCTCTTGGGTCTCTTCTCAATTGTAACTAATAGTGTTCATTACACCTAAGCATAATAAACTATACAACATAACACAATGCAAACGAAGCAACAAACAAAGAATCAGAACAAACAATACAAGACTGAACATAATGTGTGACAGAGTCAATGAAAGTTATGTGTGGATTAAACAATTTTTTTCCTTGACTTGGATAAATATTACAGAAATGTTCCTGACTATTCCAGATTTTCCTTGACTTTGGTAAAAATGGCCCACTTTCCAGGTTTTTCTGGTTCAGTATGAACCCTGCACATACTGTGATTTAACTTTTAGCAAAATGCAAACTATATGCCGCTCTTTGCTGGAAGAGTGTTCGTAGTATCTGCTAGGCCAGAAAAAGTAAGAAAATTTATTCATTTCTCTTCATTTAAATTTCTTTAGTAAAAATAGCCCTGCCAATCTAAGAAGACTAATTTTCAAGGGGCCGTGGTCAGGGATGGATTTAAGAGACGATTATTGGGGGGGGGGTGCATGCAATTGAAATTTTGAATTATCGAATTGGCGGTCTGGTTATTTTTAGCACACGTGGCGAACAGCATGTCATGCAACAGTGCAAAAAATGGAAGCACTTCAGTTGTGGGTGAAAGCTAGTCTCCTAAATGTGTGCAAGCTTGTACATGTTATAAGCTATAAGTTCAGGGCATTATTCACGCGGAAGAAAGGTGAACTTGAACATGCCAGCTGAGCGAGCGAAAATTTTTTTGAATTCACGCCAAGGGTGGACTGGCTAAATTCTTTGGCCCGGGCACAGTTTGACTAAACCGGTCCATAAATTCTAGAAATTGTAAACGGTGGGCGGGGATAATGAAAAAGGCTGAAAATTTTTTATAAGTCCACAGCTTTAATGTCTGTTCTTTCATATATACATTGCGAAGTTCTCCATATTAAGACTTTAACGATTTCCCCACTTCATGCAGCGGGTCCTTCGGGCACTTGCTAATGGCCCGACCGGCCAGTCCACCCCTGACTCACGCCCTCTAGAAGGTCGGAAAACACCCTTTTAGCAATTAAAACAAACATTACGTTCGTCATTTCAGCTTTGTTTGCCTATAAAAATTTTCCTTATTACTTTTCATTGGCTATTGATTCATAGAAAGATGGAAGAGACTTATTGCTTTACGGCCAAATGGATTTACAAACTTATAGTGCGCCATATTTCCTGTATTTTTAAAGTGTAAGTTCTTTACTGCTTCAAGTAACCACAGCTTGGGGCAACTCGGACTAGTAACTGGAATCTCTCATTTTCTCAAGTAACTATATTCTGCGGTACCTTGCAGCATTTACTACTTTTGAGGAAGACAAAAGAAGAAGGATAAAGACAATAGTAGTTAGAAAAATGCTACGATCGGCAGTAATTTTTAATTCTCCTGTGCAACTGTGTGAACAGGAGCTACTCCAGCCATTGGAATCATGGGCTGTAATTTTTCCGTAGGCCTCCACCCCAGGAAAATGTTGAAAGCCATTACTGTACTGTGAAGGCTGTTTCGCTGCACATGAAATCATTTTTTATATATATGTCAACATATGAAATAAAGGATATTCAAGCTTTTGTGAATCATCATTCCCATTATATTCCTTAACATAAGGTGGCTCATGTTAAACCATTTTCTGTAAAAATGGCACTGGTGGAAATAAGCACAAAGTTTGTGGAGGCCGCCATCAATTTTTTCAGCTTTTGAATTGACAATGTAAATATTCATGTATCTCTCATCCACATCCCATGACAATTATTCATCTGCTAATAACATAGTGTTCTGCAAGGTACCCATTTGAAAATGTGAAATTTAAACTGATATTGGTGCTGACTAGCTAGCCCCCCTCCCCCCACAAAAGCAACAAAATCTATAATCTGCTTCAAAGCTTCTTTATTTGATAATAAGAACCTTTAATCAAAAGTATAATATCTAATGCATGGGTTTTGCTACTACCAACACTGTACTATACATAACTCCTTTTCTTACTTCCTTACTGGTCCAAGTTACCTGGCTGGTCCAAGTAATCCCATATTACGGTACATGTCCTCGTCGGAATCTCTTTGAATTTGTGGTTCAGTACATTAAACCTTGTCTCAGCTATCCATGTCTGTTTCAATTTGACCTGATGCTCCTTCATCATTAGAATATTCGCCAAAAGGTCTCTTTCATGTTTATCAGTAGCGTCATTACCCGATTTTGGAATTCATGTTTCTAAATGAGTTCCCTATTCAGAAGCTAGCGAGATTTGCTAGGGCATTCAAAGAAACGTCCCTCTTTTATGCAACAACAAACCGAAGTGAAAAAGAGATCGACTTATCTATTTTGCCAGATACAAGCTCGATTTCGGGACCGAGCTCTCCTTCAATAAGAATTTTACTTTGTAAATTTACTGGGCATTGCAGCTCGGAATTCTCGAGTTCATTAGCTAATTGTAGAGATAGTTACATATGGTATGTTGTTGGAAAGCCAAAGAAAAAAGATCACATAAAGAGAAGATCCTAAAAGAAGCTTCGAAGACGGGCGGCCAAGCCACTGTGCACCTTCGCGAGACACTGTTTTCTCTTGTTAATGCGGGCATTAGTCAAGTGACCAAGTAGTGCCTGCAAGCTATGTAAGATCACATAAAGAGAATATCCTAAAAGAAGCTTCAAAGACGGGCGGCCAAGCCACTGTGCACCTTCGCGAGACACTGCTTTCTCTTGTTAATGCGGGCATTAGTCAAGTGACCAAGTAGTGCCTGCAAGCTATGTCTCTTATAGCATTTCAAATACTGATGATTTCGAAGCTCTTGTTGAGCTTGAGAGCCAACTTGATAACAAAAATGAACTCGCTAATCTAATTTCCACCCTGGGTACTGAACTTTAAGCCAAGAAAGCTGCCACTGGGAATAAAACTATTGCAGAATTTACCGAATGGTAAGAAAATATTGCAAGATTTACCGAATGGTAAGACAACATTCCAGATTTACCGAATGGAACGAAAGCATTCGGGGGGGGGGGTTTCGCACCCCTACACCCCCGCTAAGTCCGTCTATGGCCGTGGTAAAAACGCATAAACATTGCAATAACTGCATGCATTAGAATAATAGTTAGGAAAACGAAAATATACGAAAAGTTCATATTAATTAAAATAAGACAGTTGCAGGACAGCACAAAAAGAGAATTGAAAGAATCAGTAAGCGTGAAATGCAAGGCAGACAGCCAGTTGTCTATGAGAAAGACCATAAATTTACTCATGTACATAATTCGATAAAACAAACAAGAATGAAATTATATCAAAGTCGTCTTCTCCCTATTATGGAAGTCTTGTAATATCTCTTGCACTTCTTACTTACTCTTCAATGCAAGTTTTGTCCGTTTGGATGATGGTGCAATATTTGATCTGTTTTCCTGTTGAAGAATTTATAATATTATCAGTTCTATGATGATGTCAATATTTGTACTGTGGAAAAAAACCCATAAATTACGAGCTGCTGCTACACAGAAGAAGAATACAATGATTTTGCAATAATGTTAGTTTGGCTATTGGATTGGGTCCATAACGTATCAATGTGGATATGAATGTGGACGTATCAATGTGGATATGAATACAGGCGCAAAACTAGGGATTTTCAAGGGTAATGTTCTAATCCTAAAAGAGGTCTAAGTTACGAAAAAGAGCATACTAAAAGCAAGGTATAGTTTAGTTTAGAAAAACAAGACATAGTTTAGAACAAAATTTAAGGGGGTATGGGAGGGTGGTTCACCCTCCAACCTTGAAAAAAAAGCGTTTCGCAAGATAAGGACTGCAACAGTATATTTTTGTTGGGGAACCTACTGGGCCCAGGTGCCTAGGTGTAGCAAATGAGCATATTCCTAGGTGTAGTAACTTCCTTGCACCATTTTACTTTTTCATTTACATCCAATGAAGTGACTTATTCCTTTACCAAATATGGAATGATTCAATTCTTTTGTTGCAGCTGACTGAAAACAGTCCATATCAGAGCTCCCTAGGACGATTTGTCCGATTTGAGCACGTGTGGATGTGCACTTGGAACAGTAAGTGAGCATCTGAAATCCAATGCTAAGTAGCTATGCTAAATAGAGATGAGTCTTCAGGGTACTATTTGCACAACAAAATATGTCGAAACTTGAAGTTTGATTTCATATTCTTCCATATTTTCGAAAAAGTATACTAAGCGTATGGACCAGGGGTTTTTTAAAAGAAAAATTGAGAACTGCACATAAAATCAAGCGATGTTGTGTTCGTTTGGTTGCAGATGGGATCGAACTACCTGTTTTTGGCAAGAAGGGGTAGATAAATGCTACTACCTCTAACAATTTAATTCATGGTTGCGTTTCTCCTATCAGTTAATACCTAAATATACCATTTTTACTGCTATTTACTTTCTTATACCCTTGGGTCACTACTCAGTACACTAGTGAACTGCACATGTTTTTCGTTTGAACTGCACAAACTTTTTTACAACTGCACATTTGGTATGGAACTGCATGTTAAAAAAGAACCCGTTATGCATAGTGATCAAGATCGACGAAATTATGGAATAAATAGGAAAATATGAACTTTCAAAAATATACCAATCTTTACATCAACATTAAGGAGGGTATCCCTGGGCAGAATAGGAAGCAAAAATTTTCAAAATCGGACAATCCAGTGATGAGAAATGGAATTTTGAAGTTTGTCAACATTTCAAGTAGCTGTTTACATTAGAGTTTCTGGTGCAATGTGCCGTTGTGAGCCAACTTTAAAGAATCATAAATCAGCCCATAAAAGAGCGATTTTCATAATTTTTGCACCAAATAGTAGGCAATCAAGGTGTACCTTCATTAGAAACAGTAGTTCTGCAAGGTACAACGAAATGAGATGTACTTGATACTTTGATATGCTGAATTCGATTGATATCCAAATCTAGTGCCACTATCTAAGTAGAAACTGTTTCATCTCTCAAAACTGAATTCTTTAGTTCAGTGAAAGTACATGTAATAAATCGCCAGGCTATCGTATGTTGCTTCGATGTGTGGTACAGCGGACTGATGATTTTTGTTGAACATGTCTTGACAGGATTTTGCCACAATTGGCGATGAGACCATCAACAAGCGCACAAAAATGTCTTCAAGATTAGACTAAACTGAAGTTTGCCTGGCCCGACACCCAGCGTCACTACGAAAGTTACAGATGCTTCTCGATTGATTGGATGAAAAAAGCGCCTAACGACTGGGCCAATGTTGTTTCTACCACCTTGTGTCATTGGGGTATCTATTAAGAAGCCTCCACAAGCAAGCTTTATGTGCTTGATAGCTTCAGCTTTGGCATAGCTAGATTTGGCCTTTACATATGGGCTTGCCTCATTCCATATTTTTATACCACACATCAAGTGAGATAGGATCTTCAGCACGAAGGCTAAAGATCGAAGCTCTTGGTGGAGAATAGCAAAGAGACGATCTGATAGTGAAATGTGGGGTGGGTAACATTTTCCCTTACGTTTAGGACCACTGTAGCTGATTTGCTCGCTTTCTAGCCGCTCCCAACGTTCCTTGCACTGTTCAATGATCCTTGATATCCGCATTCCTCCAACTCCTGTGTCAACTAAAACTTCTAAATTTGGTGCTTTGTTCTTCGAAACATCACAAAAGTAGCCGAATGACAGAGTCAGCATGCAAAACTTCCACCATTTTGCCATCTATCACCGATATTTTCTGTTGATGACAACTTCGAACTGGACACTTTGAACTTCATTCGGATACCTGGTAGCATCAAGACACGATTGCAATTTAGGGGAAAATGAGGCAACAAACGCTGTACACTCTTTAGCTTTTACAAGCTATGTTGGTCGTGTGTAAAAAGCAGAGTTTGGGAAAGGATTTTCCCAAGGAATAATGTCGTTCAATCCAGAGACATAGATGCAAAGTGGAGTCATAAAGGCACCCAAGAAGTTATCTGAATATGCAAATGAATTGCCGTTGTCAACCTCACCAGATAGCTGATGTCGCTTCGAATGTGATCCTGAACCATCAAGTTCAACTTTAGCAGACAATGTCAGAAAAAAATCCACTGGAACATCTTACAACTTATCAAAGAGATATTCATTAGAAAGGATTGCATGCAGAGTGGAATCGAAATGGTTTTGTACATCTACAGAAGCTGAAAGATGATCTAAAGCAACTGATGGGTACAAAGACTTCTTGTAAGCGTCCAACTTGTATCATGGTTCAAAAGCAGTGAAATTATATTTCAGCAGCAAATTCCGGTATATTTGATACTGCCTCTGAGAAAGATTAGCTACATAGATAAGAGATGTTAGCTCAGGGATGGGATCTCTCAGTGCCCCCTCAGATTCTCCAGCAATAACGACATGTCCTATGAATGGGAGTGGATAGCTTCCTCAACAAGCTTTTGGAGCATAACTTCCTTCTCAGTACCATGCTCTTGAATAAATGAAACAACATTACAGAGACTGCTCTTTAAAATTTTGCTTTTACACTTTCTGACATGGAGTATCGGCTAATGCCACACTTTTCCTACTGCATTTTGGTGGTAGAACAGGCAGACTGCAGGTTGGGGTTCGGTTACGCTTCAACTGGTCATCACATTTGAAAGAGTTCTTCTTTTGCCGCGATTCTTCATCCTTATTACGAACATCGTAAACTGACAGTAGAATAACTTGAAGCTTAAATATATTTGTTTTTAAGACTATTGCCGCTTATTTGTAGTTCTGTCAGTCTCTTGAACTTTTCTCCTACTTCAATACTCTTGTTGCTCCAGTCTCCGTTTGCAACAGTAAAATCAAAGAGATCACCGCTAGATATTTCAGAAGACATGGCTCAACACATATAAGGTTCCCACTAAAGCTTTTTTCAACCAGTTCAGATTTAAAGCTGAAGAAATCGACAACTTTGGGTGCAAACTAAAATTGTCATCAAAGAAACTTTAAAGCTCCAACAAAATTCATTCCAAACCTAAACAGCATCACAGTTGAGCTGTTTTTTACATTTGAACTGTTCTCATCATTGCATTGAAAATACCTCACTTATTTTCTTAAGAATCAAGTTCATAAATGCAGAGTTCCTCTCCCATAGGAAAAAGAGTCAAGGCATTATTACAGTGTTACAAGGAAATAAGGTAAGAAAGACCGATGCCACATGCAATTTAAGAATTTTTTTACAAAGACACTAGAACGATTTGGAACAGGCCCTTTGGCAGGGATCCTCTACATATGCTCTAGCATTTTAGCATATTTTTTAACTAACTCCTAGAATTACCTAGAATTTTTGGTTTTACCATTAAGGAGCAATTTTTTGCGAAATTTGCTGCAAAACGTAAGCATCAAAACAGTGTCCACCATCCTATGGTCTTACACTGAATATAACAATAGTTTTATTAATGTTAAATACACCTTGATTGCCTACTATTTGGTGCAAAAATAATAAAACCTGCTCTTTTATGGGCTGATTTATGATTCTCTAAAGTTGGCTCACAACGGTACATTGCACCAGAAACTCTAATGTAAACAGCTACTGGAAATGTTGACAAACTTCAACATTCCATTTCTCATCACTGGATTGTTCGATTTTGACATTTTTTGCTTCTTGTTATGCTCAGGGATACCCTCCTTGATGTTGATGTAAAAATTGGCATATTTTCGAAACATCATAGTTTCCTATTTATTCCATGCAATGGATCACTGTGTTATGGACGGGGTCCTGGAGGTTTAGGTTCCTGCCCTTCTTCATAACGATAGAGCTACACTTTTTCTTGGACATCAAGTTTTCTCACTCTTCTCCGAAAGATCAATAATAACAGTATTTTCAATGCTGTTTTGAAAAAGGGCGTTTTCCGACGTTCTAGAGGGATATGTGGAGCTATGTATATATCTGTAAATATATGCATCAATGATTTCAGTAACTAGACAAAACTTGTAGCATTAGTGAAAAGTCTGTAAAACAGCCACATAAAGAGTGGAAAATTTAGACGCAATCATAGGCCGGTCGAGAAGGGAGCCACGGGGCCAAGGTCCTACCCAAACGATAATATTTCCTATAGTAAATTATTGTGTAAAGAAACATCCCACATAAAAAAGAAAATAAAATTAATCAGATGCCACCAAAAGCCCAGCTCTGGGTCCGCCTGTAAAATTGGGGGGGGGGGTTGGTTCTCGGGCACACCATCTCTATACGTATCTATCACTAACGTATATCTGAAATCTACTCAGTTTCAATTCATTTCGAACGGTCTATTCCCAATTGCAAACATCAAAGACAAAATCAGCACCAAGAGAGAGCTTCATAGATCTTTTGCATCCAGTCTTCAATTCATTACTCACTTCATAACATGTTACTACCATGCAACTCGGCTAGGTGACGTTACAGTCCCTGCCATTGAGCCTGAGTATCTCTGAGTCTCTGTGTGTCTGAGTCTCTGAGTCTCCTACGTCAACTTCTCTGAATCAAGCTACTATATACTCTCTTTGAACAAAAGGCTATGATGACAATAGTGATTAACATGTGAAAGATTCATTCTAACAAGATTCATTCATAATTGATAATACCAATTCATAAGATGCGGGGTCTGCTTGTGCGCAGGTCTAATACAATTTAACAATCTAAGTATGCATCTACAATTCCTGTTAACAACCGTGATTCTTTTGGCTAATTATTCCTGAAACCTCCGACGTAACTAACAAACAATAAACACAATAGGCACTCCTCAACCATTCTCATGCGTTGAGAGTCCAAATACAACAACAAAATGCTACGTCCAAAAATAAGACATAAGTACTTTCTCAAGATGCTAATACCAAAGCTAATCGTCCAACGATAGTTAAATCTAAGTACAATCATAAATATTGTATACGCACATCTGAGCCTCTAACTAGAAGTATTACACATGCTATCTATTTTATTAGTTAGCTTTGCTATGACAATGATGGATACTTCCATACACTTACACCTTTGATTTTCCTACACTTTCAAATTACCAGTATTACAGCCCCTAGACGTGATGAGGGAACCTTGTTAAAATTGTCAAATCAGCGTATCTGATAAAAATCAATTCAGATAAAACATTGCAGAGCATAAAAATGTTTTTGTTAATCAGTGTACTTAGATAGTTTACTATTGGCTGTTTAAATTATCTATTCTCTGACCATGCTACGTAAACAATGGTTCATAAGATCCGGGTTACACATCATTCTCATAGTAAACTTAGTTCGCGGAGCAAAAAGTGCCTACCGCTCCTTTATGGTATTTATTTATGGTAAAGAAATATCTTCAGCAGATACTCAACAGCCTAACAATTTGTAATGTTGCAAGGCAACATTCAGCTTGAGGGGAATGTCTTATTATGTTGATTTCGACGAATATGAAGAAGGGAATCCCCATAATGTATGGAAGCAAGATATTGATTTTTGCAATGAGAGATTTAAGTTCGTTCGTCTGTCGTTGCAATTTTTTGGGTTTTGGCACAAACCCAATGCAGGCCTGTTGTGTAAGTACGTATATCCATTGCTGGTAAACCTAGTAATATTTGGAATCTTCATTATGGAGTGCAGTTTTTTTGTCATGGCTTGCAGTTTACTGGGAAAAGGAGCAACTCACGAGTTAATAGAGAGTTTCCGATACACTACGTGAGATACTACGGCTACGTTTGGAGGCCTAAGGACTAGCGCGGTAATCAAAGTCTAAATGTAAACAGTATGGCGGATCAATTTCGAAGGTTTTGCAGCACAGTTTTTCCTTGTGAAGAAGAGCTTGAGTAAGATTATGGCGAAGCTACTAAAATCTTCCTAGAAATGTGTAGAGGTTT
>WIPJ01000520.1:588522-653657 GCA_018155075.1 Cassiopea andromeda
CAAATCAACGTAGAACCTGTTAAGGAAATTCATCCTTACCTTTCTATTCCCAACGTAGTCAACAGTACGTTGATCTTTGCCTCTCAGCGTAGTGAAATGGCGTAGTACGGTGGGAGGATTCCCAGGCATGGACAAGCCGCGCTGGAGTCCAGGTCTCCAAACGTAGCCGTACCGAGCTACGTAGTGAATCGGAAACTCACTAATACTTGAGCTGTTTGTCAGGGTGACTATGAGCTGCAGCTACTGGCTAATGCATGCACTTACGATTCGGTTTTTCAAGTCAAGAGACATGGAAGATAACATGTTTGACGTTGAACTAGGAAAAGAGGGCATGGCGTTGTTTGAAAGTTTCACTAAGAAACTAAACATCATGTTCGTAGTATGCCATTTGCTCGCTATACTTGTGACGGGGGTATCGATCAAAACTGGAATTCTTGATCATTTTCCCACCACATGGTCATCACAAAATGCAACGGCTATTTCTGAATTAGATGCAGTTATTTACAGATCAAACTTTATTGGTGAACCCACAAACCTGTTCTGGATTCCAGTTTCTTTGACTTTGACATGGATTATGTTTATTTTGTATGAAAGCAGTAAATTTCGTCTCTCCAAGCTAACGGACGACTTTTTGCGTTGGGAAGAAAGTCCTGAAGATGCAATTTACCACCACATCTCACACTACACATTGCGAATCAGTAAATCCTGTTCAAAAGTTGCTCCCCTGTTCTTCACTCACAACATTTTGATGATAATATTGATTCCCCAGTTTATGTATCTGTGCGTCTTGGTAGGACGAAAGAAAAGTGTAGATGAATTTATCGCGTTCACTGTCTACTTCCTTGCGATCTTTTCAACATGGATTATCCCGTTGATTTTTGCAGAAGGAATTCGCTCAAATGAGCTTGCATTTGCAAATGAAATCAACAAATTTTGTGGGAAATATATTACCAAAAGATGTGGAGAATCACTTGTTGAAACAACACAGAAAACGTTTGAAAAACGAAAAAATGTAGAAAAGCTGTTAATATATTTAAAAGAACGAAAGACCGGCTTCATTATGTGGGGATTTGCACTTCAATTAAAAATTTCGGCCTGGTCATTTTATATTGGTCTGCTGTTGTTCGTTTTTAGAGTAGTTAACGGTTAATTCTTGCTGAAAGTTACACACTTCCTATAAAATAGAAAATAAAGTTAAAGAGACAGTGTTTCATGCTTTTTAAAGAAACGTGAGAACTATATTTTTGAAAGCAATACCCCCAGGTTTAGCTTTCGTGTTCTTTGGCTTTATCCAAGCCAAGCATTACTCCAATTACATGGTGACGCAATCGCTTCTAAGAACTTCAGTACGAAGAACTTACCGGCCGTTTCCACCTACAGGAGACGAGGATTCCCTGCACATTCGGTTCTATCTATGCTGATGGACATTTTACATGAATCATCTAGCTCACACATTGAACTTTACGTGTTCACGGAGTTCTCATGTAAAAACGTCTAGGTGTACAAAATGAGGATGAAATTTCATTGTAATTACTGCTATTTATTCGTCTATAAATGCGACTAAGTGTGCGCAAGACTTTAAAGAATTTTCTTGTGTATTCATTTTTAGGCTAACTTAGAAGATGCATTCAGTTCTTTCTCTCGTAAGCCCCTAATCTCTAATAAGCCCATATACAAGCAAAATTGGACGTAAGTCCCCTCTCTTATAAGCTCCCTCTCTCAAGAAAGCAAATATTGAATGAGTTCTTGAGGCATGGAGACTATTGCTGGATGATATTATGTACATTAAGTATGGCCCATGTAAAGAAGTACGTTTACGTCTTAGAATTCTAAAGAATACTGATCCTTTCGGTGGAATCCCCAAGGACGAAGTGTTTTTAGATGTCCCATAGCTATTACTTGGCCCTGATGGTTCTGATAAAGATAAGGACATTATAATTGACTAATGTTAACAAACTTTCGAAGTTGCTAGCAAAGATTTTCTATAGAAATAATGTAGAGAAAATTCAAAAGTGCCCTTCAATGACTGCAAGATAATAAACAATTCTACGCAGCATAATATAGCTTTTACGGTAAGTTCAATTTGATCATGATGCTTATCTTCTATTGGATTCTTTTATAGTTGAAAACCTTTATATTCTGTAAAGCACAATTTATTGAGAATCACAGAGAATGGCACTGAAAGTACTGGGCACTGGTTATGCGACTTGAATTTTGGCGGGAAATTTTGCTGTTGTTTGAAAGCTTGTTTTGGTTTTGAATATATATCCTCCCTCTGATATTTGCATGTTCTCAATGGTCATAGAACGAAAAACAGTATAATTTCACTACACAACAAAACAAGCGCATTTGAAGAGAAAATTACTGAATTCTCATAAATAGCAAATTTGGAAAAAAATTTCCTTATTTGTCGTACTCAATTTTGCGTGCCTTGTTTCGCTAATGGAAATGAAAGTTGATATGGATTGATTCATTCATCTCTGCAAACGATATCATCTTAATCAAAATTTGCCAAAATGGAGGAACATATTGAGAGGACTGCATCAGAAATGTGAAAGAAAGCGTCTATTCTCGGTTTCTTTCCTGTCGCAGGCCGTGTTATCTAATTCATGCTTTTCTTCTACTAATATCTGACTTTTTATAATCTATCTATCTGTTTTAGGTAACTCCACTTACAGACATACTTGTCTTTAGAGCATTCAATGTGACAATAACTAACTGTATATCAGTGGTTTTTAACCGTTCTGGAGCTATCGAACCCAACAGGCTCCATACATACATTGATCGAACCGTTCGTAGTTGGAAAAATGAAATGTGCTTTGTGCTTTTTCTCTTCAAATTCAAAACATATGTATATAACTATCTACTGCATGCATCGTTTGCCAGGCCTGCAGACAGGTGAACTGGATTTGGGGGGGGGGGAGGCACAGATTTAGAAGCCCAGTAAAAAGCTGGAAGCTCTTGTATGTTACATATCTACGCCAGCGATTCAAAAAGCATGTACCAAAATAGTCCTTTCTATAAGTAATTTATGAAAAACTGGGGGTCTAGGGGCCTGTCCCAGAAAAAATTGTTCGAGTTTACGTCCTCTAGAACGTGGGAAAACGCCCTTCTGCAGAATAACTTTTTTTGTTTTCATCATTGATCTTCGTGTTGAGCAGAGACTGATCCCTCGACCTAGCTTCATCGAATCTTGAATATTCTTAACGAAGAAAGGGCAATGATTTTGTGAACCGATGGTAGATCCAGAAAAATCTTATTTCATTCCAATACACTGAGAAAGAGACATAGCTTATGCCAGGGCACTGAGAAAAAGCATGAATTAGATAACACGGCACTTGTGCCAAGAGTGAACAAATTCCTACAACACTTGTGCCAAGATTGAACAGATGTTAAACTTGTCGCATAACGAAATCAGGATCTCTACACCTCCCGTACCCGTATTTTGATACTCCTATGTTCTAGATTCGGTAGAAATAAATGGAGAAATGATCTAAAAGTAAAGTGTAGAGCAATTATACAGTCTCGATGAATTATTGGGGGCAATGCCTCATGCCCCCCTCAGTGTTTACCGTGAAAAAACATTGTGTTCAATGGATAAAATCATTAAAACATGAATTTCACACAAGCCCCTGGAACTGGCTCACCTAATCCCTGGGTTTCGAACGAACCCAGGTTAACAGCCACTGCTATATATGTTAGCTATATTAGCTTTTCTCTGTATCTTCTGTTACTCATTAAGAAAACGTGTAAATGAAAATGAAGACGGCCAAGAAATCCATGGGATATTTTTTTTTGAGAGAACCATTACATTTATCAAAGCAATCCATTACTTCAGGCACAAGGATTCTGGGATCCATGATCAGTACAAAAAAGATCCAAAAACGAAGAAGCTTATATAAGAAGTAAACAAAATGGGCTAAGGAAGCTAAAGAAACTGAACGACTCTATAGAATCAAAAGGCTTAAATTCTTTGCTGTTCATACTTCATTGTTTTGGGCCATTGGATAAAGTAAAAAACCTGGCTACAGCGCTTTTATGCAAGAAAGTGAGGTAGAACAAAGTATTACACATTCCCTATTTTATAGGATAGTTTTCTTCGACTAGGTTCTGAAACTTTCTTAACACTCTTCTGGCAAAAATGTTTTTGAGTTCCAATGTCCTATGACTATGGTCTTGCACATGCACATTAGAGGAAAGTGAAAAGTTCCATGTAAACTTGAAATTATGATTAATCGTAGGAAATAGCAGGAGTTAATACACATCTAAACATTCTTAGGTTTCAAACGTCCAGTATTGAACTTTTGGAGCAGTCGAGTACTACTTTCTTACAAACCACTTTTTATAAATAAAATAACGTATAATCAGCTGCTCAGAAATTTAAGAAATTTCAGTACTGAATTTTTGAGACTTACGAAAGTTTTTTTAATGTTTATGTATTAAAAATTCGATTTATCTGTGTTCAAAATGTTATATTTGTCAGGTTAACTTCTGCCATTTACCAAGATTTGTCATCATTTCAAGTGTGCATAGAGCTTTTCAGTTTCAGTACCTGGCCAAAAAAATTTATCTTAAAAAAATGTGTATTCAAGGAAATGTTGTCATATGACATTGCTTACGAACGTCTCACAGGTTTCCTTCCGCTTGGGCATCATGTCATACGACAAAGTTGACCAGTAACTTGTGACCAAAATGTCTGAAGATCGCTAAAAATTTCACGCGACATTACATGTAACATGTCACATGCACCGTAAATCCTCGAACAGGGTGTCCACTGAGTCAAAGTTGAAATTCTAGCCAAAGTTTCTGAAAAAGTGACCATTTTCCAGCCCTTTGGGCAGAAAAACACATTGTTTTCCATCCATACCATGAATTTTGATATGAAATTCCAAACATTGAAAATGCTGTCCGACTATTGCCACAAAGTATTGAATGACCTTGAAATTTCCAATAAATTTGAATTTTCCATATGAATTCAATGTCTTCCAGTAAACCAACCCCGGAAACTAAGAACTGCCATCACCCTGGCAACACATATGGAAAGCTTCCAATCCTGGGTCGGCTTGGTGAAAAAAGGCATTGAACAATCTTTTTTTCGTTAACCCTGTTTCTCAATAAGATTGTTTTTCATCTAATAATGCCACTCCTTACTATTAGGCCCAAAAATAAAATTCCAGCTTTTCCAGCCAAACCAGGAGAAAGACCTATAATTTTTCAGCTTTTTCAGCCAAATTCTGAAAAAAGGCTCATAGTCCAGCTTTCCCAGCCGGAGTGGACACCCTGTCGAATTAGCCCCCCTGGGGGGCTTGTTTGCGTTTTGGATTTTTACATGGGGGCTTATTCAAAGGGGAGGGCTTTATTCGTGGGGCCTTTAAACATTTTCATGGTAGTTGGTCATATTCCAGTTGGAACTCTCTTCTAGAAAACTAATTCTCCCATGCTACACATACAAGCAATACAGTAAGATGCTTTTAAAGGACAGGCAAATTTTCGTTGATTAATGGCTACTTTTCTTCCCTAGCTCTACAAAGTGTTAGAGTACTAGCTTTGTTTATATTGTAAATTATGTGATGGTGTGTTATGTTGCGTTTCTGTTCCTGTTGGTTCCATTTTGTAAAAATCATTCACATGCATACTGTTGTATCACACTGCATCTCCATTGTTGCTGTCATCATCTCTTTGCCTAATCTATACATTAGGCCAGGATGGATTTTTAAAGCGTTTCTGATAAGTAGGGGGAGGTAGGGGAATTTTAGAGGCTGTAGGTGAAAGTAGATGAATCTCGCGTTCGCAGTAGGGTAGAGTTGCAACACTGCCGCAACAACACACTTGTTAGACTGTGAGGCAAGTTTGGCAATGCAAACTTTATATCATAAACAGTTTTTACATCGCAATTAGAAATATAACGACTGAGAAAATCTTAAAAGGTTGCTATGAGCTTCCAGCCCATTGCCGTTCACTTTCACCATACATTACACTCGACGATGTCAATATGCTCATTTCCTCTAGCCCTGCTAGGAGAAGTAAGAATAATTTCATCGCAGCAATAAATGAAAGATACCTCAACACTTTCTTCGTTATGCTCCTCCTCATCTTCTATTGTATCGTGCAGCGCTGCTTCCAGTGTGGCTCCATTTATACGAAAATCGCGTGATGTGCTCAGTTTAAAATGCTCCATAAGATTTGTTACCTATAGTAACAACCAAGGGGAGTTATTGAATTGAATTTAAAAGGAAGGATTAGGAGTTATTGAGCTCGTCAAGTATGAGCAAGAAATCTTTGCACATTTCAAAACTTATTTTATAAATAGGGCAAATGTTCATAAGTATTTATCAATGCGAATCGATGCCTAGTTTCATTTGAAAGCGATCTTCTTTCACTAAATATAGGTAAAGATATATTTGATAAAATCTAAAAGGTAATGATTAAAAATCAAAATCAAACACTACTCTTTCAAGGAGTTGTCACTGAGAGGTATTCAATTCGCTATCAGGGCCTAATTAATCACGAAGTTGTTGCAGTGGTAAAAGTTTATTAAACAAGCACAGGGATAAAGGCGATCTACTTTAAGTAAATATAGTCACGTCAAAATGGCAGGGAAATGTATTTTTTCTTTTGCACCAGCTGGCATTGTAAAAAAGCTGGCTTCCAAGCCCGTACCAATTAGGAAATATCCGATAAGTTATATATATATTTCAAAGTCCCTGTCACCTATCCATGGAATCCTCTTGGGGCCTGTCAATCAACCCGGCCCACATGACGTCATAGTATGTTTTCTGTGGCCCTAGGGTCTAAATGAATTTGCACCCCTGCAGTAAAGGATCACTAAGCTTTTACGTATTACCTCTAACAGGGAGGGAGGCACCTTGATTTGCTAAGACAAAATTTCGTTCATGCGGAGGGCTATGCTGCAGAGGAGCATTACAAGAGAGAGAGGAATGGAGGGTCTCAAAAATGGTAAAATTGGCGTCGCTACGTAACAGATGAATGACCTTCAATGAAGAATATGAATGAATACAAATTCAAATGAAGGTGATAATATATCACAAAGAGAACTTACTTTTGACTTTTTAGACAGCTGAATAAGAAACCTTTCATACTGTTCAATTGCATATATCAAATTTGGAATTACTTTCGATTCTTTAATTGCACGAAGCTACAAAAGAAAACGTGACATTCTAATACACACAGCAAATTCTCAGAACAAGTTGTGACTAAAAAATTGTCCAAATCTTTAATTTACTTCTAAGTTCAGCACCATTTCTATTCAATATCTGGACAATAATTTGATTCCCTTTTCCTTTGTAACTCATTCATAAGATGTTTGACATTTTGTGAAAAACACCTTAGTGAGTAAATTAGCAAACAGTTATTGGCTATATTCTTGCTTCGCAGTTGATCTTCTCGCATTTTCGTAAAACAAAATCCTTAAGACACAAGTTCCCTTCTGAGAAAAATTTCGGAGTCAAACTGAAATTTCCTCTATTTCACTAAATCGATTCTTTCATTAAATGTGAAATTAATATTCATTCCATGAAAATCTCACCTTCTGGGCTGCATTTTGACGGCCATTTCTGTTCTTGTTCGTCTTCTTTTGCATGCTTTCATCTGCTATATTCTGTGTTGCTTGCATGTACGTTATCATTGCATAGGTTTGTTGTGTTAAATGTGTCCCAGTCAGCTTCACCTGGTATTGGCAAACAATCGCTTAGATCATTCAAATTGCCATTATAGACTAGAATACTATAACAGGCACATAGCTGGAGGTATTGCCCTGAAGGAGCGAACCCATCCTGTGCCATCAGCCAGGGGGGCAAGAATCCTATCTAAGTAATTAGTCTTCAGAACAATATTACTGCTGGGGGATATCATGCCATATTTTTCATTTGGAGGGTACTACTCTCACTATCTCCTACAGCTACGTGCCTGTAAAACAGCAAGAGAAGAATATGAACTAGACAGTTAAATAGGACAACAGATAGAACATTTTGTAATCAGTAGCAGAAAAAGACGTAGGGAGACAAACAATTTACCAGTTTTTCAAATTTCACCAACATGTGGCCAACTTTCTGATTGTACAAATTCAGATGCTGTTGAAAATGAAAAATAAATAGTGACAAAGTTCTAATGTGCAACCATTATGAAAACATGAAAAAGCAATAACTGATACCAAATCTTCATATTTCCAACAACTCTCAAAGCTTTGCAGGGAAATTAATTTTTGTAGTGTTCAATATCAGCTAAAGTAAATAAATAAGAACCATAGTTGCACACTCTTAGCTGAACTTACGTATTTTGCAAATGATCCAAGAAATCCATATAGTTTTGTTAACGTCTGAAAGGGAATGTAAGAAAGGGGTTGTTTACTCTTCATCAAAACCACCGGAAACGCATAATTCTCAGCAATAGCCAATAGATACATAAATGAGTAGCATAGCTGGGTAGTAGGGATGTGAGTAGGGGTGTAATATGAATAGCATAGTTGGGTAGTAGGGATATGAGTAGGGGTGTAATATGAATAGCATAGTTGATATGACATTGCTGTGTTTTCATGTTTACCCATGAGAATGGTAAACATGAAAACACAGCAATGTTCATCAACAGGATAACACATTGTGGAAGTCTTTAGGAGGGAAACGGCATCAGCCTCAGATGTCTTTGAAAAAGAAGTGGCAACATTGTTTTGGTAGCAAATTCATTTACGAAACTTTTAAATGCATGGGAAATGTAATGAGTTTAGAATAAAACGTCTTGAACCAACATTAACGCCTAATACCCATAGAATAAAGTCTACATACACTCATCACAACAGCCACAGAGGTGAGTTTTCCAGTAGCGACATACAATTATTTAGCTTCATAACAAATGTATATGTGAAAACTGTCAATGTTAACAGTAGGCCTATTAAAAATGATCAAAAACATAACTGGGACATTCCACGTATCATCCAAATCCCGGAAGAGTGTCCACTCGAAAGGATTGCATTGATTACAAAAGCACCATATCACCTATAGCTAATTGATTATTGAAAAATATCCCTGAATGGTAATGCTGTTACCTTGGTAAGGATATCTGCAGTTGTTCCTTCTGGAAATGCCGACTGGACAAGTTCATGAAAAGCAGTTACCAACCCAATGGTTCTGTGACAAATTGACTCCTCTATTTTCTCACGTTCAGTTTCTGCTTCATCAAAATTATCATTTTTATCTGCAATCAGATCATAAATATATGGAAGAAAATTCTAGGTATGCTGGAATCAACAGTTACTTTGCTAATATGTATTTGTTGCAGCTTGATTTTACACATTGATGAGGCAACTGAAAAGCAATTATATCTCTCTTAAAACAAAATTATGTAAATGATATTTTCACTTCTTAATTGGAAATCGATTTGTTTTCAGTCAGGGACCATTCACAAAGGAAGTCCAGGCGCAAGGAGGAGGGGGTCTTATGAAATAGGACAATTTTCTACTTAACTCCTATTCTCAAATGGAAATTTGGGTGGTTCAAACAGTAAACTGGCGGATAGTAGATGACCAACCAATTCAATTATGAAGCTAAAGTTACAACAGAGCATTCATTCATGCTCCTTGCTAATTGCCAATCTTTGCCAAAAAATGACCGAAAGATTCACGAGTTTTGAGTATCGAACGATAAATTATAAACGCGTTTTGGAAAAAATTTTGTTTAAACTTGACATTCTAGGCAAATATTTTCGAAAAGCTTGCGACGATGAAGATTTTTGCACTTCATTTTAATCAATGTATGCGTGAATTTTGTTTACAAGTTGATGGACTGCTACTTGTTTAGTTTGCTTCAGCGATGTTTTGTATAATATAGATACTTAAATATATTTTAGTATGAAATAAGTGGACATCCAGGAGAGGGAAAGGGAATATCTGAATACGGACATAACCGGACAAAGGGAGGGAGAGGAGTCTAAAAATTCATATTTTTTCCGGACGTCCTTTGTCAATGGCCCCTTATGATTCAATTTGGAATTAAAAGAACATAGGTGTTAAAGTCAGTTCATTCCCATTCACCAGTGCAGTCAAGAAACTTAAAAACTTTCACATTTAAAAATTAAATTTCTTTATAACTAAAGCCGTGTCCACACTACAGAAACTAACCTAGGTTTGCCCCAGATTTCAACTAACTCAGGATAGATTTTCCTATGTGTGGAAACAACGAACTAGATTCGCCCCAAGTTAGTTTAGTCCAGCTTCGGGGGTGGGGTCGACTTAGGTTCGCCCCAGGTTAGGTGTGAAAAATGTATTGTGGACACAAAACTGGGGTGAACCTAGGTTAGTTTTACACTTAAGGCATGCGCAATGGCGGCTTCAGTTATTTGATCGTTACTTTTGAGTGCTTTTCTGAGTGTGAATTGTGTTTGCGTATATATAATTGTTGATTTACATCAGCAGCGGCATAATGACGTTCTTAATTCTTTTCAAAAGCTCAATTCCTCTATATTCTTTCAACTGCAGTATCGCAAGCTTTGTTATCATTGCGATTTTTAGAAAAATACTTGAACTAGAAGTGTTAATACCGTACACGTTGTTTTTGGCCATGCTTGATTCAAGTTTGTAACGAGGATTCAGAACGACATTCCTCCTGTACGTGCGTAGATTCTCTTAACAAAGGTTCGTCCCAAGTTTCTGACCACACTGTAAATTAGGTAACTTCAGTGTGAACACAACCTGGGTTTGCCCCAGATTAAACTAACCTGGGGCGAACCTAGGTTAGTTTGTGTAGTGTGGACACGGCACAAGTTTAAGGTGTAAAGTTAAAAATTGCATTTACTTTAGCACTATTATGAGGTAAACTCACACTCAAATATTTTATCTCAAAATTCATGCAGGAACATTAATAAGATGAAATTTAAGAACATGAGAAACCTTTTGCGTATTCGTCGTTTGATTGCGGTGGAACATCAGCCCTCAACTTTGAAAGAATCCATTCGTTTTCATCGAGAATTTTGTCAATATGGTTCAGCAAAAGCAGCTAAAAAGTTGACAAGAAACAATTACTTTCCTGAATGTCTTAATTTTAGACGTCGACAAAGACCACGAAAAATCGTAGGTAATGCTTGAAGTAGAATTGATTGGAGATAGACTCTTCTATCCAACTTACAAATACATGGGGTGCAACAGTTTTGGCGTTGATGACGGCATAATGGCCCCGGTTTTCAACTTCAATTTCCTGAAAACAAGATAACAGTGAAAAAGTTAAGGGAGCACATTTTTAAATGCAACAATATGTATAGCATTATAGTATATTCTGAATGAAGTTATGGTTAAAATAGTAATAGATTAAGCAACATTCAGAAACTAACAAATTTCTATTTTTAATTCCTTGTTTCCTCACATCTTTTGCATATTTTTGGGTAATACAAAAATATGTAAAATATGGGAGGAAAAAGGATTAAAAATAAAGGCAAATGATGATTTTTGGAATAAAATTTGTGTATAGAAACCTCGTCGATATCACCAAGCTGACTGTGAATGTCTTGTGAAATTTCTCGTACCTAACCAAAAAAAACACTTATTTTGTTACGAGTTGTCTTCTCATGTACAGGCTATCTAGTGAAGGGAACTGGGAAGAGCTATCCATTTATCTGCTGAAAAGCTTCAGAGGCTAGCTGATTTCCTCAAAAGAAACTCAAAAAAACATATAAATGCCTCCAGGCAGTGGCGGAAATGTTTTCCATTTATCTTGGGGGGGGGGCGAAAACATCGTGAAAGTTAAGGCGCATGTCATGTAAAACTTACACTGACCAACCTTGACTCAAATCGTGTTTATAGGAGACAAAATAGTTGGAAAACTATAGCTAGGAAACTGGGGGCCTGGGGGCTTGCCCCCAAGAAAGACTTTTGAGGCCACGCCCTCTAGAACGTCGGAAAGCTTCCTTCTGCAAGGCAAGGTATAATTTGTTTTTCTATCCCATAACCTGTTTTCATAGGGTCTTGATGACTAGGAACAACATAGGAAAAAGCTACGCCAAAGTTGTGCCATCATGCCACTGGAATAATGGTCCTGCCTGTATGCTGTCCAATGATTGTATGTCATAGCGAAAAAGTGATCTCATGCCTTTATACTCACTTGTACGTTGTTCTTTATTGATTCCTGTGAGCTACTACTAATGAATCGTGTATCACATCTGCCTCCAGGAAAGGCAAGAATAATAAGAGAATGCTACAGAAAAATTACTTCAGGCAATGAAGTTGTTGATCCCCATTGCTATAAAGGAGCAATAAGGGTTGTATGAGCGTAGAGCGGACATAAAATAATACAGAATTACTCTAAATTTGTAAAGCTTGTTATCTACTAGCGAAATCTTTCGTGCGATGCGCAATTTTTCGAAGTTACGCATGCGGATTTCATTCCTTTGAGCAAAGTTAATGAAATACGCATGCGCAACTTCGAACAATTTCGCATCGTGCGAAAGGATTCACCTAGTGGAAAAGAGACTTAAGAGAAACACAGGGGCTCTACTTATTGACCCCAGGTTCTGTTTCGGGGGAGTGTGGAGGCGACTGGAACTGACCAGTCATTATCTTTCCTTGAGGGCTTATAAGTAGTGCATCAATTAATGGTAAAGATCCTATTCAATAATAAAAAGAAATAGTTGTTATAACTCAGACGGCATGATTCAATACCAACAACCGGGTGGAAAGATAAAATCCTCTCACCAAATTCATGCTAGTTTTCGATTTTCTGTGTAATGACAAGAATAGAGCAAGAAGAGACTTCACGACAGAAGGATCATCTGAAAAGAGCAAACTAGTCATTAATTACAAGTAAAAAGAGATTGCCCAAAAGCAAGAATCGTGAAATAATATACTTAAATATAATTAGATAATGAGAGTGGAATACCAACCCAGGCTGTGCTCAGTACTAACTTGTTGCAGCCACGTGTACACTTGAGATACCTACAGGGATATGACCGTTTGTAGAAAGAGTCATAGATAGTAAGGCAGAGAAAGACACATGGAATACCAAAAGATCATACCAGTTAACGTTTATCAATAATTACAACTGCAATGAAAATGGAGTTTATTTTGCATTCTTATGAAGAATTGCAATAAAAAATGCTCCAGTTTTGCTTCGTTTCTTCTGAATGAAACATGTAGTTATAGTAGAGAAATTAGAGCCAATTTCGGCAGAAACAGGGTCTTCTTTAAGAAAAATAAAGTCCAGAGGTACTGTGTTGAATACTAAAATTCTTGATGCAGATGGGATTGAACTCCCTGTTTTTATGGAAAAGGGGTAGATAAATGTTACTACCTCTAATAATCCCATCCCTGGTTGTGTTTCGCCTATCATTTCATACCGAAATCTACCATTTTTACTGCTATTTACTTTCCAGGGTTCATACCCAATGTGCGAATCAAAATCCCCTGACTATTCCCTGACTTTTCCCTGACTGGTAGCCAGAAACTCCCACTTTTTCCCTGAATATCATTTTACATATTTACAAAAAGAGGTAAAGAAAATCGAGCCTAAAAGATAGGTAATGCACACTATACTTGCTTTTTCACAATGCTTAGTAAAAAAATTCACATTTACTGACAACAAATAGAGCAACGACTTCGCGAACAACCAAGCCAATAGTTAAGGATAATGATATGCTGACGAAATAATTTGTTTTCCTTGACTTTTCCGACTTGGATGAATATTATAGAAAACTCCCTGACTATTCCAGATTTTCCCTGATTTTTGTCAAAATGGCCTCTTTTCCAGGTTTTCCAGGCTCAGTATGAACCCTGCTTTCTTACATCTTTGCGCCGTTAAATAGTAAACTTTGAGTTCCATAGTTTTTCCATTAGAACTGCAAAAATTTTTTAGAGCTGCACATCTTGTATGGAACTACACGTTAAGAAAACCTTGGGCAGAAAAGATAGTATAGACAAAATATTAATATAGGGAAAGTACTAAATAATTCCCATTATTCACTTCAGACCCCTCCCAACAAATAAGGGAATAAGGTGAGATAAATGGGTACAAGACATGAACCGATAGGCAATTTCCCCTTCAACTCTTGATGCATACTTAGTTGATCTCCAAAAGGAACACTCACAGTCACAACACTGACGAAACTAATACAAGCCAGGGACAACGAGTTCAGAGTGAGTGTAAGGCATATGTATAGGAAAAAAATACGAAAGAAAGAAAAGTGAGTGGAAGAGGGAGACGACAGCAATACCTTAGAAGCATCGAGTTGCTCAACAAGTTTTCCCATAACGTTAATCAGCACTTGACCTTCTTTCATCCGAATGTCATCATGAGGTGATACAAATATATTCAGAGTCATTCTCTGAAAGGAATCAAATTGTGTTGCTAAATGCAGTATTTTGCATATATTGATTACACTTTTATCATATTCCTAGGTGTCAACAAAATTCATGATTAAGCAAGAATTCCTTGGTTTCTCATTCAAACTAGGAAATTAGATTAGCAAAGAAAAATATTAAACAAGAAAGAAAGAATACTCGCAACGCAGACAAGTACTGAAAGCTCAAATAATGATATAAAATAGTTGCTTTTCTGTGAATACATAATGACTATGACATCAGCAGCTGTTAATTGGAGACGATCATTATATATTCATTGAGGGTAGTAAAAATGGAACTTTAACTTCGTTGGCCTACTTGTATTTATCTTGGTCAAAAGAAAAGTATCTAGAAATACATCAGCACATCAAAATCGTAGATCTCACCGTCTCAATGCGATTGCGTTGTTTGAGAAAAGGAAAGAAAAAAAGAAAGAAGTCTCATGAATGTATTTGTTGCAAATGAAATCTGTCACTGTTCAGATCTTGGCACTTTTTACGTACCTGGAAGCGCCTGAGATGCCGGTGTATGATTTCACCTGTGTCTTCGTCACTATTACCTCTTTGTGTTAAAATATTTGTTGAGAACTCTGCAAATGACAAAAGTTCTTCTCAAAAACAATAGATCGGTGGTCCCCAACCTTTTTATCGTCGCGGACCGTTTAAAATTTGACAATATTACTGCGGCCCCGGGAGAGGGCATAGAAAGTTCATATAGTAAGCTTGGTGGAGTTAATGCTTCATTAGGGTGCTAAATTCTGTCACCGTGATTCATGTGACAAATAGCATAGATATTTCTTGTACGGCCAGGTACGAGTTGATCGACTGACTGGAACCGTTCCACGGCCCGGTGGTTGAGAAACACTGATCTACATTACCGAGTGGCAATTGTGGAAATGGCAGAGGTCCCGTATACTTTCGTACGTAAGGGTATGCCTACTAGAGATAACACTTATCCTGAGCCATCGCCATGTGGGTTGGGTGGCAGCCAATTCACTTCCTCACCGCCACTCTCTCCCCTAGTGATACCGCCAGGTGCTCAATCGCTGCTCAGTGGAACGAGAGAGAGGGAAAGAGAAAGCATTCAGCAGATGCTTTCCAGTAAAGTATCCAAGACCGAGAGGTTCCCATCAACTTCCTTTCGTGTTCATATGAACGCATAAACGCAGGTGTGCACATTTAATACGTGTGCATGCAATTTCAAATAGCGTTAAGCCGCATATGTAAGCAGATATGAAACTCACCCAATGAATTCAAGAAACGAGTTAATTCACTTTTGAAGTGACTGCAAATGATGTGAACAATCAACTGAAGACCTTCTATGCAAGTGCTGGTGAATCTTTGAGACTGAAATTGTACAATTATAATGCAAAAATTTCTATTTTGAAAAAATTGTATCATCTTTAAATGCATATATATATATATATATATATATATATATATATATATATATATATATATATATATATATATATATATAAATATTATTGTATCATAACGTAAAGATAAATATTCAATAGAATGAGTATTAATACTAATCTCCACCAACATTAACCACAAACAAATATTGAAGCACTCCTATATAAACAAAGATGTATTTTATACATAATTTTTACCTTATCGTTCTTCAAAAGATTTTCAGGTAGACATGTATCCCCATTCATTTGCAACAGAAACGTTCTGTAGATGAATTCAAAAGTTCAGCTAACATAAAATAGCAAAGAAGGAATGAAATAGCAGCAAGGAAACTAAAGCACAACATTGTTCAATAAATAAAATTGACTGCATGGAGGAAATTGAGAAAAATAAGGAAGTCAAAAACGTAATGTATTTTAGTCATGTTTGCTTCATAAAATTAGCAAGTCAATATTAGTGAATTCACTAACGAATCATTCAACAGAAAACAATGGAAACAAAAGTATCTTACCAAGCCATCCAATAAAAATGATACAATTACATAAATTTTTAAGCTCAATTACCTCCCCAGAGAAGAGAGTTGTTTGACTATATGTTCAGGGTTCTTTCCACCTGGACCTTCACACTTTTTTGTTTCCAAGATCTGCAAAAATGAAGAATATTTATGCACTAACAGCATGCAAGGAATGAAAATATCTGCTACAAGACGTCCTTAACTTTGAAATGTAATAAAAATTTCTGCCTACCTGGTTGAGTTTTTGAATAACGGAATTTACAAGAAACCGTGAAAATGGCAATTTCTCTCTAAGTGCTCGAAGTCCTTTCTCGTGTTCAGAGTTGGTGTCACTAAAAAGGTAAAAATGGCTTTTCAATTTTCTACAATTTTTAGATGATTAAGATGATGATTATGATGACGATAATAATGATATCCCAGAAATATTCTATTTCTTGAGCTTCCTCTACATTGATAAGAGCGAATCATTAATGGCTCTGTACACGACCAAGCTAATAGATGAAGTTTCAAAGCATGCTGACTAATTTCGCTGATTTTTTAATTTTCTGGAAAAGTATGGAAGAATGTCTGGCGACGTACGTGGCAAAATGCTTGGCGTATATAATTTTGTAAACAATCTCAATCAAACAGAAAATTTTTAATTTCAAAGAGCATTTGCCAACTGTGGTATCAATACCCAGCTGATTTCACCTAATTAAGACCTTAGCTAGAGAGTTGTTTTTACATTACAGATTGACATTTCACGAGAATGGCCCATTAACTCTCTTACACAACTTACAGGTAATCAACTGAACCCTGAGTCAGCCCCAGGCTCCGTGAGGGGCGTAACAAGGAAGAAGAGAGGGAGGAAGAAAAAGAAGAATAGAAGGATTAGTTATATGTTTTCTCATTGATTAAAGAAAGACAACAATTTCGCATTCAAAGTATCATAGATTACTTTCTACCAAAGACCAACTGCTTGTGTGCTTGAAAAGCAGGAAAAGGATTTCGAATAACAAGGAAAGCACAATAAGAGAAGGGTGATAAATCGAAAAACTTTAAACTGTTTCTTACCAAAAGAGAGCTTGAAGAAAATGGGTTAAACATTTTAACGATAAGAAGCTGGTCCCTTGTAGCACAGCAGATGCATTTGATTTCCCTCGTTTATCTTTGCGAAAAAGACAATGTCAGGGAAAGAAAAATTATGAATCATTAAAGGTTTAAATTAATGCCATCAAAGCAAGCTGAAAAGTCTTTTAACGATGGCTAAAAACTCTTGCACTAGCGTAAAATACAGTCGATACTGTTAAGACAAAGCAGTGGGGGGGGGGAGAGAGGGGGTAAACAAAGAGAAAGGAAAGCGTAATCACAACGTAAGATAAGTCAAGCAAATGAGAATTATAGTATCATAAAAAAGATTCGCAATGCAATAAAAGTGCTATATATGATACATTTAAGGTACTAGGAGTCAGTTACTAAATAGAAAAGGATACTCAATATTCACAAAAATTGACTCAGAATTATCTGAATATCTTGGAAAAAGGCAAAAATTGTCCTACTTGATACTGTTGAAGCTTTTTCTGCCAAAAGTTCAGAGACTTTTTGCTTGTTGTCGAACAGTTTGACAATGTCGTCGGCTGACTCCTCACTTTGAAAAGCATATAAATGCAAAATAAATATAAAGTTAAAAACATAGATAACTACAACAACAGATAACTACACTTAGAGTTTAAAAATACGCATGTAGACAGATAGCCACATAGGCAAAAACACACACAGACAGCTTTTCCAACTTATCCTTGTTTAGCACGTAGAGAAACACTTCAGTAGAAACCCGCATAAAAGAGCCTAGGCTCTTCCTGAGTAGCTTGGATAGGTTCTCAACTAATGGATTGGTTTTCTTAATTCCGGTCTGTAAGGTTCTTAATAATGGTCTTATATACCGCACATGCTTTGTACACATTGACACTGTTTTCAGCACAAGATTTCTTTATGATTCTTCAAAGTCAAAATTGTTGCTTAATAATCTTGTTAGCTCTTGTGTGACTTAAAAAGCACAAACAGTCTATGAAATTTTCTACTCTTGAAATTTTAAATCAAATGACGTGAAACCTATTAAATAAGAATAATTCCCAGTTTCAGTCTCTTTGGGGTTCTTCTTTAGGGGGTTCAAACAATGAAATTTCAGCTTCAACGCTCGTATAGAAGCAGGTTCCTTTATGTGGGTCTATACTGTAATATGAATAAACAATGGATATTACAAAGCAAAAATAGACAGCAATGAAAATTAATATACTTTAAAATGCAAGCAATGAATCACACCTGAAGCTCCCTGTCATCCAATTGTACTCAATTAGTACCTAAGAAAAAGCAATATATTTGTAAAAGATCATTTAGAAATAGATTAACCTTCACATAACAAGGGTTCATAAAAAGACCAAAGCTAACAGTTGCATTCTCACTGAGCAACTGGATAATATCAAAGAAGGATTCTAAGCATTTACGTCATTATTGATTGGGTAGCAATATGGTATCACTTTTTTGGAAGTACCTCGTAGATTCGAGAAACAATGTTTGCATAAATATGGTTCTTGATGCCAACACTAGATGAGACGTTGAAGTTGGCTGATTTGTCCTGCAAAACAAAAAATACAAACTGTTATTGCCCAAAATATTTAAAGAATTATTTATGAAGAAAAGAAAAGACAAAAATTAGTACTTGGATATGTATCCTACAACCCAGACGCTTCCCTTACTTTTAAAAACATTACTTTTCTATAAGATACTAATTTGTCCTTATTATAATTTACATGGTTCGTGCTGTGGTGAGTTGACCAAATTTAAGTACTTTTTAAAGAGTTTTTGAGGACCAAAAATAATTTTCATGGAGCAGTTTTGTACATTTTCTTGACAACAAGCAAGCCATCCCTAAATAGATATGTCACTGAAAATTCTCACCCCTAAGAATTGATTAGAGATAAGGAGTTTTTTTCTAAAATGCACAAATTGAAGGGGTTTTAGGCGCCCTAAAAAACATAAATTAATGCCAAGGAGTTTCTAACGAGTTCAAGGAGTAGCACGAACCTAGGATATATGAAAATATATTTTTCAGCCTTCCTTACACCGAAAATACGTAAAAGACTTACCAATTCAAAATCCTCCAAATCGGCTTTAATCATTCTCCTCGTCATTGATTTAATGATTTCTTCAATTTCATCAAGAAGGTGTGACAACGATTCTATTGTTCATGCATTTAAAAAGATGAAAGTGGAATACATTTTGGCTAATCTCAAACGTTTCTAAATACCTCAACGAACAATTTCAAATATGAAATAGTTTCTAAGCATTTGAAAGATTCTCAAAGACCACAAAGCAAAAACACAAAACAATAATGCAAGGTTAAACATTTTCTAATTGTACCAGTTTGAGTTGGGAAAACCAGCGTCTATCTCTAGCATATCTCTAATCAAATCTCAAATCACAAGGATATAGGGATTACATATATAATGGGATTAATCTATCAATCACAAATATAGAAAAACAGTACACAAGGGTCGTATGAAGAAAGTAAAAAATATCAACAAAATATACCGTAAATCCTTGAATTAGCCCCCCTTGAATAACCCCCACCCAAGCACGTGACTGTACCTATTTGAGAGTCTGTTAGTACTTTATAGTGCTAGGAAAGAAAAAGTAGTCATTAATTAACGAAAATTTGCCTGTCCCATAAAAAATACCTTATTGCTTGCATGTGCAGCATCGAAGAAATGGTTCATAAGTAGAAATATTTTAACTGGAATATGACCAACCACCAGGAAAAGTTTCCAAGCCACCCCCCCGAATAAGCCACCTTCCGTATAAGCCCCCATGCAAAAATCCAAAAAATAAACATGCCCCAGGAGGCTAATTTGAGGACTTACGGTATTCGATTCTTACCCTAAATCTTGCATATAGGTGCCGCTCATATAAAGGTGCTCCGGCGATTAAAATATCAGATTGCTTTTATTTACAGTGAGAATTAACATAAATAAGGTGATTTTCTTAAAGCATATGTATTGAGTACACAAGTCTTTACTCATAGGCTCTACTTTTGAGAAAATATGCCCCGATACTTTCAAAGTCAATACAAAAGGGACCTCGAGTCCCTTTCTCTTTCGTTTTCTGGTTTTCCTGACACACAAACTTTCATGGACTAAAAGATAGCTCAATTGCATCTTTTACTCTGTGAGGTTTCTTAATTTGTTACAAACTTCAAAACAGCATTTTATTTGCTTACTCTATAGAATCCTTATAAACAGGGCTAAAGAATAAGATGATTCAAAGTGATATTTAGCATAAAGTCGGGCGCTTATATGCGACTCTATTTTCTAGACTTGAAAATACAGAAATTTTAAATATCTAAACATGGGCGCCAACACCTTTATGCGAGGTTATAAGGTACTAACTAATTTGTGCAAGGAGACTCTTGCAGCAAGATTACTCGTTTTGGTGAAATTAGCAAAACAGCAAGTAGGTAAACATACCGTCCTCATCATCGTCTTTTTCCAGTCTTATCCCAGATTTTGTAGTGCAAAGTTGCAGACAATTAAGTAGATGGGCCTATAAGTGGAAAAACATGGTAGGTCCATAAGATAAAAAATGAGAAAGTTCACTACTCCAAAACTAACACATTTTAAAGGAATTTTGGGAGAATTTATTCCCAAAACAGTGGACAATGATACCCAATGAATAATCAAAAATCGAGGTAACAGATTTTCCACAGTACATGTCTCTTACCAGTGGTTCTGTGGGTGTGGTCTGACCTCCACTGTGAGATATGCATAGATCTAGTCTTATGGGTGCGGGAACATCTTCATTTCGTTCATAGTACTTTTTGAACTGAAAAGGAAACATGTTTCTTCTTATATAGCAATTAGAAAATATCATGCTAGATTTCTAAACTTATTATGTACTGCCCTAATAGCAAGCCAGCCACACGTGTCAGCATTAAACTCAATATTGCCATGCTTCTCATAAAGAAGTGCAATACTGTGCTCATTTCGTAAACTGTTCCACCCGAGCCTCGGTTGGATATAAATAAAACCCCTAACTGATGCTTTCTCTTTACATAGTAATACAGCAATGAGAAAATCTTCGAAGGGACTTCCTATCTAATTTTCAAGTTGATATTTTCCCGTGTTAATTATGGCCTAAAGGCTGATTTCGATTAACCAATTTCTGGCGCGCGCGACTTTTTGCGATCGACATTTTGGGAACACATGGTGAATGTCAAATTACGCTTCAGCTACACCTACGCAAAATGAAGGCTTTGAAATGCAGTCATTTGCAGCATAATAAGAATGTTTTTCAAGGGGGAAAAACAAACTCCCTGGTTGCTCTTAAAGCTAAAATAACAGCTGTTGTTGTCAGAGTGGCTCGTGGCTTTTCCTTCTGAAATATCCTAATTATTCGTAAAGTAGATGGTAGAAACTAATTTCTCTGATAATTTCCCACATACCTACCTTCCTTGATCACTATGTATATGATATTGTTTATGTACAAAGCGAACTTCAAACCACATTATTCCTAGCCAGACTAGTCCACAGCTACAACGCCATTGTGCAATTTATCACTTCCTGAAACTTCTATTCTTTTGATTGGGTACTACTGGAGATCTCTCAAAAAAGTCGAACAAACTTCAACTATTTTGGCGATCGTGCGATCATACTCACGTGTTTTTTTGTTTTAAGTAGGCATGCCTAGACCCACGATCAATCACAAAAAGTCGCACGCGCACCAGAAATTGGTGAATGGAAATTAGTCTAGACATTAAAAAACGTCGGATCAAACATGACAAATGATAATAGAATATCCTCACTTGGCCATACAATAAATCCAAAACGTTGTACGTCAGCTTTGGATTTTTAGACACGACTTCATACACACCCTGGAGGAAAAGAAACAGACTAGGTAATGCTATTTCTAACACGAATGAAGTCTCAAAGGCATGTAAGCTACATTAAGAGAAGGTGTTAATTTCAATATAGCCATAATGCAATTACCGCTAAAACATAACCAAAATAAATTCTATGAAAAGCACTTTTTGCTATGTAATTCTCAACATTAAACCTTGACCATCTAGAAGTAGGATGAAGTAAACGGGAATCAGATCTGCAATACCCGAAAATAAATAAATAGTGAAAATCAATGTAAATTCGAGTTAGAGAGTACTACCTCATACAAATGCAATCGTACGTCATGTTGCTGAGTGAGGCATCTTCGCAGGTTGCCTAAATTCAACACGCAAGCATTGTGAAAATAAATCTACACGCCATCAAAGAATCAAGGAAGCATTGTCCATTTGTGTTTGCTGTGATCGAGGTAAAGTGAAGGAAGAAGGACAAGCCCTATAGAAGTGATTATAAGGAAACAAAATGAATAAAACAGGGGAACCAAAACGACGAAAAAGTAATTCAATCATCAGCTGCATGTAACGTTCGGAAGATGGAAACACTGCAGATAAATTTGTAGTCAGATCAAGATGTTTTTCTTACAAAACATAATACTGTTACAAAATTTTCTAAACCTAATTTTACTTCTATGTATTTGTACAGTAAAGCAAATACTTAATTTAATAAACATACCGAGTATTTCCATACAAAGAGATTCGTTAATGGAAGAGCTGTTTCTAGATGAGCTTGGAATTTCAACTTGACTGCAAGAGTACAACTGCGTTGATGCAAATTGACTGTTGCAAATCATTGCTACGGATGCACACGGAATCTGAAGTGGAGATATGCAATGATGTCGGCGCAAGTACAAATGATGATGTCGGCGCAAGTACAAATAATGATGCTTCCTTTGCATGGACTTTTACAATAAAACTTATATTTTTGCAAAAACAAAATGCCAAGTATGTGAAGAACTCTTGATGCTTCTACAAAACTCATTCATCTAGAGACTCTTAAAGTGGAAGGTTTTCTAATTCCTAAGCTACTTAGTGACTACCAAAGAACAGTAGGAAAGGGCTGGAAAACTGATTGCAAAAGAGTGGCTTTTCACCTTAAAATGCTTCAGGATGAGAAGAAGACCCGCTACAGCAATTTTCCGTGACTCTTCTTGCCTAAAAAATGAGGTAGAATGGATAGCAATGAAGAAAAAACAATTGCCCAATTAAAAGGTAAATGTTGATGAATTATGAAGAGTATAAATAAATGAACGAATGAAAGGCTGAATGAACAAATATACCTTGCAAACATTGCTTTTCTTAAAACTAGAATTAAGCAGTCTTTCATGGTCATACTGATCTTCATCAGAGGCTTCAAAAGAGGAAAAGGAATGAGCTTCAAATTACGGTAAAAAAGAATGTGTTGCATATGAAATATAACTAAATGAAAGGCCTTTAATTAGTGTCAAAATAAGCAGCATTGTGAATTAATTAGTTTGTTTTATGAATTATGCCTTTGCACTCACGAGAACAGCATGCAGAATGCCTTCAGCAATGGGTGGTGTTAACAATGAAATGTAATCGAAAACTTCTTTTATCTGAAATGAAAAATGGCTCTTGTTGACCTTAATTCGCAAAGTTTTATTGCAGAATGAATGAAAAATCAAAAGATCATGATAATATTGACAATATTCTGATTTTCATGACTGTAAGGGTGCTCTGAAACACAGAATTAATGAAAATTGATATAACACTCTTTAAAGAGATTTCTGTGGTAAAATATCTATGGTATCCGGATAAACGAAGACTACAAGATTGAAACCAAAAGTTTAAAACCAGGGGTGGTGCGGCCAGGCGGAAAGCCGGGCAATTTTCCGGTGGGTCTCTTTCAAATTGATGATGAAATCGTGGTTTGCTTCTCTCGTATGCAGTTGCTTCAGAAAATATCATTGTTTTCCTAGGTATTTCTGTTACTTTTATGCCGTCTCTTCTAAGGAACTTTTTACAAGGCGGAAGGGTCACCCTCCTAGGAGGGACACCCTATCACAGGCGCCAAAACATAACCCTACTTAACATGCTAACTTTACAAGCCAGGGTCGTCCAAGGGATAGGGCTAGCTTTGCAAATAAGAAAATGGTGAACAAGCGTCTTGTTGCGTCGCAATCCGTTTTGCTCTAGTTGTCACTCTTGACTGCTGTGCTTCAGTGATATACTATAGCCTGTTGTTACCAAATCATGAATTCTACGTCATCTGCATCAAATCAAAGTCAGCTGAGATAGCCCTCACCCAAGGATCACCATACCTGAAACTATTACATGGTTTGAGTAGACAAAAAGCTGGCCCTCCTACGGGGTCACCCTACCTAACTGATAGGGTGACCCTCGGGCCTAGGGTGACCCTACCTGACATGAAAGAACGAAAAATAGTAGAGGGTGACCCTAACTTCTTGCAAAAAGGCCCTGATTTGCTGTTTTAATGATTATGTTAATAAAAGCGTTGTCGTACAATGAAATATCAGGTTTTTAAACAATAGTTTTTTACAGAAAAGGCTTGAATTAAACAAAATAATGGCAGAAAAAACCTTTGGAAGGCAGTCCAGCATGACTTGTGGAATAGTTGCCGCGAGAGATGATAAAATATCTGTTGAGCATAAAAGAAATGTAAAAATAAGGTTGGATGCTTCATTGAATCAAACATATACCTAAATGATGATGATGATGATGATGATGATGATGATGATGATGATGATGATGATGATGATGATGATGATGATGATGATGATGATGATGATGATGATGATGATGATGATGATGATGAGGATGATGATGATGATGATGATGATGATGATGGTGATTGATGATCCTTGCCCATGGTATGGTGGCCTTGAAAGGGCGGCAAGGAAAGTCTGCACACCAGCACAGGCTGTGCCAATACAAACTGACCAAACCACTTCCCCTCACTCTTCAGAAGAAAGAGAACATGTTACCAGCATGGCCTCTGGATGAGGAGGTGGGGACATATCAATGACAAAATTCCATCACAGTTACGAGACGACTTAAATTGAGTTGATGGTTAAGGATCTCAACGTGAACCCGAAATCAGAGAGGAGGAAAAAGCGCAAAGAACGGAGTTAGGAGATAGAAGGGGACGGGTAAGGACAAGGAGAGGAAAAACAGTATGGACTATAGAAAAAAGGAAGGAGGACAGGAAAAGAAGATGGGTCAGACGGAGAGCCTGAGAGAAGTGGCAAACTGGTGCAAGATAAAGAAGTGGAGGATTGTATTGATAATTGAGATAATAGCAGATAGTGAAGGAGAAATCCATTTAGGAGAAGGAAAACGGCAAACAATAATAGTCCATGGGAAAAAGCAGCAATTATGTTAAGTAGAGAATGGGCAATAAGATGGCAAAAAGAAGGGGAAATCAAAGAATGGGGAGACGGTGGTAAGTGTGAGAATAGGAGACCTATTATTGATGGCAGCATACCAACCACTATGGAAGTATGGAAATATACAGATAGAACAATATAGACAGGAGTTGGAAGAAAAGCTACAGAGAACAAGAAGAGATGATGTAATAATTATTGGAAGGGACACAACTCTAGTGTTGGTCCAAGGGAAGGAGAAAATTGGCAACCAGGAGTACGTTGAAATTATGGCTTGGGAACAACAAATGAAGCAGGAAAAGATCTGTAGAACTGGTGTCAAGTAAATGGCTTGAGCTGGATAAATTCTTTTAAAAACATTAAAGATAGGGGGACATGGTATGGCAAAAAATGGAAGAAATGGAATGAACTGGATGGCTTCATAGATCAAAGGAGAAAGATGGGGGAAATGACAGTGATAGAAGAAGATAGCTTTTCAGATCATAGACCAATAGCAATTATTTTGATATGTCAAGTCAAAGAAATAGAAGGGAGAAGAGCAATAAATAGAAAGAAGCTTGATTTAGACAAATTTGAGAGTGAGGAGATAAGGAAATTGTACCAGACAAAACAAGAGAATGGGCAAGTGAGAGGAGAGGAGAGGGAGTAGATGGGGATCAAGTGAACAGAGGACTAATGGAGTTGACAGAAGGAGCATGTGGAAAAGTTAGGAGACAGGTGGATTCATCATGGATGGGAGGAAAGGAAGAAGAAGCTATAAGACTAAAAGGGGCAGTATCAGAAAAAACCCACAAAATGAGAGAAAGAGAAAAACAAAAAGGAAATATAGAGGAAGCTAGAAAAGAATGAGAATAGCTAGGAGAATATACAAAAAGACAAAGAAACAGTGGGAAATGGGATAAACTTTTAGAGGAGACAGCAGAGGCAAGAGACAAGAATGATATCGGGAAAATGTTCAAGCTAGGGATGAGAGATAGCAAGATAACAAGACCAAGTGAGCATTTCTCTGTAGAAGAGTATAAGAGTCACTTCGAGAAAGTATCACAAGAAAGACAGGAAGTGACAGATCAAGTGATGAGTTGGGTACGTGACAGAGTGGAGGACATGAGAAATTATGAGAGGATAAGAAAGCCGGGGAAGAGCTAGGGAAGAATCTAGAAAGAGGAGAGGTCGAGAAAGCAATTAGAGAAATAAAAGATCGAGCACGTGGAATAGATGGAGTGAGTATCAAAATGATCAAATATGCTGACGAAACGTGTAAAGAAAGAATAACTAAATTAATAAAAGACATGTATGAAAGGCCAACAACAGATTGGGAAGATTGCAATTAAGTAGGATTGGCAGTGCCATTGTTTAAGATAGGGGAAAAGAATAACATCAACAATTACAGGGGTGTGTGCCTGTTCAGAAGGCAAACATTTACTTTAATAAGACAATATGTGTTTTCATAGTAAGTTGTTTTTCGTTAATTTATACAATAGGTATTTTCATAGTAAGTTGCTTTTCGTTCAGTTAGACAATAAATGCTTTTCGTTAAGTAGGTTGTTTTGTGTTCATTAAAATAGTTGTTTTTTGATAAACTCATTCTCTTGAGGACGGCGTTGCGTGTTGTAGTATGTTTATTAAAATTATTCAAAGTTGTTATATTTGAAAAAGGTATAAATAGGACTCATATGTTGGTTAGTTATTATTAACGATGTTAGCGAATATTTGGACGGTCTTCCTAACAGTGCCTATTAACTATGGGATCTAGAATATTAGCAAAAGCACTTGCCAATAGATTAAGGGACTGGACAGAAAAGATTGGAGTATTAGAGGAAATCAGCAAGGATTCAGAAGAGGAAGATCCATCGCAGATGCTGCTCAAATGTTTATAAGGATAAATGAAGAGATGGATAATATCAAGAGAAACAGAGTAAGCTTGGGAAGAGATAGAGAAGAGATGGATTACCAAGTAGCTTTTCTAACAGACATCACAAAGCATATCCTAGAGTAAACAGAATTATGCTTTGGCATATACTAGATATTTGGGGTATGAAAGAAAAGATGAAAAGAGTTCTAAGGGGAATCCATGAAGGAACTGGATACCGGGTCAGGGGGAGAGAAGGAAAGTTCAGAGTGGATACCAAGAAGGGGATTGAGAGAAGGCTGTGCTACATCTCCAGTACTGTCTAATATTTATCACTCCAATGTTACTAGAAATGCTAGGGAGGAAAGGAAAAGGATAGAACCAGATTGTGGAAAACCATGGACTTGGGTACCCGAAAATTCGTTACCACCAAGGGAATGGCGGAGGGCAAGTCGAGGGTCAGCTAGCAAAATTACTAGCTTGACAGAATCATTATTTGTAGATGACACTACAATTTGTGGAAACATAAGAGAGATGAAACAGGAAAGCAGAGATGGTGAGATTCAAGGAGTGCTTTGAAGAGAAATGCCACTCAGAAAGAGGAAGAATTGATTGAAATTTGGAGAGGAAAGTTCTGAGAGAATACGAATGCTAGGATTATTTATAGGGAGGGGAGTACATGTGGGAGAAAGGCTAAAATGAATGAGGAAAAGTAGCTTCATTTTATGGAAGAGATTGAAGAAATCAAAACTATCAAAGAGGCATCAAGCAAAGATTGTTGAATTATGTGTAGAATCTACTGGTCTTCTTAACTGCACCATAAGGCCAGGACATGCAGCAGAGATAAGAAAGTTGCAGAGGTATGTTGATAAACTCTACAGACATGTTTGGAGCGATAAGAAAAAGCAGCCACTTAGAGCAATGCAAGAGAAAAGAGTAAACATTTTTCAAGTAAGAAAGACCTTGGGAGTAGGAAGTCTTGAGATGAAAATTGAGAAAAGGACTTTGGAAAGGATAGGACATGTTTTAAGGATGAAGAATGATAGAATAGTCAAACAAATAACATTAGGGTGGCCAGTAATTTTGGAAGATCGAAGAAAACACCTTCAAACAACAACTGATTATTATAGAAAAACAATAGAAAGAGCAGGAATGGATTATGAGTGTATTGAGGATTTGGTGATGGACAGGAACAAGTGGAGAAATATAGTCAAAGAAAGAGAAAAAGAAATAAATCAATGGGAACATCAGATGGCAGAGAAAAAATCAACTCGCAAAGAACTACACAGGAAGAAGGAGGACAGGAAGGTTGGCAGAAAGTGTGGGAAGAGGTTTGAGACAACAAAGGGAATGAAGATACATTATGGTAGAATGCATAAGACAGACAGAGATGAAATAGACAATTGTACTAAGTGTGGGGAAAAAATTAAGGATAGGGCAACAAAGACGAACCATGGAAGAGAGTGTGAAGGAAGGAAAGAGGACGATGCCCAGTATGTAACCAACTGAAGAGTATTGTCAACATGGCAAGGAGGAAAAAGAAGATGTAAAGAAAAGTATAGCATACCTGTAGAGAAGCAGGAGGACGAGGATTGTGGAGGGAATACTTCGGTAACAAGGGAAGGAAGAAAAGGACAGGGACATGTGACAGGTGTGGTTGTGAGTTACAAAAGAAGAATATGTCAAGGCATAGAGGAACATGCGGTGTAGAAGTTACGAGAAAGAAAAAGAGATGTCAATATTGCGGGAAAGATCTAGCAGAAGGCTATTCTAAGAAGCATGAAATAGTTTGCAAGAAGAAGCAAGACGAGAGAGTGGTGGACAGGCAAACCCCTCAGGGGGCTGAAATGGCCTAGATACAAGATGATTGATGATGATGATGGTTGATGATGATGATGCAAAGTTTATCAAAAATAAAAGAGTGCTAAATTGGAGAGTAAAGATGACGTAGAAGCTATAGTTACCGATGAAGTGAGTGGTGTTCATTTGTGATCTAGTTGCTATGGTGTTCAAAACATGAGAAATTATCTCTTCTCGTACAAACTCGTGATCCTGAAAGATGAAACTGCTACTAATTTTTTGCACAAATTTTCAGAATCAGAATCATCAATTGCTTGAAGAAAAGTTCACGTTAAAATAATTTACAAGCAAGTACAATACAATCTCGTAATAACGTACTCGTTTATAGTGGCCGATCCCCGCAAAAGGTTCCATCAAGCCCGTATAAATCACTCTGGTCATAACATACTCGGTTGTTACGTACTTTCGGTTATAACGTACTCTCAAGTACCAAATAAACGGGGGGGGGTCCTAATAAACAGTGGGGTCGGAAAACACTCCGAAATTTAAGAAACGGGGGTGTCGGAATTTGAGAGAGGGGTTTAAATGGTTATACAAGGACGGAAAGAATAAAAACAGGTTGTCATAAAGCATAAAACTAAAATATTTACAGAAGCACACTATTTTGTCATGAAAATTGGGCGTAAATAGTATTAGCAAAGAAGGGAAATGAAATGAGGGGTTTGTAAAAAAAGTCAATTTCCTTAAACTTAATAAATGGGGGTCCTAATAAGATCCGGGGGAGTTGGAAAAAAATCGAAAAATTAATAAGCGGGGAACGTTTAATTGGCACCTGAGAGTACTCGTTTCATGGTTCCTCAAGATAAATTCCCCGGCTATAACGTAATTTGTGTGGTTTTTTGCCTTTTCTCTTTGCGGGTCCGTCAAGCAAGTCTGTGCTACCTTCGCAGTTGCTTTTATTACAAAACAAGTGCGTGTGTTCATACACGCCCATGTGCTATAGCTCGACATAAATAACTTTAGCAATCACGCATTTGCATACGCTCTTATGTGTGCCATCTCAGTAATGACAGAGCTCTTGCAGAGATGGTTGCAGGGTCATTCCATGTCAAATCATCCAAATCTCTTGAATCTTGACACCCTTACCTCAGGGATTTTCTCAGGGACAACCGCTCGGAGTTAGAAGCTTAAATTTCCAGGGTTTGTTAGTATTAATAATATCTACATTCTGTGTAATTTTAAGAAAATCCCTGAGGTAAGGGTGTTACGCTTTCTATGATTTGAGATGGAATAACTTCGCAGCCTATACCGAAAGCTGTCACTCTATAAAAAGTGGACTACAAAGCCACTTAACAAGTCAAAACAAAGAACCCAATGACATTACTTGTTTAACAACATGCTACGACCTCTTTAAACTTTGAAGTTGCTAATCACGACATTTCTAATCAAAAGTGCACAACTGTACACGTGTTTTGATTCCTAAATCTCCAAATTTGTACAGATGAAGCATATCCGAGTCTTTGTACCAAGAATGTTAGCTTCAAAAAGTGGCAAAAGCGCGTAAAGCATATGCCATTCAATAGATCGTAGTATGATATCGTAATCTGGTCGATATCTGTTTACTTCGGCTAAAACGGAGGAAAGGTCATATCTTCTCTAAAAAGTTTCAATGTGCCTCTTTCCTGGATTGGACCCCTGCCCTCGAAATTTCTAGTTGAGCGCCCGTAAACATATTCCATCTTTTACTCTTTTACCACTTTTTCGACAACACACCAATCACGAACTAGATCTCAATAAATTATATACTGAAATGATATTCTAGGTAAAAAACCGATTTACCTTAAACAAACACTCTAGTATTCTTCCTCCTAAACTGCATATTTTCTGGGCCGGAGTGACAGGTTTCTGAATCTCAAAAAGATCTAAGAATCAAGCAGGAGATCTCAATAAATCAAGTTTTCTTTCAACAATTTGCTGCTAAGAAGAATAAAGTAACTAGCCGGGAAGTAATTCAATGAAACTTCTACGCTATCCTCAAAATGATTGTATTCTTTATGGGTCCTTCCAATAAAAAACTTGAAATTACACTTTCATCTGTTTCTGTATGGATAAACACCTCACCACTGACTCCAAGGGCTTGTTTATATGAAGTGAGGCGGCCCGACTTGCCGGGCTACCTCACCCAAGTGGGATAGTTTTTGTTCTTCTTCTATATGGAGATATTGTATCTCACTTTACTGGGCCAGCCTCTTTCGTGCCAAGCGATAATTAATTGTCGTGGCATTAGTTATTCGAATTTTCATTATGCGACTGTGCAGATGGAGAAATCGAAGCCCGGTTAGCCGGGCTGGCCCACTTACTTGTTTTTATATGGAGAAATTTTATCCCACTTGAGACGGATCTTACCTAGCATTTGACAGATCTCGCCTTGCCATTCACATATAAAAACAAGGATTCTATTGTGAAGACAGATCTCACCTAAGTGCGGTAGCCCGGCAAGCCGCTTCATATGAACAGGCCCTAACACAGACGCAGCTAAGAGAGATAAAATAGCCTTATCAAATAAAACGTGCTTACCACTATTTCTTGCAACGTATGAATCCAAAAGCATGAAGCCAAAATTAGTCAATCCTTGTACAACATCGTCCCATCCGTATTTGCTATAATATTACAAGAATTGCTAGACGCTTACAAGAATGGGGGGGGGGAGGGTTAAAGGGTAGAGTGAGCACGACCTTCAAACACTACTTTTCCTGTACTATCAAACAACACGTTACCAAAATAACATTGGATTGCTTTCAGCAGGAGGGTCGGAACTATTCCACCCCAGAGATCGGATCAAATGTTAAAGTGTTTCAATATGTGCATAAGGCCCCGTTTACACTATTACGTTTTCATACAAAGACGTTACGGAAATGATCCGTTATAGCCTACCGTCTACACTGAACCGTTTTCCTATCCGGCATCAAATGAAGACTATTGCATAAGGAAATACTATAGCGTTTACACTATGTCGTTTTCATACAAAACATTTCCATACCGTTTTCGTATGCAAACAGTATAGTGAAAACGGGGCCTAAGGGATATACAAATAATAATCTCTTTTCTGATTAGTATTATATATGTACCCCCAAGACGGTAAGAATGTATATTTCTCATCATTTCTTGAATTATATTCAAGAATGGAAATTTCTTCTACACCGCAAAATAAATCTATTTCAGAAAATATTCAAGAACATGATTTTGACATGTGATAGAGAAAGTTGCGAGAAAACAACACAAGAAAAGGATACTTTACAGAGACAAAATCGCTGAAAACATTTTCCAGACTTTAATCCCTGAAATACCATATGACATACACAAAATTTACTTCAGTAACTGATACCTGTGTTTTAGCACAGACATTATCACATCATCTACATCACAACACTGCTTGCAAAGCTCTAAAATCGAATAAACATTGGTTGAAAATTTTGTTGAATGAACTAAAATTCTTAAGATAGCAAACAAAAACAACTGGCGCAAAACTGGAAAAAGACTGTTTGCCAAGCTCCTCGTAGCATGGTATTCAAAAGATGTACCTGCAGAAAACGAACTAGTTACAAATGGAGAATAATATTCCTATAAACTCAAACAATCAGAATATGCTCTAGAGTTCGGAAACAAAATAACGAAAACTGGTCACATCTCCGTGGTGTTGGAATTAGCTAATTTTTATCATTTCAATCACTAAAATTTGAAAAATTTTCATTAGCATCTTAGCATGGTTGTAATGCTAAAATTTTAACAATGGAGCTCAAAACAGAACTTTTTAGGCTACGCCCTTTAGACTCTCAAAGTAACTCTTGAAGTAATTCCAATTCACTCCTTGATATTACATTGAACACCAAGTTAGGTCCAGGCTATAGTAATATTTTGTTTTATGAAGAAACATTGAAATGAGTTTGCAAATTTCGAACAAAATAGTAAAACTTAAGAATAATTTTCAATAACTTAGTATTCAAAGAGAGGTTGCACCCCCATAGATAGACTTCGATAGATTTAACATTAATAACTTCGCATTCAAAGAGAGGCTTCCATAGATTTAACAAGGGTGGATTGAACTCTCCTGAGCGCCCCCCCCCCTGGGACTCACCCCTGCATTTGAGCAGTACAATAGGCTTCAAAACGAGATTCTTTCCATGACCGGATTTTAATCTGTGTTTCAGTGGTACATTTATTAACGCCTCTTATCATCGTCCTCACGGTGTTAACCGCTTTTGTTCGTGTTTTCAGAGCTGATCTAGAAAAGTTAGGCTACTTACCATCGAACCACAATGAACTGCTTCGTCTTTCGTCTTCTTTGTAAGCTTTTAAGATTATAGTCTTAAGGTATTCAAAGATCTGCAAGAGGTAAAATTAAGGTACTCATCATTTGCCTTGCATTATTCTCCGATCCTCTCGGGACAAAACATAAGGGGGTATGGGGGTGAGTTACCCTCCTAAACCTTGAAACTTTGCCATTTCGCATGGCAAAAACGGCAGTGGAATATATTTTTGTAGGGACACTTACTGGATCCAGAACCATTTAATCAACTACTGTTACCAAACTTAACTTTTGACAGTTAAGGGAAAGTTGAATAAGGTAGGAAAAAATAGACGGACAAAAGAAGTGACAAGAGAATGCACTTGAAACAAAACTGATAAATCATCCATCAGTGGGTTTGCAAGAAGCAAGAAGGGAGAAGAGGGTAGCTTGTACTAGATTGTCATTCCTACATAACTAATTGGTTAAAAGTATTTTATTTTATAAATAAAATAGTGAAATACCCCATCTTCGAGTCTTTTTATGGTTGAAATCGCCAGTGCCAAGGATACGTTGAATGTGGTAAATCTTTCATATTCGTTTCCATTCCGAACACCCTTTTAATGTCATCGAGAAAATTGCATTACATTTTAGTAACGACAAATGTCGAAAATTTGAACTGCATGAATAAAAACAACTCAAATATCTGTAAAACATTTACTCTTACATTGCTGTTTATTACAGGATTGTATACACACGCTTTGCATATTATACTATAAATATATATAAATATTAATACCTAATATAAACAGCAATGTCATACATTTAAAACTGAGTAAATGTTATATACATATATACATATATATATATATATATATATATATATATATATATATATATATATATATATATATATATATATATATATAATGAAATTATCCCTTGATGAGTGGGCAACCACGAAACAGGCTTGTAGGGATGAAATGGTAGTTTATTTGCCGTTTTCTTCTATTACTTTGTACAGCTCTACCACCCAGGTATTGAGCACTGTATCGCGGAATTAATCGCTACACTCTAATATATTTATATATATATATATATGCACACACTCAATCAACATAGTATTGATACATCGATTGAAGATGGAAGATAATCATAGTAGTAGGGATCTCATTCTATCTTTTAAATATAATATTTGCTTTCTTGTGTTCTCAGATAAATAACGTTCATTCACCAAACCTTCAAATATTTAAGAAACTCTCTTCCAAGTTCTTGGTTTTGCTTCACTGCAAATGTCACATGAATAATAATGGTTCCTTTGGCATGACGCGCGCCAGTATCAACTTCACCGAGTAGGCCACATGCATCAGCTGCAGCATCTTTCTCATTTACGTAGGAACATATTCCATCGATTATCGATCTCTTCAAAGCATGTTTCTAAAACAGATGTTCATTGTAAAAGTCAATGAATCCCACTGACAGACACAGTTTTCCCTCAGATACGAATACTTTCTTCCCACTGAATCATGTTTGAGTATAGCAAGAGGTCCTCGGGTAGTGGTAGTACAACAGGCTCAGAAATATAAGGCTGGAAATTCGAATCCTACTACAGAGTCATTGATAATGACAGTAAATGCATCAAATCTCATTCAACAGTCATACTCTTCTAGATACACCTTCGAAGCACCGACGTCACTTTAACAGGTTGACGCAAGCAAATAGAAAATAAAGCGAGGCTCAGTTGCGAAAAAGAGATAATCGGGGCCCCTAGGAATTCAGTAGTATTGAGGCACCATCTCAATTTTCCCCTCCAAATAATGCAAAACACTTTAACATTTCAAAACCTCTAAATGGCCTCCTCAGGACGTTAAAAGCTTAGTGGCCCTTAGGAGTTGTCCTTACCTCAACCTACGTCGGTTACATCACTGATGAGGCTAGTATTTAAAGTAGTCGCACTGGCCTCGCCTTGTGTGGTTTAATCACTAACTGGATTTCATAAATTAGAAAACATTTAATAATTGAGTAAGACAACATAGTGACATTTTACAAACTGCTTAACGAGGGCAAACCTGATCAAGGCCTTGCACAAGACAATAGTTGTTCAAGCAAAAAGATATTAAGATCTGTAAATCTGTTTAAAATAAAAGATATATTGAAACCTTGGATGACAGCAATAGAATCTGATAACACAGAGGTGGAACATTCGGTAAATCAATTTCAGCAAGCATTCTGTATTGAGGAAAAGATAGCGTAAAAGATCAAATCACAATTCAATAATTGGCATATTTTTCATTTCTTTATTTCATTTCATTTGATAATATATACTATCAATCTTTTTACAACAAAAATGAAATTCAACACGAAAATACGTAAAAATAAACAACCAAACTATTAGACTGCATAAACGATAGGTTGATTAAGGAAGAGCTCTCTTAATAGGTGTACCAATCGAAAGAGAGCTTCCCTCTTGAGAATAAAACAAAAAACAACAACAACAACATTAAAAAACCAGAAAAGCCATGCACTATTATCTCAATTTAGGCATCAGAACAAACAAAGTAGGCTTTCAACTTAGATTTGAAGGTAGTAATGGAACTAGCAATCCGAATGGAAAATGGAAGGGTATTCCATAATTTAGAGCCGAAAGATTTCACTGTTTTGAGGTCTCTTTTGTGTACAACTTCATACAGTGGAGTTTGGGAAGAAGGGTTGCTGGTATTGACGTAACTTCAATAAATTTTGGGGGTGTCAATTTTTTTGTGACATTTCTTTATGGTAACAGTAGTTGACCAATGGTCCTGGATCCAGTAAATTGCCCTGCAGAAATACATTGTGCCCTGCAGAATGGCAAATTTTCAAGGTCGGGCATGACTCACCCCTATACCCCCATACCCCCCTTAAGTTTTGTCCGTGGTTGCTGGTTCTGCTGTTAGCTTGCCACCATACAGTCTATCATTTGGTTTGCGGCCATCTTCCATCTAATGAACATGGCCATGGTTAATTCAGTCTGTGCTTTCGTAACAAGGTGAATATGCTCAGATCATATACATGTTTTTCTTTTTATAAGAAAAAAGGTTATAAGAAAATGAGGCTCAAATGGCCAAAATCTTAAGAACATCTTAAGAAAATCACTTCCAAAGTTGCGTATTTTTGTTGGCTTCAAGTCGACATTACGTCATTATTACATTCAAAATGTTAAAGTGGATTTCAAATTCAAGTACACAAGATTAACAAAGAAAGGCCTACCTATTTTAGCCAGTTTTCTTCAGTGAAAGTGAAGAAAATTTTAAGAAAATTACAGGTTTAAATTTGGGAAAGTTAAGAAAATTGAGGCTTAGGTAAAATGATGGCTTTCTTATTAAAAGAACGTGTATTGCATAAATCTATTTAAACAGATCGTAATTATGCTACACAATGCAATATCACAAGATCACAATATCACAATATCACAACAACTATCTACTAAAGTAATGTTTCAATGCTAAATCATAAATCTATTTTTAGAAGAAGGAAAACCATATACCGCTTTAGTTTTTCCATAACAAAAGACAGTTCATCTGCCGCAAGATCGATATCTCTGTAAAGAGAATTACATACATAGATTAATGACGAATAGTATAAAGGCGCTATATTTAGACCTGTTCGTTGAGCAGACTAATTCATAAATTCATGCAGTCAAGGACTGGGTCGAGATTTCGGAGTGAAACCTTTTCGGCCTTCGTTCATATTGATGTTCTATATAGATTCAGATAGCTTTCTCTAAGAACAACATTTATCTTTAGTTTGTAGTTCAGTGAATAGCTTTCTAGACAAAACATTGTCATTGTGAACGAAGATCAGACAAACTGCTTCACCCCAAACCTCGATCCAGTGCTTGGTCCCGTGAATTATTGAAAATATAATTCTAAAAACACATAGTACTGTAAATCCTCTAATACTCCCCCTTTGGCTTATTTGTTTTTTGGATTTTTGCATGTGGTTTATTCGAGATGAGGGCTTATTCTAGGGAAGGTTTTAAAATTTGTCTGGTTGTTGGTCATACTCCAGTTGAAATTCTTCTACCAATAAGGCACTATTTGAAGCTACAAATGCAAGCGATAGGTGTGTTCCAAAAAGACACGCGATGTTTCGTTTATTAATGACCGATTTAGTTTTCTCAACTCTGTAACAATGTGTAACTCTAGGGTGGGAGCTTATTCGAAGGGGGAGGGGGCTTTTTCGAGGTGGCAACTCGAGAATTTATGGTAACAGCTTCTGCTTCATCATTTCGCAAAGCTAGTAAAGGGTATGCGATGTTTGTAAAAAAACAGAAAACAAAGAGAAACAAGAAAAAATTAGTGTTGCAGCAGGAGCAGTGGCGGACACTTGGGGGAGCAAATGAGCGGTACCATTGGAGCAGTGGTGGGCACTTAGGGTGAGCAAATGAGTGGTGCCGTCGGAGCAGTGGAGGACACTCGGGGGGAGGAAATGAGTGGTGCCATTGGAGCAGTGGTGGGCACTTAGGGTGAGCAAATGAGTGGTGCCGTCGGAGCAGTGGAGGACACTTGGGGGAGGAAATGAGTGGTGCCTTCGAAGCAGTGGTAGGCACTTGAGGTGAGCAAATGAGTGGCGCCATCACAGCAGTGGCGGACGCTCGGGTGAGCAAATGAGTGGTGCCGTCGTCGGAACAGAGGCGGGCGCTTTGGGGACAATAATTCTAAACTTGGAGAATTTTGGCATTGCTGCATTAATAATGGATCACAGGCAACAACAATCAACAATGATCATGAGCCTGTCGCCCTCATCGCAAAATAAATGTCGAAGTGTCTGCCACTGTGTGTGGGCTGATTCTCAATCTTCAAATACACCAACAACAAGCCTAATTAGAATGTAAAAACAACACGCAATGCTCTAGAAACAAATATTTCATCAAACCTTAGCATGGATGCAATTTGCACAGTTATCTGTGGGTTCCATCTGAAAATAGACATATCAGCATTAGTAATACTAGTATGCCGGTATGCATCAGGAAAAGTAGAAGATTTGAAGGCTAGAAAAATTATGACGTCACACCTGCAAGAGCAAATAGTATTCAAAATATGACTTTTGTAATTTTCTCCAGTCATTTCACCATCATCTGTAAAAAAATGATTAAAAATCAAAATGACATAGTGGCTAGAAAAAGAGAGAGAGTTGAACGCATGCGTGGGAGTAGGTAGGGATGGATTAAGTGTTGGGGGATGAAAAATAAATACATGGGGACATTCTTGAGGCAGAGGGAATGCAATACTATTTAATTAGTAATAGAAAGCAAAATTAGCTTTGCGATACATATAATCACAAAGCAATTCAATAGAAACACCAAGTTCTTAAATTCAAGAAACGCCAGTTTTCAAGGCAGCAAAAGGTGGCTTGCTGAAACTAGATGCCATGGATATCATTGAAAATATGAATGCCATGGTCCAATAGTACCTTGGAAACCATGGGAACCAAAGGTGAACTCTAATGAAAAAGTTTTAGAGTTATAAATGTGAAAACACACCTGCTAGCTCTATTGATTTTGAATTTGACAAAATTGCCAGAATTTTTGGAAGTAGTTCTAATGGCCTGAGAAAGATAAATAAATTTGAATACAGCAAGTACTAAACTCCATCTCAAGTTTTTTTTACATTCTACTTCAAGAATGAACGTTCTATTCTTGTGGCATACTCCTCAACAAAACAACAAAGTTTTATTCTTAAAATAGCATTCTAAGGCTCTAGAACCTGAAAACTTATAACTGCAGCATTCGACATAAAATAGAAGGTCTGTCTCTGTTATATTCTGTGCCAAGAAATAATCTTGGAAACAAATCCCCTGTGACAAAAGAGTTGTTCTTACTTGCATTTTCTTTCATTTTAAACAATGAAAAATATACCCACTTGTAATTCAGTTAACGTAAGCCAACGTTCTGGTGTGATTTGAGCGAGGCCTAAAGCTTCTAAAATCACTGAGTAAAGGAGAGGTGTAAATGAGACATTCGGGGCCTTTCGGGAACTTAATGGCATTGAGACTCTACCTATTTTCACATCAAACAATGCAAAAGATTTGTCTCTCCAAAACCTGAGGGGCCCCTTGGGGTTCTCAGAAGCTCGGAGCCCTTTGGGGCTGTCGTAACCCTAACCTATGTCTGCTATGCTACTGGAATTAAGTCAGTTGAAGTATACCAAAAATTTCCTTATGACCACATACTTTCCACTTTCTGTCTTATTAGAACGAATTGTAGAGATAATATAATCAACCAGTTTAACCAAGCTTTTGACTGAAAGCAGATCGACCTATAACAGACCATAGCAATATTATCATTGAATGTCAACGTTCAGCAGGATGTGAAAAAATAGCAAAAAATATCACATAACCTCTCATATTCACACACGCTATTTTACTAAGTACGTATAAGCAATGACATTACGCAAAGGTCTGAACACATCAAAATCATTCCTTAAAAGAACAAGGAAAGTAAAATATTGTAAGAGCAAAGTAAAAGGATGATTGCGAGGAAACCAAAAAATCTAAAAGGGGAAAAATCTAAATCTGTGTCTTTGCTGAATGCAGGGATACTCAAAGCGAACATTATCAACAGTACAATGCATATACTGTAGTTTAGAATAGAAACATTCCTCTGCAGAATTTAACGGCTCTTTAATGACTTTTGATGTATATTACAAGATTGTTCTGTATTAATTATACATTAAACTTCTACCAACATTTCTCAATAGTAAATTTTATAAGATCTTGATATCAATAAGGACAGATTTGACTTTGTTATGCGTGTATCGATTAATTTGTCAATGGTCTTCATTTAAAGATAAGTAACATTCCATGTTTGTTTAACTATGTAGAACTATACAATTATAAAGACATATAAGATAGCAGATATTTAACTGAAGATGATTGATGAATCAATCGAAACATTTATTGTAAACTAAAACATATCGTTATTAATGTCAAGTTCTTATCACATCTATATTTTACGATATTTTCATATTCTATTGGCTACCTTCTTCTTAAGCCGGCATTTTGATAGCTGAAATTCCCTGTATTTCAGATGAATTAAAGCTACTACAAATAAGATAGTAATAATGATATTAATAGGACTAATCAACATATATAAATCACAAGAACCACCTCAATTAGAAGGTAACTGATCGTTTCTGCGACTATCTGCAATAAGAACAGAAATCCACTTGATACTATTAAATGAGATTATGGTTAAAAGACACTTTCCTACATGGAAATGGCTAAGATGCTGATGAGCAAAGATCAAAGGTGTAGTTCTGGGAGAGCCCCCCTCCCCCTTTGCTTAAATCTAGCTATGCACCCCTGGCAAGGTGTATGGTAGAGAATATTTTGATAAAGTGTAAAATATCCCTTGATATACGAGAAGTTAAACGTTTTTGGGCATCTACAAATCATAATTACCTTGCATAATGCATTTAAGTTTAAGATATCTTACCTTCTGAGAGATTTCCTTTTCATTCAATTGCTTGAAGACATGAATATATAGTTCCACCCCTTCCAGGAAGTTCTCTTTGTTTCTGCCTGCTGCTCAAAAAATCATTACTTTTGTTATGAGAAGAAACTAAAATGAAAATTAACAGTCATATTTAATAGTTATATTTCAAGACCATGTTTTCTTTAAAAATTCCTGCAGCAATGCAACTGGATATAATCTTGTAATTTATCCGTTTGGTTTAGTCTTCAGGTTTTTGAACATTTTTAGATATCTCAGAGAGAGCTAGCCGGAATGCCCAGACTGCAAAGAGTCTAGAAAACTTACATTTCGTATAGTAGGTTATATGTGAACAAGTAAGAGAATCGTGATAAAGTATTGGATAAAATGTAAATTCTGTAACAAAAGCACTGTATATCGATTGCAACACTCATCCTGTGATATTCAGTGCTTGTACCAATTCAAGCAAAGTGCAATAGGACACAAAAGAACATACAGCGCAACAACCAGTAGAGCCCGGGGGGCTCAGCCCCCTAGTTATTTTTCAACAGCTTTGTGCACATTCAAGTTACAACGAAATAACAACAATAAAAGCTACAGCAACAACAATAACAGTTGACTACTTTTCCATATGCGATTTTGAGTTCTGTCTTTACTTTTAGGTAAATTAAGTGATTTTCGCTTTGGTATGTACGTCTGGGAAGCGAACTTATAATTTCTTATGTGGTGTAATTGATATTACAGTTTCTCCAATGAGGGCAGATATTTCGGGGCAATGGCCTTCAGAATTTTCAACAATCACATATAAGTTACTAATTCACTTTCCAGTGAAAATTATATAACGGCCTTCAATATGCTATTCGCAGAACTTTGAATTACCGTATATCGATATCAAATGAAAGAGTTTGGAAAGCAATACTGGACACTATACTTAAACTCTAATATTTAGCATTTAGTTATAAATATTTAGATAAGCGAAGTTCCCAGCCAATTAATAACATTCGGCAATATACTTTGGCCCTAGATTGAAGAGGCATGGATATAGAAGCCACTAGCAAAATGAGCAAAAATGACTGTTTAGACCACTCGAGGCGATGCCACCGCATATTGATGAAGATGCGATAGAAGAAGGCCCAGTGCCAACAGACAACTGAACTAGAGTGAAAACACATGGATATGGAAGGCGATTTACAATGAGCAATAATAACCATGTAGAACAGCTCTAGAGTAGAACAACTAGGATTATCATCGCTACTACTAAAGACAGGTTCAGTGGATTATTGAGCCAGTGTCGCCCTGTCTCCCCTACTGCCTACGGGCCTGCTAGACGAAAACAGCTCATGCTAGTTTCACACCAGAATATACGTACATAACGGTATTAATAAGAATGAAAGTGCTATTTGGTAAGTTTTGCAAAAATAGTTTCGGCAACATGACCAGCGTGTCTACCAAATCAGGAATTCATTTTCATGGAAATATCCCTGATTTCTACTCTGTTTCCCTGATTGAATAAATGTAGGCCCTGAGCGAATACCACACACTACACTTATCCCAATGCAAGCCTGTTTCAGCACATTTAAGCTTATTTGAGCAAAGAAGCGCACTTTAACTTTATCACTAGAAAAGGAAATTATTCGCAGACTTTGTTTTGTTGCAAGTTTTTGTAGAATATTAGGAAGCGCATTTACTGAAGAAACCAAGATAACAACTTTCTTGATTGTCTCTAAAATTATTCGAATTCCTTGATTTTTTCCTTGATATTTTTAGGTAATACGCATTTTTCTGATTTATTCCTGACATCTCTAAATTTACAGGCACCCTGACTACATTTGAGGCTTACAAATACTGTGAAGAGTGGTTACTAGTACCCATTGGGCGTCATATATTGAAAGTCGCCTATGCGAATGAAGCACAAGTGTTAATCCGCCCTCACTTGCAGAGTCAGGTGCTCGTATTCTATCCTTTGCAGATGTAATAAGCAACTTTCAAACATTCACTTTCGTCTGTACTTTATCATGTTCAATATTTGCCTTGAAGCAAGCTGATTTCAAAATGATCTATTCAGACACTTCATAATGGAAACAAAGCTGTGTGATCAAGTCTTTTCATTATGCTTGAAAAACTGAGTGTCTGCAGGTGGTCATCACTGGGTGCATAAGGAGCCCTTGTGAAGGACTGAATGATGTGGAAATAGAACAAACACTTGTCATAGGCTTGATATACATCGATCGGGTGTGAAGGAGCTGATTATTTCGATATTTTTGTAAAAAATTTGCTATTTCTAGGATTATCATCGCTACTACTGTTGCTATTAAAATAGTAACAATAGTATCGATGGTAAACTTTCATATAAAATAAAAAACACATATTTAGGAACAAAACCACCAACAGCAAAATAGAAAGAGCAGTCAACCTACGGTTAAATTCAATTAAATTCAATTGACAATTTTTGACATTACTAATTATTAACATAGGTTAACTGGTTGTTTTGTTCCTAAATACATGCTTTTTGTTTTATAAGAAAGTTCGGCCCAGTACCGAACTTTCTCAATTTTTCACGATGCCAGTATCACAACATTCTTAAGAGTTTCTTATTTAAAATACATGTACACTTATAAACTTTCTTAGGTCTCAAAAATCCAGTACTCATGTTTCTCAACTTTTTGAGCAACTAAGTACTACTTTCCAACAAAAATAAAACGTGTCTATTGCAAACTTGGCAATTACTCACTTCCTCAATAATTCCTGTCCTAAGATAGTAGTTCAGTCACTCTATTCTTCATAACAAGCCCGTCTTACTAAGGTACTCGTGAGTGAATTGGCTCGGTAGTCCTTTAAAGTGGCCAAGCACTTTTTGAAGTAAGTAGCTACAAACAACAGCTCTTCTTTCAAAACAATTTAGATTTCTTTCTACTTTTAGTTATCAACACAAAACCTATGACTTCCCTCGCGCTATCTGCAAAATGTTTAACTTTTGGATCTCTCTGACACAGGACCTATTTTATGGATATTTTCAAAGACCACACTATGCCATTATAGAGCTTAACCACACCCTAATTGAGCGCTTTTGGGACAACTCCCTTCAGACAATCCAATATGTACGTTAGAACCTTTTGCTGTTTGACCTTACTTTGAAGCACAAGTTGTGCTGTTCTTGAAATTCACATATGGCATATACAGACCAAGATGCAAAAAGGCTTCTCCGAAATAAGAAGCATGTGAAGGTGAAATATTTGACCACACTTCTAAATTTTCAAGACCACACTTCTAAATTCTCAAGACCACACTCAAGATTTCTAAGACAACAAAGTGAAGCCAAGATTACTTTAAAACAGGGCCTAACATAGGCCATGCTCTGACAACAAGGTGGGTGTCAAATTTGGGTAGTCATTTTCCCTGATATTTCAATAGTTTAAACACTGTCTCCCCTGATCTACTACAGGCCCCCAGAAAATACTACACACTATGTTTATCACAATGCGATAAACTACTAAGCGTCCAGGTCTTAAAAACCTCTGGGTTAGAAAAAATCCAAACAATTAATGAACGGCCCCGTTCTTCCATTAAGCGCCCAAGAGTAGGGGTCATACATATACGACATCAGTACAAAGGTGAAAGGGCCTCATGAATTTAAGACCTATCTGGCGCTGTAGAGAGGAGGGGGTCTTTAGGAATTGAGACGTCCCATTTCTATTTTTCTTTTTCTTGATAAACTGTAAAATAGAATTGGAATTGGAAGCATAACATTCCAGCTCCTCTTACATCAAGAGAGTATTCAAAAAATAATTTTCTGGTCTCTACATTATAACGACTTTCATAGAGGAGGGGCCTGGTTGCTAAAGTCGGAGATAAGCTCTGGTAAAAATAAAGAAACATGTTACTCTATGACAAACGTGGAGGGAGACAGTGCCCCCACCTCCCCCTGGTATCGATGCCCCGAACTACAAGCATGAAATGCTACACAACAACGCATTGAGTAAGTTGAGGACTAGAGGCATTTGGCTTGCAAATATGAAGATATACTGCAATTGCTACTATTGCCATGCATCTAAATTATATTCTTTGTGACAGGTCATACGTCTCAATTGGAGATTTTGATTGTATCTGCTGGAGGAGGGAAGGAGGTACAGCAATTCAGACGTCTAGGGGGCAGGGTCCAAAGATACTAGACTATGCCTAACAAGTGATGGCTGGATGAAAATTATGGATTTTTTAAACCTCAAAATGTCTGAGCAAGTACTGTGCAGAGGAAAGAACAACAGGGGAGGCTAATTTAATATTCCTTGCACATTATAGTGGTGGGCACAAGATGTTAACCAGTACATATTTGATTTAAGATAATAATACTTGCAATGCCTTTTTCACATAAATGGCCCAACAGCTAATACTTTTTATATAAAAAAATGCTTGCTGAAGTTTTCAAAAACTTCTGTTTTCCTATATTTATTAATGTAAGATTCTCATGCATTTTCAAATGGGCATGGCTGTTGACAACTAATATATGAAAGGAAGTAAGAAGCATGATAAAACTAGGTGAGAAATACTTTCAGTAGCACCCTTATAAATCAAACTAGGGTGACCCTATATGATGCAAGAGGGCAATTTACCCACAAAATTGCAACAAATTCATGTTTGCTCTTATTATGTGGAACAACAAACTCAGCTCTCCATGGTCTACAAAAGGGTACACATTAAAAGGGTGTAGGGTTGTACACCCCCATATCATTGACAGATGGTTCTTTTTTAGACAAAAATTGGTCAATGGAAAATTGTCATAAATGAAGGAGACAATTGACATCAGATGGACAGAAAGTTTGACTATACACTCTCAACCAACATTTCAATGTATAGCCCTGCCTACACAACTAACAAATTGTATCTAAAGCCAGTAAAGATAAGTTTGGTAGAATGATCATTTTAAGCACTCAGTGTGCATTGTTATTTAATCAATCACATGGTCACCAAAGAATAGCTATAAGAAATAAAGAAATAGAAACTAAATACTGTATACTGCCTGAAATCAGAAAGAACATTAAATAAATATATGGACAAATATCAATCCTTTGGTATTTGTCAAACTATTGTCAACTTTTACCAACAAACCTTCAAATACTCCTTTCAGTAGTGTTGATGTTTCTGTGAAGTCATTTTCCATAAACATTGCAATAAGCTGGAGAACCTATAAATTTAGATTAAAACATAACTTTTCTTTAAGAAAGTAAGGATAAATGTTCACACAACTATCATAATTTTTGGCATAAAAACAGAGCATAGCAGCCTTGATATGGTGGGAGCCAGTACAACAGCTGTAGATTTGCTGTGGATAAATTGCACCTTGAATTAGGTAACACCTTAAGTGAATTCCCACAATAAGATCTTGTCTGAGCATACAATATGGTTGTCTTTGATTATTGTTTTTCCCCTACCTGACCCTGAAAGGGTACCTGATAGATGCCTTTATGTAATGGCTATAGGGCAGATAGCTATAAACTTACTCCTTGTAGTACACTCTTTCTGTAAGAATAAAGTTTTAAAGTTTATAAAAACATTGAGAATCAAAATCATTCAAACTTGAGAATAACTTGAGAATAATGCAAAGCTCAAGCTTCATCACGACATAATAATTGTTTGTATCCTAGTTATAATACTGCTTTTAGATGTACTTTTGCATTATAGATACAAAAAAATACTGTTTCATAGTTTTATGAGGTAGTAAAACATCAACAAAAGATTGGAATATTGTCCTTAAATTTTTAGGCGAAGCTGCACTTTTGGTAAGTAAGAATAATTTAAGAATAATTCTAGGATCAAAATCAGAAAAATTTAAGAATAATGAGGCTCAGAAAAAATTTGGGTATTCTTATTTAGAGTTTTATGTCTTTTTGTTTGTTAATGTACATAATTATGAGTAAATAAGAAAACAATATGACATTTTAGTGACTGCAAGCATAGTAGTCCTTAGGCCAATTGCATCACAAGTGCTAATGCTTATGTCCATGGATGTAGGAACCAGGGAGGGGGGCACAGGGGACACATGCCTCCTGCTTTTCACAAATTTCTATATAAATTGCTCCCATTTAGGTTACATAGTTTCCCTTTTTTACATGAAGGCGCCTCCTGAATGCATGTGCCCACCCCCACTTTTTGATTGCTTGCTACATCCTTGTTTATATCTCAAATTATTCATTCACTTTACTCTGGCAGGCCCCTGCTTACAACCTGGCAAAAAAGGAATGATAAAGGAGGGATGACAATTGATTTGACAGAACAAATCTATGCAGAAAGAATTTTGAAAGAGGGAGGTACACAGAGATGTCGCAAGAACCCTTGGTTGGAGGGCGTAGGGGTGAATTTACCTGAATTTATGTTAATGATAAGCTGTTCTATTTTCATTGATCACTATTTATTCTAGTTTCTTAAAGCAATGTTCTTTGGCTATTTATAAGTGGTAGGGGCAGAAGGGTAAGGTTTGCTATCAAAAACTTTCAATGTGCTAGACAATCTCTAGTATCCAGTGTCAATTATAGGACACGGCATGGTTGGGCCTGGAAAAATATTCAAAATAGAAATTCTCAGACAGCTGGAAAATGCTATTATGCATTTGGTTTTTGCAAATAACAGAACCATTTTGCTAATCTTTAAAGCAGAATTTACAGAAACTGTCCTAGACATCCTTTTGTATCTTGAGTCTAATATAAGGCCCAAAAAATTTTTCAAAATAAAGGTTCTCAGCAGGCTCAAAACGCTTCTTTCAGATTGGTTTCTGTAAATACAACATTTCAAAAGAGAGTCATATTGCTAATAATTTAAGTAGACTTCACAGGAAGTGTGTTAGATATTATTTCTTATCCAGAATCTACTATGGCCCCACCATGGTTGGGCCCAGAGGAAAATATTCAAAATCAAGGTTCACAGAAGGCTGGAAAATGACATTTTAAGATTGGTTTTCGCAAATACAGTACATACTTCCTTAAACTATACATTCTTTCAACTGTTGTACAAGCATTATGTAACCTTTAACTCTTCAAAAATTACCTGATTTTGATGATGTAATGATACAATTTTACCTGAATTTTTTTTCAGGTTTTAAAAGTTATGGGGTGTTACACCCCCACACCCCTGTCAATATGTCCCTGGAGACATATGTATGCAGAAGCAGCCTCACAAACAAAGATTACTCTATAGGTGGCAAAGTGACATCATACCTAAAACACTTTTTACTTGGATCCCTGCGACCTGGTTAGCATTATAGATTATTAGCAACATTACTTAAGGTCTACTCATGAAGCATGGAACATGGAGCATCACTTATGCTCTATATATGCAGCATGGAATGGTAAAGTTTGTAGAGAGATAAACTTGGCCTTGGTGAATACATTAAAGATTCAGAAGAAAAATTATACATTTTTGTTTACATGGAAAATAGAAAGATTAGTCAAAGTTCAAGGATACGAGGGTGGGTGGGTTCACCATTACTTTTATCACTTATTCACCAACTCAGTATTAGTTTTAGTTAGTCTCATGTTTTACATTGTCTACACTACTTTATGATAACTAAACTATACCAATTTATTGAAGTAAATAGAACAAGAACATTAATGCAGAATGTCAATACAACTTTATACAAAAAATTGACATAAGGAAAAAATTATGGTGAGAATTATTCAATTTAAATTACTTATATTTTAAGTAATTAATTCATAAATGAAAGAGTTCCCTGAGTAGTTACATTAGCAAAGTTCTGCTAATAGCACAACATCCCATATAATTCATGGTATCAAAAGTAGAAAAATGCAAAATTCATATCTAACTAAAGATGACTGTAGACTTCCAGAATCACAGAGATATCAGTAGGAAACTAATAACGTAATCACATCAGCAAGATCGATAACTCACTTCATCTTGACGTAACTTTTCGATGAAATGTTTCAATCCTTTTCCATCTTTGTCCTGGCAGAGTTCTAGTGCTTTTTTCTCCATTTTCATTACATAAAACGTTATTTTAAAAATCAATACGCAAGCAGTGAACACTAGGTTGTTTCGTACTTTGGCGCCATTTGAAAGCCCGCTTATGGTTGGCCTCTTCTTGATCATGAGGATGGGTGCTGCTACTTCCTTCATTATGAACTGATCGCAGCTCAAGCAACGTATGGGAATATGGGCTAGATATACAATGAAAGTTGAAAGCCAAATTTAGGAACGAAAAACGATCGAAACTGAAAGCGAGCATTATAGTGTTGCATGATGCAAGATTGCATTTCTAGTTAAAGGAGATTGTAAGGATATTGCCCAGACAAAGTTGAGTTTGTTGGCGATTGTCACTTTTGTGTTGACTTCCGAGCTCAAAGGGAGGGTCTGCTTCATTTTTCAAACTGATTGCTCAATAAATCACCTTTGATGCTGCGTGACGACTAGATATCAAGGATGAGATGGGACTTCTCTTTTCACGCAAAGCGAGAGAGGAAAGGAAAAACCGTGGAAAACAGATAATGCTGGAAGGTGAAGGTAAGTCCATTTGGCTTTTGCTTAATATTCTAGTTATAGCTGCCGTGTTTTTACTGTATCTAAAATTGCCATAACATCTTCAATGTATGAGAATACACAACTTTAGCTATAAAGTGCTTAATCAATTTTATTTTATTATCTGATGATAGCACATTTTGCGACCTGCAAGCTCAGAGCGTCAATTTTGCATATCGAAATTGCTTCATACGAATATAGCGCAAAGACGATTCGACCCTATGTTCAACAGGAGCAAATGTTAAATGAAAGGGTGGAATAGACTAGGGTGTCAACGTAAGCTTTGCAAATTGTCTCGATTGCCTCCAACAGTGCTCACGTCGGCAGGCTGTGAGAAGTGTACTGATACTTCTTATGATTGAAATTATACAGCTTCTGATTGGTTTCTCTGCTGTGATCCTTCTCAGCATTTCATGGTAGCAAGGGGCTGCTACCTCAGTTAGGCGGTAATTCATTTCATTTGCACAATTTTTTCAATTTATTGCTAAAAGAACAAGAGAAAATTTTGTGATTACTTGCGACTCCTTACTCTTTTGGGCTGAATGTTTACTGCCCCCTAAATTTAAAGCCCTCTTATGCACATAGCTGCAGAGTTCACTATGAGGAAGATCTTTTGGAAAGATTTATGTGTAATAAACTAATCAAGAAAATATAGCCTCTGCTAGCACAGATGCAGAAGGAAGCAATATATGAGTACAATTGTTAACCTCAAATTGAGCAATGTTGTCAAAGAGATACTCTTTGGCATCCTAGTATTTGGTTGTAGACAATGGCTTGGCATGCTCAACGTTTATCATCTTTGTTGGCTTTTCTGTGGATAGCCATGGCTCCTAATTGTTTTATTGCTTGTAGGCTTCACTTTTGGATAAGCAGGGTGTTCAAATCTTTCACAAACATGTTGGCAAGCTCTTCCTCCATTATAGAGCTTGATCTCAGCCTGTTTATTTGAAGTCTCTTCCCAGTCAAAGGATATGATGATCCGTACTAGAAGTATTTGCTATTTTGGGCTGGAGTATGGAAGTTATAGTCTATTAGAGGTAAATTGAAATGCACAAAAGAGCTGCAGATCTAATGCTTATTTTTAGTCTTGTGTTTTCTTTTTTAGTATGCCTTGACCATTTCGAGATTCTACGCTCCATTGGAAGAGGATCCTTTGGAAAGGTATTATGAACTGGTTTTCTAGCTTGTACAATGTTGATTCTGTTTCTCCAAAGGTGCATTTCTCCATCAGTATTGTTGATATCCCCAACATCAGGAATCCTTCATTTTATTTCAGTTTTAAAGTATTTGTATGTTAGTTAAAAATATGACTGCAATTTATGTGAATTGATGGAGAAATGGAGCAATCAAGCATGTCAATTGATATGTATCCTGCAGATGAATAGTCATGGCTGATGTTAATCAATAGTAGAGAATAAAAAGTATTGCATTGTACACTAAGGTTCAAAATGTGTTGGGACACCTTCAAAGTTTTGAAGGTTGTTTATGTTAAATGCTTTTAATGATATGCATTTGATCCTCTCTTATCAAATAAAAAAACCAACCATTTCTGTGAAACATTCGTAAGACATTTTTTATGTTCCAAAATCTTTCAGCTGCGCCACAGTATTTGAAAAAGATTTGCCTTAATAATTTTTCTAGGCTAGCAAAATGAACATAGGAGTTTTAAAATGCCATGAAATGTTGTTTGAGAAGCATTCTAAGATTGTTTTTTACAAAAATAATGGTAAAAGCCATAGAAAAATTGCTACAATTGCAGGCCACTCAAAGAGTGGAGCTTTTGGTAAGTGTAAAAAGTTCTTCAACTGAAAAATCTACCAAGAGTTAGTAGACCAAAGAAGTTCACAACAATTTTGATGGCCATGAGACTGCTAGTTTTAGTCTCTGATGTGAGTCCATGATTATGCCTTCATCAGCAGTTAATTTGAAAAATTTTATATCTTATAAAGTATAAGGTGAAGGTTGAAGTGCATTTTAAGCTCATTTACATTTTTGATAATGTTTAGCTATGCAATAGTTAAAAATAAGACTACATTTCACAACAACTTCCCATTCCCACACAAAAACAAGGTTGATACCATAACTCCTTTATTAAAGTATCTCAATGCTTTTTGAATAGAAATGCAGTATCACTACTTCTTCTAGGTCTGCATAGTCCAAAGGAAGGACACTAAACAGTTATATGCACTCAAATACATGTGTAAACAAAAGTGTTCATCAGAAGGAGCAATTATAAATGTCCTAAAGGAATTACAGATCCTGCAAAGCATTGATCACAATTTTGTGGTGAATTTGTGGTATGCATTTCAAGATCATGAAGACATGTTTATGGTATTAGATTTGATGTTGGGTGGTGACATACGATTCCATTTGAATGAAGGCAAGCGGTTCACTGAACAGCAAGTTATACTGTACCTTGCAGAGGTTGGCCTTGCTTTAGACTATCTGCATTCACTGCAAATAGTCCATAGGTATGGTTCTTGAAAGCTTGTTTATTTTATAGTTATATTTTTCTATGAAGGCTTTCATATACCATTTACCTGCATGAATGGGAGCAGTACATCTACCCATATTAATTGCAAAGCAAACCAATTTACCTCTAGAGTTCAATGTTTAATTCTTCCACACACATTAACACCAGTGGAACTAACTTCAACATTTATTGGGGAAGGAGGGCAAAGATCTCTTCAAGATTGTTGATTTAGCTGCCATTATTTATGCAACCTCCTCACAATTCCTTAGGTGTAATGCTATTGGGGGAGGGTAATTGCTCCCTTTTGCCCCCAAGTATATTCCACTGATCTGCATATGTACAGTTAAAGCAGGCTGTTCTGTGCGGTTAGCACAATATATAACCATTAAATTTTCTCCTAGTAGAAGCAAATCATAGTAAAATATATGCAAACTGGTATGAAGAAGCTCAAAATCAGCATCTTGTCTGGTTCATGATAAATCCCAATGATTATTTTTGTAGTTGAAAATGCTTGCATCTTGCAGAAATTGTACTTTTTCTCTTATATGTGAATAGAATCAATTCTCTCTGTTACAGCAGGTACTGCTTTTCAATTAAGTGCTTTGGGTAGTGCCAATCCTGCAGATTATTCAAGTACCTACTTCTGGTGTATCATCTACTTCATTGTCAGTTCCTGGCTGTAGATCTATGCTAACTGTTTTCTATCTTAGTCACTCAGGTGACTTTGGTGCATTGAAAGCTTTCAAACATGATGAATTCCTTTTGTACTTAACATCACTTGACAACTCGATTGTGACGCAATTTTGTCACATTTTGATGTTAGATGATATAGTTGTAGCTCTACTGGTGGAGTCATCTTGGTTGACGACTTCTGTTTCAATATTCCCTTGTCTTCTTGCTTTTGGTCTTCTTTTCATTTTCCTGTTTCTTTCAGTGTTCATTTTCCTGTTTCTTTCTTCCAGTGGGGCCATGGCCCCCAATTTTTTCGAAGTCGTCAGAATTTTGGAAATTTTGATGTTTCGTCGGAAAATTAAAGATAAAGGTTTCGAATTTTATCGGAAACATTTTGAAATTGCCCCTCCCCTACTCTATAGGTGCGATGATGCCTCTGTGTAGATCCTTTTTTCTCTTTTGCTTCACTGTCTCTTTCTTTATTATCTAAACCAGACCTCCGCAACCAGCAATGCGCGCCACTCGTCCCGCATATTGCCATGCGAAGTGTCGCACAGCAAATGCAATCAAAAAGAGAGAAAATAGTTAACGAATTATATCACTAAATGTGCTTTCCCCAAACTCAAAACTTTTATATCTATGGCACCACACTTGCAATATCCTTAACTACTGAGCTCATGGAAGTAGAAGGCATTCAAAAACTAGGGACACATGCATTCAGGGTGCACCCATGCAAACAAGAGATCGACTCTGCAAACTGCGAAGGGGCACTTTACGTACATATTAGTGGAAAGTGGGTAGTATGTGCCCCCTGTGTCCATCGGCTCCTACCTCCACGTTTGGGCTCATAGATGAATTAGAGCAGCATTAATTTGCATCAGATGGTGAGGCTCTGCGTCTGTGGTGATCCAAAATACACACACTATATTTATCTCTAATGCCCATTTTAGCGATGGCAATGTCTAACACCAAACCATCAAGCTTTCATTTATCTAGTCTATGAGACAAGTTAGAGTGTCTGTGGAGTCAGTTTTCAAGGAAATCGTCACTTTTCACCTAGTTCAAGTTAGTTGTAGATAAGATTTGAAGGTTGTTTTAAGCCATGTAGGAAATACCTATGCAGTTTGTTCTCTATTGCAGAACACTTTGGCTTGTCTGAATGTTTCAGATACTGCAATTGCCATTAGCCTGTCTGCATTCAGCTGCGGACATTAGAGTTTTGCTTTGATGGCCATTTGCTGTATCTGTTATTAATAACAAAAGAACTCAGTTTGTGACATAATGGTTGTTGTACTGTAAGTTCTCAAATAAGCCCCTTGGATTGCAGTTCATGGATTGCAGTTCATGGATTGCAGTTCATGGATTGCAGGTTTTTAGACCCCTGTACATTCATATCTTGTCTTGGCCACCACACTTCTGCTCGAAGTAACTGTTTCACGTTCAAAATCCCTGGGTGCCCTTCATGCATATTCTGAAGCTTTCTTTTCTCGAGGACTAATGGGAATTATTATCTTTGTTCCTCTGAGCACAGGTTTTCCAGCAATTGAAATTCCATTACCTGCGAATTAACACGTCTTATTCTGCAACTTATTCTTTGTGTCTTCCCCATAACACTTTCTCAGGTTACACAGTTCCTCATCGTCTGCATGAGCTTCTTGGATTTCTCATCCTTCCATTGCTCTGGGTGTGACACTGTTAGCAAAATAGTAAATATAGCTTTTGGCTCTTCTTCCAAAGCTGTTTCTTTGGTTGTGCGGTTAGATTATGTATCATCAATGTTTGCTTTTCCTGGCAAATATCGCACATCAATCTGTATGGTTTTAGTCTAAGTACGCATCTCTTTGGTCTTACGCAGCTGTTTGACTTCCTTGAGTAAATGAACTTTGAAAGTTTTTTGTTGGATAGTCATATGTTCAGAATTAATGCCATAAGCTTACACATGAAAGTACTCTTTAGCCGGCAGTAGAGCTATATCCTTTTTCTCAGTTAGTGATTAGTAAATTACAATATTTGAAAACTTTTAGTAGCAAACAAATTGACTCATCGTTTTGCGTTTGTATCAGCACAGTTCCTAAGTCAGTAGGTCTTACTTCGTCAAAGATGGTAGTCTTTACATTGAATCAATATTTCCCAGTTCATAAGTTGCAAGAGGTTTCTGTGGTGTTTGAAGGAATGTTCCTGTTCTGTGCTTCTGTTGTCTGCTTTGTGAAATTGTTTGTGCAATCATGAACACATGACTACTTGTATTTATTTCACCTTTTTCTTCTTCAGCTCTTCATATACCAGATTATCAATGCCATTGCAACTAGGCTTTCTTTCATAATCTGTTATCATCGTTCCATCCAACAGATCGCAAATTTTGCCGATCATCTCAATATAAAAAGCTCCAGTGAAGACACTGTTTTATTTTGATCACAGCTTGGTGTGGCTATTTCTTGAAATGAATGATTGTTTTGCGTTCAAAGATATCGTGACATTTTTATGCCTCTTCAAAGTATCGATTTCTGACCAACAGAATATGGGAGTTTTGAAACAGAACCACTAGCTCCTTAGTCGATTATGATCAGTGGTGTAAAACAGGGGGAGCGCGGGGGGCACAGCCTTCCCCCTGCTTTATAAATTCTTTTGAAGTAAGAGCATATAAGAATCATTATTCTGTTTTAAAAGCCTATTTGGATTTAAAACGCTGTCGAGAAATTGACAGTTCACAAGATATAGGGTATTATAAATACGTTCTTTACTGGACGACATCATCGTTTCGTTACATGGTCTGATTGCGTGGACTCAATTCAAAGTTTCTTATAAACATATATGCAAGAACAGAGCCCCCCTAGCTGTCAATAGAGCCCCCCTAGCTATCGATTTGCTTCGACACCACTGATTATGATATGTACAGCTTCTTATTTTCAGTTCCGCTAGCATTGTGCAGTTGGAAGTTTTAATCAATGAGCATTACGTAATCATATATGATTATCGTATATTCGGAATCTTCCATGCTATAGCATTTGTCTTCATTTTGTTTTTTTAGAGATATCAAGCCTGATAATCTTCTCCTTGATGACAAAGGTAGTAGTTGCTTTCATCTGTCAGAAAAGAGTTTACCTTGTTAGCCGCCTTCCGTTTTTATCATCATGTTCACGTCTACAAACTATGCCCTGAGGGGGAGGGGTAAATGCCCTCTTCATATTTCTTGAAGAGGAATAAAATGCTTATTCAAGCGCCTGTGGGAATGCATCAAATGCCGTCATTTTAATGCTTCGTCTCGTAGTCTTTGAGGGGGGGGAGAGGGGCCCTGAAAAATGTCTAAATTATGTAGATATGTAAAATGATGAAAGAAATGGAGTACTATTATTGGTTACTGTTGCCAGAAACGATCTGTACCACCATAGAGTGATTCGATTGTTCATGTATGTTTTGGTTCAAGATGCCGATTTATAGAGATAGAGCGTATATACCCAACTCTACATAGTTTAGCACGAACTATAGCAGAACATACCGGTGATTCACTCTTGAGATATTTGCTGCTTGTAGCAGCTTAGGCAACCCTACAATTCACGGGACTCAAGAAACGTTGTACCATCATGCGCATAGATCAGTGGCGTAGCTACGATTTGGCAGTGAAGGGGCGAAACCCGGACAAATTCCGACGACATTTAGGGATGTTGTGTTGACAAGTTTTCTGACAAACACCTTTGAAGTTCGGTTGTTGCCCCCCATTTATACGTCGTATCAAAGGGTCGTTGTTTGTTCATGAATTTGTATACTTCTCTACTATTAGCAATTTTCATGAATTTATATGACAAATATAAAATCACCCACACCACAGGTATAGTGAGATTTCACTTCACGAGAGGTGGAATCTACACAAAGCACTACCTGAGGTGTTTTTTCTCATATAAAAACAGGCCCTAAGGTTTAAACTTGAAAAATATATTTGTTGACAAACTTTTTCACGTGTTTAACTTTCCGACAAATTTTCCGACAAATTTCCGACAAGCAGCTGGAAAAGGTTGGTGGGGGGCAGCCGCCCCCCTGCCCCCCCTCTAGCTACGCCACTGGCATAGATGTGATCCATTGCGACAAAGTATTACCATGATTCTACTCCAGTAGAAACAAGGAAGGTACACACACACGGACATAAGCATGAAGGATCCCTGCTTTTTGTGCAACAAATAGCCTTAATGGAGAGATGCTTCAATTATTCTAGGATTAGCGTACTACTTTTGGTCTTTCTGCATGACATTTTATTTTTCAATGCCTTAGAAGTTTTAAACCTTCTATCATCTCAATTTTCATTGGGGAAAGAGTGGAAACTGAGCACCAAAGGGGCGCATAATCTCTGCTCTATTCCAAAGTATATGACTCGTGAGAGTAGTAGGTTGATGACTCCATCTTAATTTATTATACGATCACTCGCTCTTTTCATTGATTTTTGGATCGTGAGGAAACAGTTGCCTTACAGTAGCGGAGCCACGGGATGGGACTGGTGGGAATATGGCCCCCAGTTCTCTCCGACATCAGTTTTCTAATTCGTCCAAGTTCGAAGACAAAATATTTGGGTTGGAGTGAGGACCTCTGGCAATACAACTTTTGTACTTGACTAATAGGAGGGTGATCAATTCTTTACAGTAAGCTGGGTGTGGCAACCAAAAGTCATGGTTATTTAAGGGTATAGTCTGCTATTGCCCCCCTGTTCTTAGTAGCTTACTTTCCCTGAATCAAATTTGATCCATCATCTTTGTTTGGTATCGTCAGAAAACCCGATTTCCTGGCCCTTGAAGATTTTTGTTCTTTGGATGTCAATGAGATGTTATCCTTTGAGTCCCTTTGTCCGCTACACATCTTGGTGATTGCTCTCACCGTAGGCATGATTGTATGTAGAAGTCAATTAACTCTATCTAACTTGTTAGTTTGTTTTTCTTGATACAGGTCATATTCATATCACAGATTTCAATATTGCTACAGTTCTACAAGAAAATTGCTTGGCGACTTCTCTATCTGGAACAAAAGCTTATATGGGTGTGTCTAAGTTTTTTCATTTGTGCTCAAGTAGATTGTCACTGCACAAAGGGTCTTTGAACATGCAAAATGGATAGGAAACTCCCCCAACGGGCCCATGAATTTCCTCACTAATTACCTCGTGCACGCCAGGTGACATACGAAACTTGAAGCTGTTAATCATTTTCAATCATCAGTTAAAGGATCGTTTATTGTACTGCTAGGTGTTATGTCTATTTTGAAGATTTTATATGATTTATTGCTTTGTTTGCTTTTCTCTCTAAGGCTCAAAATTATAAACTTGTTTTGTATTTTTAAGTTTTAGATGTAATAATTTTTATTTGTAGCGATGTAGTCGTTATATTTTGAAACAGATCCTTACTGATAACAGTCCCTCTAGGCAATATAAGGCTTTTCTGCGTAAAAACATCTTTATTGTTATTATTATGATGATTCCCTTTTGGCAGGTGCCTTTTTGATAAAAATTATTTTGTAGTAAAGCGAGTTTCAAATTTTGTAATAGTCAAGATCTACTTGCTCAACCCTTGCAGTTTTGGTTATTTTTTCATTTTGACATTTGTAGATGTATAATAATATTCAAATTGTAGCTCCTGAAATATTTGCAACTTATATCAACAAAGCTGAAGGATATTCTTTCGAGATAGATTGGTGGAGTTTGGGAATAACTGTTTGTGAAATGGTTCGTGGAAAGGTAAGCTTTTCAGTGCATAGAAGCTTCTTTTATTGTTACAGTAATCAGCTCTGGACTTGCGCAAGAGCACATAATTACGTACCTTGAACCTATTGCGCCATCGTAATCCGTGAAATTACGATTTGTCGAACCCTTTCTTTATCATAATTGTCTTTGTTAAAGAATATCACTAAAACCACGGGAATATATTTTCAATGACTTTGTTTACTAAAGATGTAGTGAAATCTAGTCGTATGTACGTCTGCATAGTACTAAAAAGCATTAAATTGATAGTGCGGTGAGTTCTGAGTAAAGCTCTAGACCTTTGACGTGGTCTAGCCCGGGTGGCAATTGGCATTCTCGACCTCCCCCTTTCGCAAAAGAAACAATGACAAGCCCTTTTCGTATGAGGCCTCTTAGTCGTGATCAAGAAAAATTTATTCACATAGTAAAATCTTGATCAGAAATCTGTTCAGTCAAGATTTAGATATATGTTCGACCAAGATTATAATTTGTCGATAGTCATTTATTTATGTGAAAATTGCGTTTTTCTAGGTGTTGTAAAATTTCTACATCTCTATTTCAAGGATCGTTATCCTTCAGGCCATGTTATATTTTGTTTCAATGTATTGATGATCTACCACAAACCTTCTTGTGCCTATCAGACATTACGTTACACGGCGAGTAGGGTCATAAAAAGCAAATAGCTAGTGGCTATTATTTGCTGTTTCTCCAGTTCGTTAAATAACAGACTCTGAAGTTCCCCAAAAGATCTTTAGGTTGGCAAAAGATGTGGCGTAGCAAGGAATAGATAGTGGTGTTTCAAGGAAATGGAAGAAAACGAAATTTTCTGCTCAAAAGAGCAATGATAACATAGATGCACGTAGTTGGAGTTTTAAAATTTTGATGTTGATTTTCACAAGATTAAAGTAAATGATGGAGTGCAAAAAAGAGATTTCTTTTAGTGCTTAGCATTACTATAGCCGCGAAGATGCCCTGATGCAGAAATTATCTTTAAATGCAATGCATGTCGTCATATTTAGTTCGGAAATGATTGTGTGGCGAAGCAACGGAAAAGTTGACTTAAGAAAAGCTATCATAGGAAAAGTTAGCATGAGAAAAACAACTCTTTTAACTATATACAAATAACTATATAGCTATATACATCAATTCCACTAACGTTTCAGTCCTCTAAGCAGGCTAATCAAAACAATTATTATCTCATTAAACACATCCTAACTCAATCTCTTGTCTACTCAGCACTCTCTTCTCTCAACTCTAATTGGCATGCAACTAGACAACTTAACAGACTTCTCCATAATTGCCATCAGGATGTCATTAGAATGAAAAGCAAAATCAAAACAAATGAAGAAAAACTTGAAGTGCAAGTTCTTCCATTGAGTCTCTTTGAAACAACGGTATCATCATGTTAAATGTGCATCTTCTCTGAGCTTAGACCTCTTCACAACTTTGTCATGCATTTAGCTGCACACTATCTCTACAGTGAGATTTTGTCATGGAATGATTTCTTGTGGCCAAGACGAAATGCAGCCCATGAGAACATGTCATTGATATTCATAACTCCGAAATACCCCGATCACTTTATTGAAAAGTCCCATCCTTAACGCTACCCCTAGCCCTAACTCCAGACTACATCGCTATCACTAAGCCCTACCTTAACCCTGGTCCACACCTGTTTTTGCGTTGTGATGGATTGCATTTCGTCGTGACCGTTTCTTAGTAGTTGTTTCTTGAAATCTTGGTTGCGAGGTCAAGATATGGTGTGTAGAGCCCACTGAAATAACAAAAGCGTAGTGCATTAATCTTCTGATCTACTTCTTGAATTTGCATGCATTCCCGGAGATTTAGTTTTGAATTATTAGTAGCCCTAAGGCCTGTCCAATCGTTCTCGACTTTGCACCTGACTATTTTCAATTTTGTCGAGCATCGTGGAGCAGGGGTGTCTAAACGCTCTCGATTTTTCACTCGACTTTTTGAAAAGTGACCTCCTTCCTTAACCATTTAAAAGACATATTTACTCCGGGGGCAAACCCTAGAGAAAGGGATATGTAAGTTCAAAATCAAAGAAAAAGTTTTAGGGTTCGGAGCACTTTCTGGTGTAGAATCCTTCACAGATGCTTTTAAGAAAGCCCTAGCTAATCTCATAGCTGGAAATTCGGATGTGTCAAAGAAGTAAATCCGTTTCAATCAGAGTCTTAGCAAAGACCATTTGTCAGCTATAGTGAGAAGTAGTGTAATTTCCATAGAGGTAGGTCATTTCTCTAATTGCAGTAACATGCTCAAGAAAGGGTATTTTGAGGGCAGTGGCACTGAGATCAGCATATCATAAAAATGGCTGTGAACACCAAGAACTATAGAAATGTCGAGTAAAACTTTTGAACGTGTTCAAACTTCACTCGACTTCACTCGATTTCTCTCGACTACTCTCGAATTGGTGTCCAAACGCTCTCGACTTTCACTCAACATCAGAATTGAGCATAGTCGAGTGAAAAGTCGAGAGCGTTTGGACAGGTCTCTATATTGGAAGGATCATTTCAACAATCATCGTGCTATTTTTGCATCAAAGGAAATATTTTTATGCAACTACCTTTCATACCCAATCCTTAGTTAATGTTTGTTTTCTTTTCTCGTCTGTAAAATTGCCGCAATAATGTCCTTTCTTTTTTATCTTCAGCGTCCATTTGCAATCCATTCGGACACAGATGCAAGCGAGGCCTATAAAGTATTTTTATCAGAGTTGGTACTGGAGCTTCCATGTTCCATGTCAGACAGTGTAGTTCGTTTGATTAAAAAGTTGTTGCAGCCAGACCCAAAAAGGAGGCTTCGCAGAGTCACTGAATTAAAAGCCCACGTGTCAATGGAGAGCATCGATTTCAACGAAGTTGCTGCAAAGGAAATAATTATGAGTTTTATTCCATCGGTTAGTTGATTTCATTATATTTTTTATTGCATGCATCTACCTGGACCCAAAATAACCTAATAAAAACATTGATATATTAATTTAAAAATTACCTGCCAGAATTCCTTGTTTAGATGACAATGCATTTTCTTTCCTTCTTTTTTCTTTCTATTCGTGTTTATTTTGTTTAGTTGTATCATTACTTTATTTTTCCAGCATTTTAAGTGATTACTTTTCTTTTTGGGAACACAATATCTATGACGTCAGCAAAAAGGGGGCTTTAATGAATGTATAGATTTTTAGGTGCTCTAGAGGATGAAGGTTCCTTTGAATGTTAGACACCCCTTTGCTACTTTTGATGTTCTTGAAAAGCGTTGCCATACAATGTACATAGAATTGTAGCATTCCAGCGGCTCTTCCATCACGAGAGCGCGCAAAACATCACAGGTCTGATCACTCCACTGAAGCTCTTTTCTAAATATTTGAAATATTACAACACAACGCATTTTAGGAGAGAAAGAACTAGATGCAGTTAAATTGAAATTGTAAAGATATAGCCTGCAATTGCTGTTGTCATTTTCCGTCTCCTAAGTTGTATCATTTATAAGAAGTATAACTTAGTAGGTGGATAATGATAACAACGATTGCAATATTCCTTAATTGGCCCTTTTGATAATGTATTTGGATGTTTCTTTAAACCTTTGTTGTTGTTATTGTTGGGCCACTTGGCCACCCACCCCGGCAAACCTCTACTAGCAGTCCATTGTAGAAAGTAGAGAATAAATATATCTAGCATTTTTTGTATGACGGTCAATTTCTGCCCTCCTTATGGGAAACATGTGAAAGAACCGTGGTTTAATTGCTCTGTCTTGATCAATTGATATACAATTCCAAAAATGCTGTGATTGACATGATTTAATGTATGACCTCATTTCAAACTATCATAGCGAGACCATCTCAATTGTGACCCAACTTATGAACTTGAAGAGATGATAATCGAATCAAAACCGCTTCATAAGAAGAAAAAGCGCTTGCACAAACAATTATCAAAAAAGGTTTGACTTTTTATTTCACTTCTGCAATTTCTTTTCAGTAGCTCTTGATTTTGAGCCTTATTATTCCTTTCTTTTTTGATGTTTCCTAAATACTCTCCGCACCTTTGTTATAAGAATAAAATTTACAAGAATATGAAGGTTCAGAATTTCTGAAATCTAAAGGAAATTTTCTTTAAATTATAATTTAAGAAAAATGCAAGGCCCAAGCTTCAACAAGACTTAGAATTTTTGTGTATTCGAGTTATAGCACTGTTTGTGGATGAACTTTTGATCTATCGATACAATATTTATTATTCTGTTCCTCTTTTGATTTGCTTGTTGATGAAGTAGGACATCCACAAAGATTTTGATATATTCCTTTGATTTTGAGATGAAGTTACACCTGTAAGACTTTAGAATAATTTGATGCTAATTTCAGGCTCAAAACCAGAAAAATTTGAAAATATTGCAGGTTAAGAGAAAAGTTGTGTTATGCTATGTTATGAATATTTCAAAAGGATGAGCATATCAATTTGAAAGAAAACTGCTATTAGCACGTGTCCTTTAAACAAACCAAGAAAAATAAAACAAATACATATATTCTTATAGTTATTAATGGCCTATAATGTTCATATTAATAAAAAAAGAGTTCAATCTGTTTTCAAAGTCACCAGCACTTTCTCTAATGTCTATAGGAAGTGAGTTGTACAACTTAGAACCCTTAAAGAAAAACCTATAGAGGTTTGCTATTTTTCGTTCCATTCAGATTGGCATAATGGGTGAACTAGATTTGCAAAGGATCATTATGAACAGTGCATACATTATGAACAGTGCATACATTTTCTTCTTGAATTTATCACTTTAAATGCAAAATTATGCTAATGTATGAAATGAATTCTCTTTAAGTGACGTGAAAAGTTGAACCAGTCATAATGATGTCAAAACGTTCATGAATCAAATGAGATTTTTTGTATCACAAAACTAAAATAAACTACATAGATAGATTTAAATCTCTTGTGACTACCATAGTTGGGCAGAACATCTTGTCCTCGACTTGTATCTACGACAGCCATTTGCAATAATCATATATTACAATTTTAATGAAAAAAGAACAAACTAAAAACGCAGAACAAGAAGAGAAGAAAACTCTAATTTCGATCATGAATCAAAAGAGAGAACACTTAGTAAAGCTATCATGCAGTCTAGCTCGACAACAAATGAGAATTCACAAATCACAGTAGACTGAAAAGTTGATTTGTTTAATCTTTTATTGGACTTTTGATATACTTGGTCTCAAGTTTTCGTTTAAGTAACTTTTCTAAGCTTTGTTATCTAAATTTGATTATGATGTGGCTACAATGACAATAGAAGAGGAATATTTGATTTTAGCTGTAATTTTAATTTCTTGCGATCTATATACTTTTTCAAGCTTTTCCTACTCAAACTGGCAAATTATCTTTATAGCAATGCGAATTTTAGCGGGACTGTTTTGTTTTTAATAATCATTGATACAAAGTACACACTTTTTTTGTAAAAATTCTAAATTTTTCGCTGAGCCTCAATATTCTTAAATTATTATATTTTTGAGCCTTAAATTATTCTTAAATTATTCTTTAGTTCTAACGATGTAGTTGCTCCTGAAAATCAAGGGGATATATTCAGATGTTTGTTGATGTCTTACTTCATCATAAGTATAATATTCCGTATTCTCGCCTATAGATCGATGTAGAGGCTTGAGACATAAACATAAACGTGTGTTTAGCATACCACTCTCAACAATTAAATTTCTATGTCACATGTCTTTGGGTTACCTATCAGAAGGTCTAGTACCCACTCCATTACAATAAAGCAACACAAAAGTGGAGCAGAACAATAAATATTGTATCGATAGTGCAAAAGCTGATCAAAAAGCAGTATTGTATCTTGAATGCACAAAAATAACAGGTCCTCATGTAACATGAGCCTTGCATTATTCTTAATTTACTCTTAAGTTTCAGCGATTCTGAGCCTTAATATCCTTATGAACTTTATTCTTATAAACAGAGTATATTGCACTTTTGAATCGCATGGTTATTATCAGCGGAGCAATTCACTTTGTTTCTGTCATTTCGGTGTTGTGATAATTCTATAAGAGTTTATATTTTCGCCTAATTTGATTGAGTGCATTGTAAGGCAGGCAATATACTAAGGAATTTTCATCACTGCACAAAATCATAATTTTGCACTGTGGATTAAGAACTTTGGCCTCGTTTTTCACCTTTAATTGTCGATCGAAAACGATGCAAAATATTACTTGCAATCAAATCATTACTGCTGTAGTAGTCTCGTCATCTCAGTAGTGCACCCACATAAGATGGAACTTCGAAGTTCTTACAATTCACACATTTTCTGTTGCTTTTTTGACGGCAACGTATGAAAATTTGAACGTTTTCAACTTAATCTTCATTGTAACAATATTAATCATCGCTGCATAAATTCTAAATCATCACTGCATAATTCTAAATCATCACTGCATAAATTCTAGATCATCACTGCATAAATTAAAATCATCACTGCATAAGTTCTAGACCATCACTGCATAAATTTAAATCATCACTGCATAAATTTCTAGATCATCACTGCATAAATTTAAATCATCACTGCATAAATTTCTAGATAATCACTGCATAAATTCTAGATCATCACTGCATAAATTTAAATCATCACTGCATAAATTCTAGATCATCACTGCATAAATTTAAATAATCACTGCATAAATTCTAGATTATCACTGCATAAATTTAAATCATCACTGCATAATTTCTAGATCATCACTGCATAAATTCTGAATCATCACTGCATAAATTCTAGATCATCATTGCATGAATTCT
>WIPJ01000520.1:655061-665605 GCA_018155075.1 Cassiopea andromeda
GCATAAATTCTAGATCATCATTGCATAAATTCTAGATCATCATTGCATAAATTCTAGATCATCATTGCATAAATTCTAGATCATCATTGCATAAATTCTAGATCATCATTGCATAAATTCTAGATCATCATTGCATAAATTCTAGATCATCATTGCATAAATTCTAGATCATCACTGCATAAATTCTAGATCATCACTGCATAAACTCTAGATCATCATTGCATAAATTCTAGATCATCATTGCATAAATTCTAGATCATCACTGCATAAATTCTAGATCATCACTGCATAAATTCTAGATCATCACTGCATAAATTCTAAATCATCACTGCAACAGCCAAATTTGCCCATTTTGATCACCCATCCACCCCATGTAGCGCATCGTAAGAAATCTAGTACCACCTGCCCCCCTTGTTGCATAATATTTCGAGTCTTAAGACCCCCTATCAATGTTTCCATTATCTGCTCATATTTCATAGTACCCTCATGCTTCATGTGGCAAATAATCATTCAATCTAGTTGTAAAGAAAGTTAAGGAATTGGATTTCAATTACATTCTGAAGTTAAAGAAACATCCCGAAGTGACGCAATTGACATTTAGAAAGGAAGGATGCATACGTAGACAAGCAGCGTTAGATTTTAAGCTCAAAACTGATGTAGTTGCCAGAAAAGATGCATTTCAAAAAGCAAAAATCTCTGTTACATAACAAAAGAGTTATGACCTCCACACCCCTAGATTTTCATAACAGTTCGTATCAAAAATGTCCATAGCCCCACCCCTAAGGTGTTACGTAATTTTTGAATGGCCCCTAAGAGACGTAGTAATGGTGTGGATTGTAATGTTTTTTATTCTTCTCACTACAGATAACATCAAGTGAATCAGAATTGGCTGATGTGACAACACCAACAACAGATCCACGTGAAGAGCAAGTGAAAGATTTATTCGCGGGGTTTGCTGTATTCGACAGGACATTGTAAGTAAAAATGCCCGTGGCTGTTATTCTTTTACTCTGAGGAAATAAATCGAAGAAGGAGACCTGATAAGATAAATATGACGAAACTATGTACTGTTTTGTGAAAATGAGACTGGATGTTTTCAAAATACTCTTATTTAATGCAGAGTCACACGCTTTTTTTATAAGAGTAAAGTTTATAAGAATATCGAGGCTCAAAATTACTGAAATTTAAGAATAATTTAAGATTAATACAAGGCTCAAGTTTTACGAAAACTTAGGAATTTTTTTGCCTTAATTATAATCCTACTTTCAGATATAATTTTGCGTTATCAATACAAAATGTAAACTCTTGCTTAGTTTTATGATGTAGTAGAGCATCAGAGCATCAACAAAGATTGGACTATTCCTTTTATTTCTAGGCGAAGTTGCACCTTCGCTATTTAAGAATAATTTAAGAATAATTTTAGGCTCAAAATCAGAAAAATTTAAGAATATTGAGGCTCCGAAAAAGTTAGATATTCTTGTAAAAATGAGTGTATCTAATTCCAGGTTCCCTTGCGAGAGAATTTTGACGGGAGCTGTCCATTTTCCATACTGCTCGACCTGATTACGTCCTTATCCTAGCACTAACCCTAACCCTTTCTCTAGCCCTCTAACTCTAACCCCAACCCTACCCACCAACCTATCCCAAACTCTAGCTCTAACTCTCTCACCCAAGCCTTTTTCCCAACTCTAAGTATCGCTCAGTAATTTTTTTTTGAAACTTGCTCGTATATTCTTTATAATTTAATCATACAAATACAAATCTTGCTAACAACAGGTAACTTGTATTTGGCTTGCCTGCTACTACAATAATTATATAATGCTACGATGCTACAAAGGATAAGTAAAAGGGTATTAGTAGATATTGGCAGTTAGTGGGTTAGAAGTTCTGGATTAGTCCATGGCTTATTTGCCATACAGAAAATATAATAAGTAGTGCGGATTATGATTATTATTAATTTCTTGAGGATATATTTAAGATGCTTGAAAAAATTTTTCAAACTTCATTGTATTGAATAGCATATTACATACTGCAAATGTAAACTTCTCTTTAATAAGGTAGTCTACAAATGACTAGTTTGGTACAAAATGTCATTAAATGTCATACTCATTGTGGACAGGTGTCAGATGATGGGTTAGAAGGAGAGTAGGTCAGGTGAGGTCCATGACTTATTGTGGCAGCAGAAGATGAAGTAGGTTGTGCGAATGGTGATGTTTGTGATTTTAGAAATGGTGTATTTTGGAGACGGCTATTAAGCTTCAATTCATTGCACATGTCCATGAACTTTGTACAAGATTGATCATATATGCCTAAGAAGCTTAAAAAAGGCTTATCTCTTGAAAATCTAAGAGAAATCCCGCCCAGGGACCAAGTACCTTACAGATTTTTCCCGCTAGAAACGCACCTGACAAAGTGTTTACATTGTATTGGTTTTCGTTGAAAATAAAGCACGTCATTTTCCTGTTTTTTTTAATTATTAACATAGTCCTTTTCTCTTTTGTTAGTGAAAATAATGTATTTGCATTTTCTCAAATTGCTATGGTGTAGTGTGAATAAAAGAGATTCAAAAACACTGTTGTCTGGTCTCAGTTACTGGATTGCTATCAAAGTACTTTGCATATCACCTCCACAGTGGATTGTTTTTTCGCAGCAATTTAAAGAACGTCGTAGCTGCAAGCCCAGTACACAGGATTCGGAGAAACTCTTTTAACAATATTTCGAAAACGTTTCCAAAACTTTTCCAAAGCCAAACTTCCAAAACCACGAAACATATTTTCCTTTGCATTTTGAAGCCCAATAGAAAAGCATTGTTTTTAGTGCTACATTTCATGACTGTTTTGACGGACCACGTCTTGTATTACAAATAGTGAAATGAACAAGCATATCATATAATGTGTTTAATACAACACTAAATTATATCCATTTCAGGATATTTTAGAATAGCCCCAAACAAAAATCCAAAACTTTTCCATAGCCATTTTGAAAAACCTCTGTTCTTCCAAACCTTTCCAGGTCCTGGAAACTTGCGTTATTAATTTCCATAACTTTCCAAAACCCTTACGGACCCTGAGTACAGTGTACAAATCACAACACTCTGATAACAATCTGCTATAGTGCTACTGGGACCTATATTGGAAGGAAGGTACAATTGAATTTTGCTCAGTGGTTCCTCATTTGGTTTTTTTGATTATTTGTTTACTGTTGGCTACTAATTTTCATACATTCTTGGCAAACTATCCTTTTTACGCTCAGAAGTGTGCCTAGGGAATTTCTTTTTGAGGCGTTTTGCAAAAATTTGACCAACTTTGAATAAAGGAAAGACTGATCAACGGAAGGTTATCTCTCCTACATCGTGACCAACTTTCTTGCAATTCTGTGCACATTGGGGGTATCACCCCCCGTGCCAATCATAGTCACATCCCATTTGCAGTTATGATATTGAATTTATTACAAACAAACGAAACGATAGCATGACACAGTAAAAGAATTTTCATTAAAACTTGCCTATTACTAATATCATAGGACATGTAGCGGACAGCGTGATTTCAATACGGGCCGGTAAACATGTACATACTCGTTTTTGTAAGAATGCCTGATTTTTCACTGAGCCTCAATATTTTAAATTTTTTTGGTTTTGAGCCTTAGATAAATCTTAAATTATTCTTAAATATCGAAGGTGTAGCTATACGTGGAAATCAAAGAATTTTATTCAAATCTTTATTGATTACTTTATCATAAGGCAGAATAATAAGTATTATATCGAAAGTGAAAAAGTTAATCTACAAACAACATTGTAACTCGAATACACGCAAATTTGTAATCTTAATGAAACTTGAGCGTTGCATTATTCTTAAATTTCAGCGATTCTAAGCTTGATTATGTTCTTATTTCGCGTGTATTTATCGTTTACTTGTTCAGTTATAAACTTTATTCTTACAAAGAAAGTGTGTAATCTCGAGTCCCGAACAACCGGGGGGGTCCTGATTAACAGGAAGGGCTGGAAAATTCTGAAATTTAATTAACGGGGGCTCAAATTAAATGAGGGGGTTGGCTTTAAATGATTATAAAACGATGGAAAGAACAAAAACAGGTTGTCATAAACCATACAGGTAAAGTATATACAGAAGAACTCTATTTTCCCTTGAAAAGTTGGCGTGAATAGTACTTACAAAGAAATGGAATGAAATCCGGAGTTCGTAAAAAAGTCAATTTCCCTTAAAATTAATAAACGGGGAACCCTAATAAGGTCCGGGGTGTTGGGAAAAAAATTGAAATGTTAATAAGTGGGGGGACGTTATTTGGCCCCTGAGAGTTTTAGATTGAATCTGTTGTTATTTGTACCTTGTGACGTATGTTATGTCTTTTCCAGAGCTCGAAAAGAAGAATTGTCAAACATCGTACCAGAAGCAGTCAAGGCAAGTTAGTAACAAAAGTAGAGAACAGAATTCTCTGGACAAATAAACTATAAATACACGTGAAAGAAGAAAATAGCAATAATAATTTACATCACAATGAATAAAAAATGAAATAGCCTGAAGACTCGATTTGGTAAGAGTAGCCTTTTTCTGAAATAGGCTTGCATTTACATTGAATAACATTGGGCTACCATAATAACGCTTGCAGTTGGGCTTAAGTTAGACTTCCCTCATCCAGTGCGTCGATTCTACTGTTTGAATGGAAGGCACGAGAAGAAAGACTAACTTAACTGCAATGGAATGATCTCATTTAACATTGACATTTATTGACATGCTAAGGATAAATGTAAATAAATTATCAGAGCAATTGTAATTACCGTAATTATTCAATTCACCGCACCCCTTTTGAATAAGCGTATCCCCAGTTAATGGTGGAGTGCAAATATATTGCTATTCTAGAAAAAGTACACCCTACCAGTAAAACTCAGGACAACACAAATTGCAAAATTTATGCAAAGTCTATTGCAATTTTTTTTTATCCTGAGCCCTCAGTAATGTTGATGCTCATGTGTCTGTATTTGTCTTTCATCTTATGGATTTATGCCAACTTAGCAAATATTTTTTCGATTGCATTCGAGCTATGAAATTCGCAGACAAAACTAAACCATTTTCAAGCATCCTCGAGCCAGTCATTTTGCGAAAATGAAATTCATTTGTTAAGCGTTTCTCTGATGTACTATCTGTTTCGATACAATTTAGGTGAAGAATCTTATCTGTACAAATTATACTGCGCGCACTCATTCGAACAAACGCACCCCCTAAAAAGCGCACCCCTAAAAATTGGAAAAGTTTAATAAGCGCACTGTGCGTACTGTACCGCACCGTAATCGAATAATTACGGTAGTAGAAAAAATGTTTAACACAATGCGTAACACAAGGTTGTCTTTACAGAATCAGAGATTCTTTGTGAAAGTTTTTATGTTGCAACATGTTCAAAAATTACCAATCCATTATCTGGAAAGGGCAATTTCATTGTCAAAATTATTTATTTTCAAAATATTCGTTGTACAAAATACGGCACGCGCCCATGCATTTGCAAATCACAACAGACATTTTAACATCACACAGTAATATACACTTTTTATTCTACAAGCAACATTCCTATAGGAAACATGAGACTGAAATTAGCCAAAAATTAAGAAACAAGTTTCAAACAATAACTTGAAGGCATTGTTTTTACAAGAATGTTTTTTATTGAACTATAAACAAAGTAGAAAAAGCATGGATTACATGCCTCTCAAAATCTGAACATCCAACTTCTTGCACCACATTTGCCTGATCTGGGTTGTTATTGTCATTTGAAGTCTTTAAAATTTAGGGAAAAATTAAGGAACATTTGAGGCAGGATTTGATGAAATTTTAAGAAACATCAAGGCTAGAGACAGAACGTTTATTTTTCATACAAAATGCATGTATTCAATAGCAATGTGAAAAATGCCTGCGCAAATTTTGGTATGATTTTATGGAAAAGAATTGTGCAGCTGATTTTGTAATAATGAGAAGGATGGTCTTAGAATTAGCAATAATTAGCAGTAATAATTATAGCAATACATGTAGTAATGATGCTGAAAATGATTAAGTTAATTACGCATTGTGGTATTGTATTGTGGTATTGTACTGAAATTACGCAGTTTTACTTTGTATGATGATCCATATCAAAGCTTTTAGTGTATTTTAGGAAAGTTCCATTGTTAAAGTACAGTAATGAACATAAGAGACCTCCATTGCTTTTATTTTGAATTTTGATTGTATTACCTCCTTGTGATATTGATAAAGAAGTGTGATGTGATAGGTTCAAGACAAAAATAAGAGGCTTAAATGCCTGGGAGATTGTAAAGGTTTTTTAAGAGTTTTTTGGCCCCATTGCTGGACCTTTCTGAGCTTTTTCCTGATCAGGGGCATAGCCATAGGGAGGATGCGTGATGCTACACATTTGCAAATATTGAGCTTGTTGGCACATTTGCAGAATATCAATAGTGCTTGTCAACATTGTATTGCTGATAAAACTCAAGGGAAGTCCTATTTGTCACCAAATTCAGCTCAAGCAAAGTCTGCTTGTCAGAAAATTGGGGTTGTGCACCCCACCAACAATTTTCTTTTGCTTTGCCCCTGTTCTTGATACCAGTATCAAAATGTTCTTGTCAGAACTTTTTACTATGCTCTAATAAGAGATTTGATAATGTACCCTGCATTACATTAACTACTTCACAGTTATTTATACTTCCAACAAAATATACCTCTTTCATACTGTGGTCTCATCTGTGATACAGACCATGCAGGCACAATATCACATGTGTTCACATAGTACAATATTATTATGCATTCATAGTGTTATTCATGAACATGCTTATCAGATTTCATGTAAATTCCTTGTCATTCTCTGGATACTTTGTAAACTGAAACAATAAACATTCAAGTTAATATTTGATCATAAGTGCTATAAATATTCAATGTAACTATATGTATACAGCTTCAGGTCAATTTTTCTGAAGAAACATTGTACAAATACATCTTTTTCATGCTCAGCCTATAGCTTAACAGACCATAGCAGGGGTGTGGGGGTGTCACCCCTTCCCACTTTTGCCAAAACAGTGAAAAGGGGTGACACCCCCACAGTTTGCTGGTAGAAGCTTGCTTTGCGATCATCACTTGTTGGTAATTGATCATTGCTTATCAGTAATTCTGGGACATTTTGTTGGCTGTTTGTAAATTTTTGAGGCTACACCTGCCTCCCCACTCAAAGGTTGTTAAGCATGCCACTGTAGACATCATACATAAATAAAATTAGACAACAGTGAAGTTGACATTTGAAGTAAGTCATTTAATATATTACAGATGGACTGAATGGATAAGAAAAAACAAAAAATCTGTTGATTGGTCAATGACAAAATGTGTCCCAGTTTTTTATTTATGTGTGTATGATTGCATGTGTGCATATCCTTTAGAAATATTTCACATTAAGGCATATCTAATTAAGTGATGATCTAAATAATAAGAATCCTGATAAAAACTTCTCTACAATCCCACCTCAAGGCAATAGGATTTAAGGATCTATGGCTATAGAAAACTAAACAAATTCCTTTGCCTTCAAATATCAGTAAAATTTCATGTAAAATCTAAGAAACCAATGCAAAAACTAATTACCTTTCTTCTAAAATTTTGTATCTAGAAAAGGGAAAACACAGCTGTTTAAAAATGTCATGCTTGATAAGTAAACTTTATCATAGTGATTCTTTATCAACTGTTTTTTTTAAGGCAAATGAAGCTATACAACCAAAATGTATAAATTATGCCTTTTTAAGAGCTGCAAGGGAAATTGTCATCCCATAAGATTTAAAAAGCTTCAATGAATACATGAAACCTATGAAGGTTAGAAAATGTAGATATTTCATTCCTTATCATTGTCACAGATATTCTAGTAACAATTTTTCAGATTTAGATCTTCTTTTTGCTTATTATTTTCAAAATTTTGATTTTGTAGCTATTAGAAACACTAGTTTACTTATATACTACTTGCATTTTCATAGAGACAATGCTTGTATTTGGTTCCTTTAATACATATGGCAACTCATATGCATTGATCAAGTCCATAGGTGGTATAGATATTGACAATATAAGGTCATTCAGTAGTTTAATGTAATTTATCAACAGAAGAGCATATAACCAAAAACAATATGGTATAATTTGTATTGTTTGTAATCAATGGCGACATAACTTGAACTAAGCTTGTACTGATCTAACTAAATTAATAAAAACAAGCTAAAGATATTTTGGCAAGACAGACAGGGACAACTCCTGTACAGAGGCACTGGGCTGCAACATCTCTAAGAATCTCCCACTCAGGCCTGAGGCACCAGTCCCATAACTTCTGACAGATATTGAAAGCATTCTGTTGCCACTAGGCTATACAATCTCTAAAAAGTAGTGGATCAAAAATTTCCAATAAAGCAATCATGCAAACAACTCTTACTGGAGTTCCATGCGTTTCAAAGCTTTATCAATATACCCAATGTTCTGGTCCAAATTTCCAATAGAACTATCTAGTCCCACAAAGGTCTTTGTTACTTGGTGAAGAATCTAAGATAATGAAACAAAGAAGAAAACTAATTAAATCAAAATAATTATGCTCGTGGGAAATGAGCCAGTCTATGCATATGGAGTACCAATAATATGCATATTTAGTTTTTCTCTTTTTCAATATTATCTTCATACACACCAACTGCTTACTACATGTATTTGACTACTAGCAGAGAATAAATTGCAACATGGAAGCTTGAGGTTCAACTCTATATCCAGGCAAAAGTTTAATTGGTTTACACATAAACCAAAAATTTGAATGCAATGTAGAATACTACTGTCCATTGCTCAGGTTGCACAAATGAAGTACAAAGGCTTTAAATCCACACTTAACATTTCCAGTCTACACACACAAGACCGCAGTAAATTGGGCCATAATTTGAATTCCCAACACCACCTAACTGCTTCTGTGACTATGGGTGATTCCATAATCAAACATTACAATGGTGGAGTTTTCAACTTTCTTCCTTATAGTGAGTCGCTTTGAAACCCCATTAAGAGGTCTCATGGAGGCCCATCCACCCCATCATTCCCCCAGCTAGTAGGCCAATCACAGTAGGGAGTTTGAAGTTTGTCAAAACAGCCTCAAAAACAGCATTTTCTAATTTTTCAACTTTCTATTACATCACCAAAACTTGCAATGTCTGGTATGCCACGTCTCTAACGTCTGTTACGTAAAACTTGTACACAAAAATGGAATGCATTAGAAACAAATGACCATTACTTTTCACAAATTTCACACATTAGTAATTCACATTCGGCCGAATGTGATATTCTGATGTAATGTCCGTTGCAGTAACAAAAATATCAATAAGTCAAACAGGTAAGCAAAATTTTTTAGCTGTTGTGGAAATAAAACTTGATGATATTGAGCTAAAATGCGTGTAAGTCTTTTTGTAAAGTAACTTGTCAATAAATATGAATTTGCGGCAAAATATAGCAAATTTCGTTGAATTGTAAGGTCTGTTACATAGAATTGCCCTAAATACGTAAGTACAATATCACATGCTTTCTGAGAGCAAGAATTTAAAAACTTGAAAGTTTTTAAAATCACAAGTTTCTTTGCCTTTTTCTTAGCTTTTATCGCACAATAGGTTCATATTTCTATCACTACCATACACACCCCTGCTAATGATAATGGTAGAAACATGAATTCGTTTTCCTATTATAGCTATTAGTTAAAGTAGAAGATACACATGTAAAATTTTTCAACTTGGTTGAATGCTTCGCAAATCTGTCTTCTGCATGGCTACCTTCGACTCAAAAACATGAGACACATACATCTTTATTTCTAGAATTCTTCACAATGCTCTGTGCAGCTTTTCCTGAGTCAATTATGCTAGACGATGCCTTTTCAAAGATTCTACTCTTTACTTCAGAGTTTTTATAGCCAACTTTCTGTGACGCCATCTTGTCGGCGGATTTAAATAGAATCGAGGCTTGCTACTCGCCTGTAGGGAACTTCCTGTTCAATATAGAATTTGCTCCTAATGTCAAAAGATCAAAAGATAGATATTATAAATTTGTGCTCATGCCAGAAAGACACATTTGTTGCTAAGGTAGAGGAGCAAGAGGCGTGCTGGCTTGAAGGTGTAAAACGAGTTTCCTTATTTAGATGTTTAATTGACAACGAACACTATTTACAAAATTTTTATTTACAAAATTTACAAAATGAAAATTGAATTTTATGATTGGCTGAAATCCATATATCTGTCATGTCATCCACTAACATTACCTTTCTTAAACTTCAATGGGCTTAAAAAGAAACTGGTTTATAAGAAACGAGCACAAGACTGGTAGAAAAATCAAGAAACTCTAGTACTATGCCAAAGAAAACTTAAGAAACTAAAATCTCTACAAAAACTCCAAGGACTATATAACAGGAAAGTAATAGTATCTATAGACATGATTTTACCATAAATGGTACTTGCAACTTGTGATTTTCATCTGCTTGGGCTTTTTTCGCAATAATCAGAATATCTCCATTCAGTA
>WIPJ01000520.1:680711-704814 GCA_018155075.1 Cassiopea andromeda
TATATATATATATATATATATATATATATATATATATATATATATATATATATATATATATGATGTAGGGCTATGCTGCTGTCAAAGGCTGTAGCAGGATGCTTTATAACCAGATTCATTGATGACTGGACATTTATCCAACACTTGCAAAGAGGGCCTGAACTCAACCAACTTTTTTTCTCACTCTACTCATTTGTTCAGGACCTCCTCCCTTCTGCATGAATCATCCTGTTAGCTTATAGCTTACAACATTTACAATTTCTTGCACATTCAAGGGAAAACAAGCTTTACTGACTGGTGAGGTAATTCCATTTCTTGTTCTGTTACATGACATGCAGTTGGCTACCTCTACTAGAAATAGCCAGGCAACCACTGTTCATACCATTTGGTAAACTTTAAAGTTTCAACTACACCCCCCAATAATTATCTTGTTAATCTGTCCCTGGTGGTGACATTGAGGTACTCATTTCCTATAATTTTTCTTTTAGTGGATGAAAATTACAATGAAATATGTCAGAAAATGGGATATTTGTCAGGGAAATCTATCTTCTAGATTTGCCAGACATCCTGTATTATCTTTGTTGTGAAAACAATGTGTACAGAGATGGGATGGTGGCCTGTGCTGTGAATATGTGACCAAAAATTGTTCTGTAAAAACATATTTCATTCCCCTGCTCTGTCATTTTTGCAACATCTTTTAGTATAACTAGGGACTAAGTCCCCTCATGGTTATTGAAAGAATAGCAAAGGGGAACAAGCCCTACAAGATCCCCAGCTCTACCCCCATTGCCTTGGGTTTTCATGCTTAACTGGTGTGTGACTCAAAGCAGAATTGCAAATGCTGCTACCAAATGATACAACAGGGAGCATGGGGGTACATATCAGCCCTGTGGTCATTATACAAAACAAAAGAACACAAATAAACACAAATAAATAAATTATTGGGTCATTCACCCTTTATGTAGCTCCACTACTAGGGGGACATAGTTATTATCTCTATGGGGGGGGAAGGCACCTCAAAGTCAATATACAGCCTGAGGCAAGCTGAAGACAACTTTTGGTGGGGTGTACAGCCCCAATTTGGTGAAAAATAGGACTTTCCTCAAGTTTTTTTTTGGCAAACAACGGTGACAAGCACTATTGGTTTTCGGCAAATATTGGGGGGTTGTGGCACCCCACACCCACTATGGCTACACCCCTGTATGCAACATTTCATATAATAATATATAATTTTGACAATAGCTATTTATTTAAAGTTGGCAAAAGTAATAGTATTGAGCTAATTAAAGCCAACTATAGAAACTGCACAGAAAGTCTAATTGCAAAAATACTAAGTGCACAATTCATATGCTTGTTTATGCCCACAACATGACCTAGCTGACTCAGTCTTCAATATCATGATATATGTATTTTGAATTACTAACAGCTTCCTTGATTTGATATCATCGATTCTTATATTAGAGGAAGTAAACCTGAAACAACAAAACACCTGCGGAAACTGATTATTCGCGGAGCAATACTTGACCGCAAAGCAACAGATCTTATCTTAAAGAGCTTTTTGATCATTAAAGATATCATCAATTTCCTCACTCAATTATATAGTGCAATCTGAAGTGACATTCTTTCATTTGAATTATTTAATCAAATATTGTAGATGTGGAAACCCTTTCATTTAAAATGCTGAAAAAAACCCAGCTTTTCCCTTCCTTTTGGCTCCCCAAACCCCGAAGTGTTATTAATTCCTATATTTCTTGTCAATTTTAAATTTTGTATTAGCATTAACTTTGCTCCTCTCCGGCGACCACGACGAATCTTAGGACGGCAAGATCATGCTTTTCATATTTGGGTCTAAAGGCCTTCTGAGGGTAACTAGGAGATTTCTTGTTAGTCCCTTTTCTAGACGACGTACTACTAATGGTTAGGCCGATAAAAACCGTGCCCCACAGTCAATGACCCCCTGAATCATCATTTTCCCCTGCTCTTATTTATGGAGGCACCAATTCCCTGTTAAGGTCGTGCAAAGATTTAGTAGCACTTCCCATGATCTCAAAAGAAACTGAAGGTGATCCTGTTGAATCAGTTTCAAAGGACTATGTATGAGCCGAAGGTCTTCCCTACTACATTACTGACTCTGATGGAGATGGCTAAATTATCACATGCTTTCAATTTCCTTGCATTTTATTCATGCTAGAGTTTTACAAAAATTCTAAGGGACCATTCCCAAAAGACGTCCGGCAGGAGTCCAGCAAAAATTAAGTAAATCTGTCAACTAATACTGGTTTTGCGGCATATTTGACTCTAATTTGGGTCTTTGTGCCCAGTTTGTCGGTTTTAATTTGATGATGGTGCTGTTGAGGATCGCACTGTTGAAGATTTTTGAGCGCTCGAGTAAGCACCCTTCCTTAAAGATATAAGAAAAGTTTTTTAATTCAAGGTTATAACCTTGTTTAACACATAGTCTAATATTTGGTGTTCGTTACAGGCCTAAACGGCTTGTTACCTTGAATTTACAGTCTATGCCCGGAGACACGTGTGATCACACGTGCGCGTGTCGACACACGTACAAAAAGATCTCCCTTGCCAACACTGCTATTCAATATGTAATCGCGCGTACCAATTATGAACTTCATTGCCACAACTACAGCACTAGTGATCGTCACCATTAGATTTTTTGTTTTATCCTGCTTTATTGTAAGTGAGACATTGAATCCACTTCACAGGGCTCATGTTGAACCTGGAAAACCTGGAAAATGCGCCGTTTTTACGAAGCGTCAGGGAAAACCTGGAATAGTCGGAATTTTGTATACTTTTTATTCAAGTCAGGGTAAAAGTCAGGGAAAACTAATTATTTAGTTAGCATATCATTCTCATTAACTGTTGGCATGGTTGTTCGCAAAGTTGTTGTTCTAATTGTTGTCAGTAAATGTGAACTTTTTGCGTTGCTATGTGAAATAACAAGTATAATGTGCATTGCCTATCTAAGGGCCTGTCTCCATTAAGGCGAATCTCAGCGGTTGACTCACGCGATCGCCAGAGAAATTTGGAGACAACATCTCCATTTGTTCGCCTGATCGCCAGCGAACCATCTTATGGATGGTGTTTCCCACGGAAAACTTTTGGCGCCATCTTCGCTATCAAAACACGAAAAACATGTCTGATGAGCACCGCTTTGCATTTCTTCTTGCTGTAAGGCAATGAGAAAAATTAATGGCGAAGAAAAAGGGTCAAAGAAAGCATAAAGTTGATAAATTAGAGTGAGTAGCCCAATTTGAAAGTTCATCTTTCAAAAACTGCAGTTCTTAAAAAATTTGCATTGGGTCAACTCTGTAGCTCCTGCACCAGATCTACTTAGCAATTCTCTTTTCTTTAAGCATTTTGACAGGTTATCTCGCAAGTTTTTCCAAGTCTTTAGTAAGTTCTTTACATAGTTAGGAGAGACTATTTTGTTATGGTTTACTACACATCCAAAAGATGTGATAACTCAAAATCCATAATGTAGAATACAGAAATACGAAATACTACATATTACTTGCATAATTAGCATATAAATATCTATATATTGTACACATGAACCCAGGAAATCATCAATACAACAAGCTGTATATTGACAATGATGTAACACGAATTAGTTAATATATTTTTGAGGAAATTCGGTTTAAAATAACACCCCTTTGTTGGAAATGCACTAATTCAAAGCTTAAACATTGCTGTAGAGTGTCGGGAATGAGTGATGATTTTAGTCAGCATGTTAATAGGTGGAGTACGGGGAAGGATAAAGCTAATGGAGCTGTGTTTGTGTGGCCCTGTGGAGTGAATACATTGTTGGGGAGATGAGATTGATTTGTTCAAAAACGGTTTGTGCTCAACGTTTTACATCGTAAACGCATGCGCACAAGCGGCTTTTTTGGTAGGTAACGTATGCTACTTACGATGGCTTTTAAAAAGGTCAAATGGAATGGCGGGAAACCAGCTGTGCAAAGTCTAGTTTATGTTTGCAACATAAACTTTATGTTTATGTTATGTTTATGTTTAGTTTATGAAGCAACATCGTGCATGAAGAAACAAAAATCGTTCTGCGCGTGCGTTTACGATGTAAGAATTATTCAATATGATTGGTCGAACAACAGATCACAAGCTTTGTTTAAAACAATGGACCGTCGCTCTCGTCTCCCCAACAATACAGAAGGACTTTACACTTACAAATTATGGAAGCACCCCTAACAGCATATGGCAGCAAATATGCTACAAATGAAAAAGCATTTGTTCATTTTTTAGCACACCTCTCTATACCTAAAAACTGTTTATACCTGAAAAGCAACATGGATTTGTTTGAGTAGATTTAGAAATTAATATAAACGTAGACTGTTGAAAAGTTGCAAAAAGAAAATGAGAGCCATAAAAGGCAGTAGAATAAGGCTCACCATCTTCGTTCAATTTCATGGCAATCTCCTTCCAAGCCTGTTGTTTTTTTCTGTTTTTCTATGAAGGCTCTACAAGACATGTCCCATACACATCGATAGTCCTTCATGAGCTCTATCAAATCTCCTTCCAGGCTCTGACCAAACTTAAAGCTTCCTTCATTCCGAGCTTGGCCTTCTGACATAGTGACTGGAGAAGCAGTTCCAGTTCCAAAATGCTCACTAACAGAATCTTGCGAATTCTGATTGCTTTCATCCACAACACAGAAACTTAACTCGGGCAACGCAATACCCTGAGCCAATAACTGTTCTTTCAAAACTTCGTAGTCAATGCTCGCTATTTTGAATCAAGCTCAAGAGTATAACTTTTCGTTGGCGAACGCTGTAAAGTTGAAGATGGTTCAACTTCCCAGCGAAACGCAGCGATCAGTTACATGGGTTGAAAAATCCTTCTGCGCATGCTCACTATTCGCTGGTCGCTGGTTTTCGCTAGGATTCGCCTTAATGGAGACAGGCCTAAATAGGCTCCATTTTCTTTACTTCTTTTTGTAAATAGGTGAAATGTGAGTCAGGGAAAAAGCGGTTGATTTTAACTACAAGTCAAGGACTACTCAGAGAATTTTGATTGAATTATTTGGTATGAACCCTGACTTCAGCTCCCGGATGCTCTTTTTTCGTCATGCTTCTATTTCTGATACACGGACCGTGGGATCCCACGAGCTGTCGCTCGTGGAGACAAGTGTGCTCTTGCATCATTGTCTTCCGGACATGGACTGACTTCATTTTTCAATATAAAGTTTCAGCCATTTATGCACGAATATAGCTTATATGAATTTGGTTATTTTAGCACAAAGTGATTCTCCTTTCAGAAAGCAGCTATGTTTTTGGTGGTAGATTGACTGAGAACTCTGTTCAAATTATGGTCAAAATTATGGAGCATTTGAAGGATTGTAAGTAAATTTGATGATACTTCACCTTCCTCTTGATTTGTCTGTGAATTTTTGAATGAATTACTGATCTTGAGAAAACGAAAAATTTTGAAATTTTACACAGTATTGTGAGATTTACAAGTGTATGGATCTTTAGATTTAGAAGAAGGTAATACCAAAAGCTTTAGCTGATAAATGAAATTTTCAAATGATTTAGAATCACTAAATCAGGACTTCTTCAGTCAAGAATCATATATCAACAAATTGTATTTTGAGCTGAGCGGCAAATATATTTAAAAGAAAATATAAGTGTTTGTTAATGTTCTTGTTTTGTTTTCTCCTTCGATACCTATGCCGAAATGTCATTGTTTTTTAGATACCAATGTCGAAGGTTTATTTCGGATCTCTGGTAACAAGAGAAGACAAGAGGACTTAAAGGAGGCACTTAACAAAGGGCATCCCGTTGATTTAGCTGATATGAAGTACAGTCAACATGATTTAACTACAGTACTGAAACAGTTCTTTGCCGAATTAAGCGAACCACTTATGACTGATTCCCTTTACAATTGTTACAAACAAGTAGCAGGTAAAACACGAGGTTAGCAATTGAAATGCGGCTTGCTGTACTTTGCAATGTTTTCCTAAAGGCCCGTCTATACGACAAAACATCATCATACAAAACAGCGTCAGACATCGTCGAATATGAGTTTGATGGTGTACAAATATAAATGTTTGATCGTGTGCACTACTTCATCATGGAATATTGAACATTGTCAATGTTCGGTGATGTTCGAGTATTTTGCAACATGCAGCAAAAATCTGATCATGTTTGACGATGCTTTACTCATAAACCAATCAAGTCTGCTGAATTAGCGCTTGCGCCGCATGGTGGTAGGTGCTCACAATAGAAATTTTTGCGGATGTTCGACGATGTTTGGCTTTCGTAAGTGCCTAATTAGCCACCTGAGAGTAGTGTTTTGTGCACCTCGAACTAATGTTCAATGATTTCTGACCCTGTTTTCTGTGATGACATTTTATCATGTAGACGGGCCTTAAATGTTCGTGGCCAGTTACTTCTGTTAATGGTTTCCCACTTCCTATGATTATGTTTTTTTGTAAAGGCTTCAAGATTAGTGCTGAGTATCTCAGACGTTTCAAGAAATGAGAATCAACTCCTTTGAAAGTTATGAATTAATTATTGTATTACTTTACCATAATTCTTATAATATACACTCTTTATATAAGAATAAAGTTTATAAGAGAATTAAGGCTTAGAATTGCTGAACTTTCAGAGTAATGTAAAAAGAATATTACTTTTATTTCAGTATTTCTTGCAGATTCTTTTGATCCATGTCAAAAAAGTTGTGATTTTTCAATACTATGATTTAAAAATACTAGTGAAACTATTTGGGAAATCGAAATGTATTTGGCAAACAATATTGGAATTCTTGGATCATACCAATGGCTCATGAAATGCATTTCTCAATAGTTTTTATGGTTTTGTAATGGCACTTTCAGTAACACTTCTCATTCACTTCTCTTATTCCCTTTCTCCAGAGATGGATGGGAAAGTTTCTACCAAGAAAAGATTGATTGCTTTGCAACTTCTATCTTTGTTGCTGCCACCGCTAAACCGGCGATTGTTCAAGGAGCTGATTCAGTTGTTATACCTTGTGTCAAGGAAAGCAGTCAATTTGATGACATCCAAAAACCTAGCTGTCGTCTTCGCACCAAACATTGCTGCAAAAATGGTATTAAAGAAATTATTGATACTTTTTCCAGCCCCCTAGATCATTGTCAGTCCCGTCCTTCTTTGTCAGCCCCTCTCCTTCGTGCATACTTACTTAGAGGCCACGCATGTACCATTGTGCGTCCACTTTTCTTGTAAGACTTTTCAGCTTTAGGTTTCAGACTAATTAAGGGTATATCCAAGACTTGAAATAGAATGTTCACATGGAGTTTTTCTTATTTCACCTTTGTGTGGTACAACCAGTGGTTTGTGAAGCATTTTCCCTAAAGTTAAGAAATTTTAAGACATTAGGACTTTAGAATTATATTAAAGATACAGGGAACGACTTTCATAACTATCATCTTAATCTATCAGGCATACAAAACTTCTATGATTTTGAAGAACTAGAATAGTAAAGGTTACCTATTATGCTAGTTTTACATAAGCTTCTACAATGCAAAAACTATCTTACTACCTGACATTGTTTATTTAGGTGGCACGTGTAAGATGGCGTAGCCTTCTTAGATAGGCCTAAGAACTGCTGCTCACTACTGTGTACTGCATGAGTTAGGAATAGAAAAGCTGCACTTCCATTCTCTTTATTTTGTTATTAAAGGAGAACTGATCGCCATTGAAGTTTCGCTTTGACCTAAGATATTTATCTTCTTATCATTGCAACTATGCTATTTGTTTGTTTGTAGAAAATCTCCTGCATGACGGACTACAGTGACAGCCTGGAACCTCTCACTGACATTATTGAGTTCATTATTGAAAATGCTGAGCATGTTTTTGAGGTTATTAGTTTTTGATTGCTACTTGCTTGATTTCACTCTGTAGTTATTTGCGTTGCAGCCTTCGCACCCCTAAGTTAGTGCATTTTTGAATTTGATGATAAAGAGCTATATTGAAGGTATCTTATGCATACGGAACTAAAGCAAAAATCCAGAATTTTCAAGTTACTACTTATGTTTAAAAACTATTGGCCAATGGAAACCAATTTACTTATTCGTAAGAGTGATTAGATTTCTTATATTACCACAATATATTAAGTTGTTTGTCTTAAGAAAGCATGGCTAATAGAGCCGTTAAGGTCAATTCACACTGGACGTGACGCGACGCATTTTGACGCTGACTAAATATGGTTCATAGGACTTTCTGGTATGCGTACGCATCGCGATTTTTCATGGATGCGCCATGATGCGTCAGAGATGAAAAATCCATCTTCGACGCGACGCTCTGCTTCAGGACAATAGACAAGGTTTCGAAGTAGGACAGATATAATTACAGCTAAATTCGTCAACAAAGAACAACTTATCGAATCAGTGAGAAAACTGCCTTGCCTTTATGACACTAGTAGGAAAGAAAAATGATGAAATGCTCCCTTTTCTAACAACAAATGGCCCAACCAAACTTACCAATTCATCAAACGTGGAAGGCAGTATTTGGAGATAATTGAAACGCATCGTGAAATCTTGCAATTTATTTCTTAGATTAAATTGTAATAATGACTTCGCTGTTTTCGTTCTTTCCAAACTTTTAGAACCTAAAATCGTCGCTTTTTCTTTGCTTATGCAATGCAATTAAGGCTGTTAACTGAGTTTGTAAAGCGAGAGCGAGAAGCATGTCTTGTTGTTGTGACGCCATTGTAACTCAAAATATCAGGCAACGCTTTACCATTGTGATCTGAAAGAAAAGCATATGGCACGACGCGCCGCATCACTGTATACCTCGACGCATCGTGACGCGTGCAGTGTGAATTGACCTTTACTCTCTTTGTTTTAGGTCCCTGATGAGCTGTTTGACTCAAGGCATAAGTGCAAGACAGTGAGTAAATGAGTTTGCATCTTTAACTTATTATAATTTGAAGTATGTGCACGTATGTGTACTTGTGTTTGCGTTGGTATGTATACATCTGGTCTGTGAATGAATGTCTGTATGCAGAGACTGACGGACTTATCTATGTATATATGTATGGAGGGAGGAAAGGAAGGTGGGAAGATTCGCTAAATCATAAATCTTCCTATTAACCCGCTCGATAAAGCCCCCACCCTAGAGCTGCAAATTGTCAATAAGCCCCCCTCGCATAAGCCACCACCCAAACACGTGGCTGTACCTATTTGAGAGTCTGTTAGTGCCTTATAGAGCTAGGAAAGAAAAAGCTGCCATTAATTAATGAAACTTTGCCCGTCCTTGAAAAAACATCTTATTACTTGTATGGGTAGCATCGAAGAAATAGTCTACTAGTACAAAAACTTCAACAGGAATGTGACCAACTACTAAGAAAAATTTTAAGCCCCCCCTCCTCGAAAAAGCCCCCAGGCAGAAATCCAAAAAACAAATAACCCCCCAGTGGGCTAATTCGAGGATTTACGGTATGAATAAAGGATGTGCATGTGTCTGACATATCTACAGCCACTTCAACGCAGCTCATTGTTTCGCTCTTCAAATAAGCAATTGATAAATTGAATGAGTATTAGTTTGTATCAACATTGTTCGTACTGATCCTTGGGCTCCTTGAAAAGTGCTTGAGTTTGAAATTTTATTTTCAAGGGCACTTGAAACTCCTTGAAATGGGAAGTTTTCCTTGAAAATTGATCACACTTCTTGAAATTTGTGAATGTTTACTGTTTACTTCTTTCATAGCAATAAACAATACCAAAAATAATTTAAAAAGATGTTTAATTTTAGCCCATGAATAGTTCTTGAAAAGTTCTTCAATTTGCTTATCAAAGTCCTGCACAAGGCCTGTAGTAATCATTTACTTATCCATCTATGTATGTGTATGGAAATATCTTTTTTACCTACTTTAAAGGAAGAAACTGTCGCTGGACTTAATTGTCACGTTTTTCTTTGACCATTTCGCGACAGTTAATTCCCGCGACTTTTAAAGCTTTTTTTCAGAAAGTTTCAACGCAGTTATTTTCACTCTAGAAATCAGATTGTGATTTTCTGTTTTGATTTCAAATTTTCTCTTTTGAAGCATCAGTAACCTAAGGTTTACTTCGGCTTTTGTGGAGAGAAGAGACCAAAAACTGTTACTCGCCCCCAGCAATTCGTGACAGTTAATTCTCGCGACAGTTAACACAAAAATATTTCACTTCATTCGCGACTTTTGGCGACAGTTTCTTCCTTTACAGTATCACGCTTCCTTCATATTCCATGTTTGATTTCTCAAAGGGAGCACATATTGTCGGGACACCTAAAGTTTACTGCAAGCAGTTTGATCCTCGTCATTATCAGCAAGAAACAGTAAAGACGACAAATGATGCTTTAGCTGAGCTATATACTCAAGTTGTCAATATGCCAGATAGCCACCCCATGAAAAAACAGTTCCTCAGTGACGTAAGTTGTAATTTCTTGCCTTTCGTATTGGATGACTGACACTCTTCCCTGTACGTCAGGGCTGTCACCTTTCAATATAGGTCATAGGTCACGTTTTACATATCAACGTATCATATCAATGCAGTTCAGATCACAGATTGATTTCACTGGCGTGATTGGTGATAGAGTTTACTCTCGCATAACTCAAAAACAGAATATGTTTTGTGGATACTTGCATTTCGTTGTGCGGGAGGCGATGTTTTCATGCCCTTACTTTCCATTCTAAATTTTCATGTTTCATTCCTCATGGAAGCTTTGTTTTGACAATATATCATATGCAAAAAATACTCTGTGTCCGTAGGCGTCTCGTTGGACTGTTCATTTTGTGAAGTTGTCCTATAGCCAGGGGTGGTCTCTAAGGAGGCTCAGGGGCGGAGCCCCCTTGCTAAAATTCTTGTTCATTTTAGGAAGACTCAGCCCCCCTCCCCCCAACACTTTTTTGCATTAAGTTTACTTTTCAAAGCGCATTGACCTCGCTGTCAATGTTTTGTATTGTATTGCTTTGGCGAATTTCCTCACTGCTACATAGCTATTGAGATCTTTTCAATTGTTGGTTATATTATATCATAGTTAGACTGAATTATCATGTCTACATTTGTTTATTATATGGGCGTGACTCCAGCTAGGCCACACCTACTTTCTGACATAGTTCCTAAAGACCTCTTCTTTAAATGTTTAGCAATCAACCCTGCCTCTAACCATGCCTTTATTAAGTTCTCGCCTACTTCATTAAATTCAAGACAGGATTGCACTTCTCTCTTTTATCGAAGCTTATTTTTTGCTAATGTTTTCACGAATATTTACCGTTCTCATTGCACGATTGAGCCAGGTTGTACCCTCCTTAACTCCCAAGCTCCCTCCATGGCAAACCTTTATTATGCAACATTATTTGATTTTGTCGTTTATTGAAGGAAAAGATTAATGTATGACCTAATACATGTTAGTTTAGCTAAAAGTTTTTAATTTTCTTTTTTCAAGTTTAAAAGGAAATATCCTGGTACACCGCCTTTTGTACCAAAATGTCGCCGGGTGAGTTACGCTAAATTTCCTATCCTACTGCTTCATAAATGTTGCTGCTACTTATATATAAATTGATGATTTGGTATGTGAATTTCTTTCAATGTTTCATGTCAGTAGTTTTTTTCTCTTTAATTTCTTGCTTCTAGTCAGACAACTATTATGCTCAGTTAGAAAATTGTAGATGCTATTCAATTAGTTCTGCTCTCATGGCGCATTCCATGTGTTTAGGCCCAAAGAACGCTGGCGTGTACTAAACTCTATTGTCGGAGTTCGGCGTGGAAACTAAAAACAATTAGTTTTGGTGTGTGTAAATTCTTGAGTATAGCTGACTTGTGAAATTGGGTGGAATATGATATCTTTTGTTATCGACTTACTGTAGGTTGGTTCTCCACAGACATAGTTTTTGTCTCACCTCACATACACGCTTTATTTAAATAAGGAGCCACTCTATAAGGAAACTATATGCCGACGATAGGCGAGGTGGCATAGCGGTTGGAGCGCATGATTCCTGTGTGGAAGGCCTTAGGCTCGAGTCCGATTCGATGCCCTGACTGAATGCTCGCCCACTACTCACCCAGCAGCGAATGGGTGTCTGGTCGCAATACTTGGGAAATAAAGGGGGTGATGAATGGAACTGGCCACCCTAACTCACATGCCAATGGCTCAGGGCAAGTGTCCTATCTAGCAGGCACTCCCCTACGTAAGGAAGAATACGGAATTACCTTTATCTTTTTTTACATGTAGACAGCGGTTAAAGAGCTTATATTGCTAATGGAAAAATCCCTAAGGAACTTCTCAATTTGAAACACTTTTATAATTGCAGGCAATCAAGGATTAGGAATCCGGTTCTGTTCATTTGCAGCCAAAACTAGCCCAGATACATTTGTAAAGCGTCTTTCCTACTTTGTTTCTGCTTTTGGTACTGAGTTCTAGTCAGAATTAAAGGCAAAATTGAAAGTTTCAATGTTTCCTTGTGTTTTTACCATTCTTATGGCATTTAATGTGCGGTGAAAATTAAGGAACTAGTAAAGAACTCTTATTGCTCCAATTTGATCATTAGATGTCCACGAATATGGAACTTTAGGAACGAGGCCTTGGGCTAGATTCCTTATAGAAAAGCGTGTTCGGCGTGCCGTTTACATGGAATGCATCCTGGCTCTACTCAGGTAAAAACTCTTCACAAACCAAAGCATCTTCAGCAGGCCACACTTGACGTATATTTTTTAACCGCTTTAATAGATGCTCTTATTTTGTGTCTAAAAATTTACTCTTGTGGCGCTGCAAACGTGCTCTTGCCACGGTAGACATGGTTGATGTTTTCTCTTCAGTCTGACCAGATCTTTATTTGGAAATTATGCCGAAATTGTCTTAACATTATGCCAAATTTACCAAGTATGCTAAATTTCAAATCGAGACTATATTATTTGAAAAAGAGGCTAACGCATGTGCAGAATAGCATAATTTAACCTGGAACACGACTTTGACCCCTAGGTTTTCGGGTAAATTTATGCTAGAATCATACTATTATGCTAGGTCTGTTCACACTGCTTCTATTGTGATTTTAGGAAGGGATAGAGAATCCGATTGTAAACAAGACACCCTTGGCCAGCAAAAGAAAGGTAGAAGGAAGCAACTTAAATTCAAGTAGTGATTTCGATAAACATGACGGTATGTTTCTAAGTACTCCAGAAAAGAGGAGATTGTTTACAGAAGGGGATTTAGCCGACCACAAAACTCCCGATGGGAAAGATTTAGAGTTTGAGCAACCCCCTAGTGACAATGTCCAAAAACCTGACACTATTCCCGAAAAGCGGAAGAGGTTCCGAAGACCAAGTTTTACTCGCCCAAGTTTTGGGTTTTTCTCCAAGCGAAGCTCGCCTGATTTAAGAAAAATGCAAAGCACATCTTCAACATCGGCAAGCAGCGCTTGTAAACGAACTAGGAGCAATAGCGCAAATAGTGCCGTAAACGAAGATTCTGATGGGAAGAGAAGATTCTCTTTCACTCCTTTCTTAGACCGTAAATTCAGTCAGCATAAATCCGCCACAGAGCGAAAAGCCCCCAAAAAGCTAAACAAAATTGGGGCATCCTCTAAAATAGTGAAAAATATAAAATTCGATTCGAAAGATAACACTGAACAATCCAAGCATTGCCAGCTGTATGATAAAATTCCAAATGAGAAGAACAGTGAAATGAAAGCTAATCGGTTGAAACCAGAACTTCGTGCTCCCTTGATGAAAATCCAATCGAATGAAAGACCCTTAATGGCAAATTCAACGAATATACGTCGAGAAACACTTGCATTGCATAGAGAACAGAAGAGCAATATAGATGCATTTAGACCACGAAGGGAAACGTTGGGAATACACAAAGATAGTCAACCAAGCATAGTCCCATTTAAACCACGCAAAGAACATTTTGATTGCGAGAGGGGGCAGCCCATTCTTGAGTCATTTAAACCCAAAAGAGACAGTCTGTTAATACACAAAAAATGTCAGCCAGCATTTGAGCAGATGAAGTGTGTAGCAAAGGAAATTTATGAAGAGTCTGAAGTTATTTCAAATGCTCAGAAATTGTCACATAAAGAATTTGAAGGAGATAAAGAAAATCATGAAGTAAGAAAGGTGTCTGTTAAGAGGAGAGAAAAGAAATCAAGATTTGTAGATCGAGAAGTGAATTCTCCGATTAAGTTCACTTCGTTTGGAAAAGCAAATATGGAGGTGAATCAGCAATATGAATTGTTGAATAGAAGTCAATTGCACGTTCGAAGAATGTCTACTGGATCGATTAGAAGATCTGATTGGACAGAGTTAAGGAAATATGTAAGTACCACGTCATTCAAGATTTTACAATCACTTTTTTCATTACTTTTTTAGATCTTGTTACTGGAATCACGGGATAAATCCTTAATTTCAAACATGGAAGCCTTACTACACGTTTTGTTAATGAGAAACTGGTTTATAAGGAACGAGTACGAGGCCAGTCAAAAAATTAAGAAACTCTAGTACGTCATTCAAGAAAAATTAAGAAACTGTATAAAATCAATTTGTCTAAAACAGAGTACGTTGCCTTGTTGCCACTCGTTAATGCTTACGATTTTCGTTTGGAAAATACTGTATCTTGTTATTGTGATCTGTCTGGACATTTGTCGTGAAGTTAAGTGGCTAAATCCACGCAGAAGTGTTCGGCTTTCAAACAACGTGAGTTTCGGTTTCGAAAATAAGAAACTAATTAAGAAACTTTTAGTACTAGGAATACTAAAATTTTGACGTCATATTAAGGTACTTTTAGTACTAGGTGCTGACCCATGTTTCTTATTAAAAAACGTGTATTTCTATCATTTCAAATATACTGTATGTGAATGTAATATTTATGGAGCATGATAGTCACTTCCATGGAGTATAATGGGTGTTGACACCACAGTGCTTAGTCCTAAAAGAGTAGCCCACTGAAGTTCCCCAATCTGTGATGGCCGGCGTCACCCCCAATTTTCAAACTTCCAAAAGCCAGTAAGAACTGTAGAAAGTCAACATTGTGAACGACTTTTTTGATATACACTCTTTTTCAATAAGAATACCTAACTTTTTTCCAAGCCTCAATATTCACAATTTTTTCTGATTTTGAGCCTAGAATTATTCTTAAATATCAAAGGCGTAATTTCGCTAAAAAATTGAAGGAATGTATTCCAATCCTTGTTGATGTTTTACTACATCGTAAACCCAAGCAAGACTTTATTATTTTGTATCGATAATACAAATATACATCTGAAAGCAGTATTATAATAAGAATACAAAAACTCTTATGTATTGATGAAGCTTGAGCCTACCATTATTCTTAAGTTACAAACTTTTTTATAGGAATACTTAATTTTTCACTGAGCCTCGATATTCTTAAATTTTCTCGGTTTTGAGCCTTGGATTATTTACTGATTTATTCTTAAATATCGAAGGTGTAACTAGTTCTGAAAGTACAGGATTATATTCGAATCTTTAATGATATCTTATTTCATAATAAAGCAAAATAAAAGTAGGGCAGAGTAACAAATATTGAAATGATAGTGAAAAACTAATCTACAAATAATACTATAACTCAAATACACAAAAATTTTCTATGCTTTCGTAAAACTTGAGCCTTGCACTATTCTTAAACTAGTCTTAAACTTCAGTGATTCTGAGTCTGTATATTCGTATAAACTCTGTTCCTATAAAAAGTGCATATTTTAAAATTTCAGTGATTTTGAGCCTCCAAATTCTTATAAACTTTGTTCTTTTGGACAAAGAGTGTAGTCATGGTTTATAATGCTTTTCGAATTGGAATTCATTGATATCCTTTAAACGCATGTTGTTTGCTCCATGTACTATGAGATTCCTTTTTTGAAAAAGCCGAAATAATTACAGCTTTTTTTTCAACAGGAAGATGGGTGCATGGTGACGTTTCTCTAAAGATGATCGAAGAGGGACTGCATTTAGCAATTGTTTGTTTATCTTCTTAGATACGTCATGTGCTAGTATTGATATCAGGATTTGTTGCGAAATCCTGGGAGAGATCTCAATAGGCTCTTTGAAATCACTTTGTTTGCATACGTTCAACGTCAGTAAAAGAGGAATTAGAAAGTACTACAAGTAGATCAAAAACCACATCCGGAGTTTCTACTATGCTATGATAGTATAGCTACTTATGGGTCTTGTACCCTTTTTTTACTAACCTATATGTGTATGTGAATACACACACGCCAATGCATGGATAAACGTGTCGTTTTTGGAAAGAAAGAAACTAGGGTCGGCATCTAGTACATAAATTTTCTAAATTTGATGTCAAAATTTTGGCACTCTGGTACTAAAAGTTCTTAATTAGTTTCTTATTTTCGAGACCGAAACTCACCTTAGTGTTTGAAAGTCAAACACTCTAGTATACATAACCGCTCAACTTCACAAAAAGTGTTCATGCAGATCAAAATAACAAGTTACAATCTTTTTCAAATAAAACTCGTACAAATAGACGAGTGAAAGCACGTTAATATACTCTTTTTTACACAAACTGATATTGTACTGTTTCTTAATTTGTCTCGAACAAAGTACTAGAGTTTCTTAATTTTTTGATCGGCCTAGTACTCGTTTCTTATAAATTAGTTTCTTATAAAAAAACATGCATTTTTGTAGAATAGTTACCAGCTGAGGTCTGCGTAGATGAAAGTCACATTTCCCCTACTATGACTTTTCAAATCCTGGTCTTTGGCCTATTATGCAACCAGTCCATTATACATTTTCATTTATTCACGTTAATTGCCTGTATTTTCCTTTCTGATTCGTGGAGGACTTCTATATTGATATATTGTCGTCAAGCTATTTCATAGTGCCAAATTGAATTCCACTGAAAGCCTGCTAATTGCAGCTTCCTTTCGTAAAATTTTTAGAATAACTGCATATATTTAACTAACCTTGTATTATTGCCAAAAGTAAGGCATGTAGACTATTTAAGTTCAACAGCGCTATAATGCCTATCCAATAAGTGCTGTGTTGTTTTCGAGTTGTTTCAATTATTAATTACTTTTGTGATTATAGTGATTCAATGTTGATTTTCGTGTTCACATTTAAAGCAAATTGTTTATCTCCGAAAAGCATTGCTTTTTTCAGTTTACTGTCCAATATAAGGGCATTTCTTCTTGTAATCATGGCTCTTCTGAGGGAGGTTCATATTAGACCAAGGAATTTATACGATGAGGTTTTTCTCCCCATTGTTTTCTTGATCAATGTTTTTTCTAGACATTGAAATTAGGCTTCCTCTCAATTTAATTGCTTGCCAATTACAGAACCTATCGAAGTCTTACGTTAAAAATACCCTCAAAGAGGATGTGAGGGCGTTCTGAATATTGAATACAAGATTGAGGACACACTACGATTTGCGGAATGTGGGGAGGTCCTCTATTATTAGGCAACCAATGATCACGTGGTAATCAAAACATGGTTGCCATGCCCAAGACATTTACATCAAAGCAAGATAAACTACAAACAATATGTAGGAACTTCGATGTAATTTGCATCGAGATGACAAAGTCAATGAGTCTTACTTTTCTAGATCTACGTTGGCGTATTTCACTCGTTTTACAGCAAAGCCATTTGATGCAAATGTTTTGACTGTGACTCAGCGCATTACTAGTCATAACCAGAAAATTCCATTTGTTTTGATTCGTCAGCATTCATAATGGACTTTGCCTTTTATGCAATACTACTAAAATTCTTGTCGATCATTGGCTAAAGGAACAAACAAGACACTATGATCCAACGTCATTGGTTATCGGGACAATCAGCTCACTGGTATAATGTCTCGTGACTTAAATTCCCGCCATTTTGACGTAAACACAGGAACCAAAACAAAGCAAGATCAGGTAAAACTGAGAAGTTATACAATAAATCCAGCTATTTTACAGCTTTAATTAGCTTTGATAACAACTTTATCAAATAGAGGAACTCAGATTGGTTGGAAGTTTATGAAGAAGCGTGGAAAGTGGCATCAGGTAGTTTCTTTGGTCAAGTCTTGAACTAACTTGTTCGACAACAATTGCATGTTGTTGTTCGATCGCTTGCCGGTAAGTGTCCCATGTATATTGCTTTAAATAAGATTTTCATCGATTCTTTTAGCTTTCAAAGTCAGCAGTGGAGCTGCCATACACTGAACTGTTTGGTTCACCTTCTCCAGTTTACAATGAAGACTTAGCGCAGGAAATAGGAGCCGTTGAGGATGGAAATAGTACGGGTGTTGTTTTTGGGCCATCCTCAAGCGATATGGTAAATACAGACTGGGAATGGATGCAAGAGTATGGTGATATATCTAACGCGTTAGAAAATTGCCCTGGCATATACGAAAGATGCGTTGATATAAATGAAATATGCTGTAGAACTGAGAGACAAATGCTTACGGGGCCCACACTTGCAGAACTGAATGAAAGAAGAGCTATGTCACCGCTGATAAATCCCGACATGAAACGACTGCATCTTGTCGCTACAAAAAATGACAGCGAAAAATTGCATCAGTTTAGTGAGAACGGTATCAATAGATTGCAGGGTCGGTCTTGTTTAATGGAAATTAACCATCCGATACCTAGAAAGTGCCATGTTTCTGAATCGGTGGTGCCATTGTCTCAAGTAAAAAACGAAAACATTCCGACAACATTTCGGAGGTTGGTTTACGGAGTTAACAGGCCTGGTGCCTTGAACAGTTATGTCAATTTAGAGAATAATAAAGGTAGTGATAAACTTTTTGAAGCAAGAAATGTGCCGCCGGAGGAGGGTGCTTCGTTGATTGCAAAGTCAGAAGATCTAGAGGTTGAGGAGGTGCCTAGAGAAGCTGACACTCCAAGCGAGGCATCGGACAGGGAGGTTGAAACACTTGGAGAGGATGATATATCATCAGGCAGTGATGAAGATGATGACGATTATGATGATGAGTCAACTCCTACCAAATTACCTAGAACTTCACGGAAAAGGAAACGAAGCGAAGCGGAAGACATGACCCCAAATCCAAAGAAATTATACGAAATTGGAAAGCAGCTTGATAGACTGAACCGAATCATAAATGGATTGAGACCGATGGATCAGTCATCGGCAAATGCAAAAAATAGAACTCGCAGAGAAAAAAACAAACTTGCTTCAAGGTGTGTAGATTTTGTCTTAGTTTCACTATCGATTTATCTTATGCAACTTACATTAAGGAAGGAACTATTCTTGTTTGATTGACACTGGGACCAAAGGTCAGCGCTCACATTGTATGTTGGAAATGATACCTTTATTGAATGCCCATGGTATGAAGAAAATTCACTTTCACTTGTCATTTACAACAATTTTAAGAAAATCGTATCTCAAACACGTTTAGGGTAGATTCTTTTAGAAAGTAAGGCCATATGTAATCTTTTTCTGTATTGTAATGAACGAAGAAATTATGCAAATCCGCACTGAGATAGGTTTAAAGTTTTTGAAAGTTCATTTTAGCATACATCTTATGTTTATCTGAGTACGTTGGTCATAATTTCATGAGATAGACAACAATGAGAATGTGCAAATGCTTTGCCTTTAGGCCTTTTAAGCAATGAACAGTAAAACACACTCTTCAGTATGCTGCCCTGAAACTACAAAAGTTTTTACTTACTCTCTTACTTTTGACAGAATGATATTTTTGCATAGTACACTGATGTGTGAGAAACACTACAGTTAGTTCATAAATGCTGATCAATTTCTTATGCAGAGCTTGCCGTTTAAAGAAAAAAGCTGGCCATGAAGCAAATAAGATCAAATTCTTTGGCTTGAATCAAGAAAATAGTAAGTGATTTCTGTTAGATCCAGCATGTTCAGGCACACCGAAGCTGGGGGCTGTAGCTACCCCACTTTTTTGTTAGTTTATGATGTCATCACAATATATAGCCTATCATATCTAAGGTAAGATGTACTTTGATGCTCAAAAAGGGGTCTTTCTTGCAATGTAATGGCATACTTGTGAAAATTTTAAGGAACTCTACCCCTGACCTCCCACTACCATGCCTGATGGAAGTTTGCCACTTTTCCCCAGCCCCCTCACTCAAAAATATGCTCCATTGTCCCTGATGTTATGTAAGATTTATAAGATTTTCATGTTCTATCACAGTGCTTTTTTGTCTTATTCATTAACATTTGGACTGCTTGATCTACTTTCACCCTATAATTAGGTACTTCTCAATGACTGACTTCATAGCTATTTGTATCTAATTATTCATTTTATGTCTATTTCACTTACCATTTCTTTTTGGTCCTGTTTTTCTTGCATTAGGGTATTCAGTAATTTGCAAACCACAAAGCACATTAAATAAGAGAAATTTGCAGTACAACTGTCTTCCTTTCATCTTTGTGTATGAGAATACTGTTTAAATCTTCAATTGTAGTCCTTTCATTTAGCATCTTTTAGAATGACCATGCTTTGAAATTTGCCACATTAGTTTCTCTTCCTTTCCCTGCAACACTTCTTAGAGCTCATTCAGGCCTTCTTATGCTAGGTTTTGTCAGATGCCTGTTTGTTTCAACCTCTTATGAGTCAATTTTAGCAGTTTTTAATTAGAAATATGATGTAATTTCAGAAAATCTGACTGATTTGCTATGTGAGGCAAAGAATCTGTTGATACAAAATATGAAGAATACAATGGAAGCTCAAGCATGGATTGATATGGAGCAGAAGATGGAGAAAGCTCTTGGTAAGTTTGCTTGATGAGTTTCTTACATATGAGGTACAATTCAAATAGGGACTGTTCAATAATTACTCCATCCAGTGGCATAACAAAGACACTCAGGGTCCTTTGGGGTTTAGTAAGATTGGTACCCTTTGTTATCTTCACTCCATATAATACATAAAGGCTTTTCAAAATCCCTGAGGGGCCACTCAAGTCCTCCAAAGCTAAGAGACTCTTTGGAGTTCTCCTAACCCTAACCTACATTGGATACACCACTGACTCCACCATCACACTCTGCCAAGTTTGTTCACAGGGCCAAGTTTGTTCACAGGGCCAAGTTTGTTCCACTTTTATCAAAAATTTTTTGAATATTATATTTTTCAACATCACAGACAGGGGAACACACATTTTTCAATATTGAGTAGAATTTAGTGTTTGAATTGTACTTACTCAAAATATAAATATTTAAATTTAGGACTAAAGCACTAAAATTGCATAAGAATAAAATATCCCATCTAGAGTGTCCCATCTAGAATGCCTCATCTACATTACAAAGCATCATGAGAAGGTAATAAATAGAAAACTGTTGAACATAATTTTGTTTGACAACCTGGCAAATGTGGTCAGTGTGCTGAGTGTCAGATTTTCTTAATTATGGACTAGGTGGTGGAGAAATGTTGTTTTCTTTCATGCAATAGATAACTGCTACAACTATACTTTTAGTTAGGACTGTGGCGTTCCTTCTTCTTTGATCAGGGGTGGTGCTAGGGTAGGGCTATAGCCCCCTCATCGGAGCATGCTAGCCCCCATCAGAAGGTGAAGAGCTCTTTTCTCAGAGGTTTTTTAGCACTTATCATAACCTTCTAACCATAATTTAGCCCCCTCATTGAACAACTCAGTCTTACACTCAGAAAAATTTTGGCACTACCCATGTCTTATCTAAAGGCTAGTAACAAGCCACTTATAAAAGAGGGTTTTTTCTGTACATTGCCTATCTCAATCCTATACATTCTATTTGCTGATGCATGGATTATCTATGTTTTTATCCAGAAACTCAAGTTGCTGGGAAAATGCATGAGTATGTTGATTCAGTTCTGTTGGACTTGCCTGACAACTTGGATGCTTCCCTAATGAAGATTTAGCATGGTAGTGGTAGCTTATAACATAGCAGTATGTAATATTGTCAAATAAAGAGCTAAATGTAAAACATATTTTTGTTTAAATATCTTCGCAATTGTATATAAATTTTGAAACTGCATCATCTAAGTTATTTTCAATTAGTGATATCAAGCTTACTTTATTGGTATAAGGTTTGTAGTGTCAGCCATGCTGTGTAGAATTGAGAGTATAGTTTTGCTAGTTGCAAGCTCTTTTCTGATGATATTGTCATTTGGAGAGGCAGTTATTTGCTCTTGTGCCTCCTAGAGCTATTTGCCTGGCTATTAGTTGAGCAGTTTAGCACCAAAAGTTGAATCTTTTCAGAATGATAGCTGGATCTCGTTATTTTACTGTGGTGTTAAAAGTTTGCAAATTGTTTGCTGTGATAAGACATGGCCATTATGTAAATATCCTATGTATAGGGTTTCTTATTGTGATAGGATGCTAGCATCAAAACTATTGCTTAACCCAGAAGCAGCTCTAAGAACTGTTCTGATAAGGAAAAAGAAGGCATAGTCTCTTTTAGACATGTCAATGGAATTGAAATAGGTCTCTTGTTAGATTTCTTGCTAGAAGCAAGGTTCAGGCTTTTAGGGCGTTGGTTAATATTTGACCAATTTCACGAATGTAGTGGTGTTGCTATCTGTATGATAACTTTGCAGGTGTGGCACTGCACTGTGGCTTGTTAATATGTGATTAGTTCAACGAATTTTATAAAGTCATTTCAGTTATCATTGTACAAATTGTAATGTAGTGAATTGCATATGCTGCAGCTTTATTAACTTGGGATTAGGAAACAGCAGATAATATACTTTTGTTTGGTTTGTTTATCCAATGGTTCATTCTTTCTTCAAGATGGATTCAAAGTACCTTAAAATGAGAGGAGTAGTGCCTTTGTTAATATCAAGTAAAAGTACTCAAAAACCAAGCAGAAAAATGAAACAGCTTTGCTCAGTCCTGAGCAAATTTCTACTGCAAAACTCCTTCATAGACTCTTTATAAAGCCCATATTATCTGATCTCAAGTTACTGGAAAAGCAGTCCGAAATTGTTTTCGTAGATTTGCACACTGGGCTGTGCTTATGCTAATTAATAACGTTATTTGATACATATTAGCTTTATGGTAATAGTAAATATCAAATGATCATGAAAAAGCATGTAAAATAAATGTAAATATGCGTTTTAGTGGTTGTTATTCTAATGTATATCGAGTTTCTTTCACTAGAAAGCCATCATTGTTTTACTTGTTCGATCCTCACGGAAGACCTGCAATTAGAAGGAAGAAATTTGCTGCATCTTTGTGTTGTTTGTTTGTTTCGCTGTTGTCATGTGTCGTTCCCAGTATGAAATGCAGGCCGGAATATATGACCAATTGTAAGACAGATTCTGTATTTCCTAGAAGTTGTACATGCGCTGTTTACTTCCTAAAATCGAAGATGGGCGTTCGGTTGTATAGGCAAAGTTAGTTCCAAAATTTGTTTAGTATAAAGAACAATATAATTCTTCACTCAATTAAATGCTTTACTTTCAGATACGAGTTTTTCATGACAACGGGGACGTAGCTCAAGGAGATTGTTCAAACTACATGTATAACATATTGGTAAACTTACAAGTTTAAATCTCACTAGGAAGGCAATCTGTACTTGGCTGGCTTACGATAATAAGTACTACTGTCAATACCCTGTTGTTTCAGGAAGAGACGAGCTCTGGGTTAGTCCATCGTGTGTGTGTCTCATGCAAAATACGAAATAAGTGGTGGGTAGGCAGGAGCGGATCCAGCGAATCAGGTGACCGGGGCCACGCCCTTTTGCAACGTAGTACACACCCATTTCTGAAACGTTTCTACGTCATACTACTTGATGGATAGTCATTTGAAAAACTATGTAGCTTGATTAAGTCGAAATCAGAGACCCTAATGGAATCTTATAGAAATGTTCGCTATACAGTTAACTTATTAAATAAAAAGCTAAAGAAAAAATACTATTCTAGCAAACTTCAAGAAAAGGTTGGCAAGCTAAGAGAAACCTGGAAGATTGCTAATCAACTCTTAAAGTAATCTTCAAAAACTACGAAAATTGATTCCATTAGAATTGGTGATGAAGCGATAACTGATAAGAAAGTAATCCCAAACATTAGGAATGAGTACTTTGTAATATAGGGAATAGCCTAAAAGAAAACATATCTTACATACAATCAACTATATAAATATCTTTATAGACAGAAGTTCCTATACAAGCATCAATCTGGCTTCAGGTCTATTCACTCTGTTGCTACATGCT
>WIPJ01000520.1:729464-752708 GCA_018155075.1 Cassiopea andromeda
TATATGTATATATGTGTGTGTGTATATATTATTTATGTCTGATTATTGCATCAACCAGGAAACTCCAAGTAACAACTTGTGTGTTGTTCCACAGTTTATACCTAAATGTATATATGTATATTTAAAAATTGAATTTCTAATGCTGTGAGTTTTATTCTAGTCAGCCACATATAGAATCTTTGGATATTTCAAAATGTAGCAAACTTGCAACCTCAACTCTTGGTAACATCCTTGCACAAAAGCTTCCTTACTTGGAAACATTATCTTGTGAGTCATGTGGGAACTTGACAGATGATATTGTAAAGGTAAAATAATTATATCCATAAGATTTCCTTGTTTAAAATGTGCTTCTTGTGCACCAGAAAGACTTTTTCACATAGGTAAATATCAGGCCTCTGTGAAAAATATCCAGGAGAACAATACCCTGAGTGCCTCAATTCCTTTTGGGACTTTATAAATCTCCTTGAAGTATGAGGTCTGAATCTTTGCAGTTTTCTGTGGTGTATGTGCAAAAAATGTATGTGCAAATATTCTAGTATAGTATATTAATCTTGTTAATATCTGTTCGCTACCTGTTATAACATACTTCAATATATTATACCAGGTCATTAGGTCCCTTGGAGTACATTATAACTCTAGTATAATGTATTTGCAGCAACATATATATTTCATTAAACATCAAAGTGTATACACTTTCAGATTTAATGAATATATATACAAAAACATTGTATATAATGGGAACCCAGAAAAGGACAGATATGCTTCATCATTTTATGATCAATAGTAAAGGAGGGCTCTGAATCTGTAGAGCCAGTAAGGTCTTGCAGGGGAATGTGGAGGGGCTCACACTTGATCAAGCATCTTTCATTTAAAGTCCTGAAATATGTCATTCTGAAGGCAGCATATTTCACTGAAAGAGGTTAATTCTTAAGTTCAGAGGTCTGCCTTTGCCAATATCTCCCAGTTTAAAGGTAGTGCTGATTGCTGTACTCCTTTCTCACCTACTATTTAGTGTCTAAGATAAGCTTGTTTTGGCAACCATGTATTTTTTAGTTTTTCAAACTTCAGTCATATATTTGCTGTATTTCCTCTAATGAATACCACCCCCAATTGAATACTGGGCTCTATGAAACACCACCCTCAAATGAGTGCCACTTTTCAAAGCCTACTAAATATTAAATAAGAAATAGCTTACAAGAGTTTTACTTGTTGTCTATTAAAAAATTCTTCCATAACTAAAAATAAAAGCAAACACTGTTTGTAATAGGGAGAAAGCTGAAATGGTCACTCTGATAAAAGGCTTATACACCGGGTCCTAGAAGCAAGGCAAGTGGCCAGGGGTAGATCTAGAGCTGGACTTTGGGGGTTATCTGATTACTTTTATTGTCTTATTCATGCAAGAAGTTTCTTAGCACAGCTGTTTTTTATAGGAAATTTTACCATTTGGGGGGTATGACTCCCCAGCCCTCCTCCCACTGGACCCACCCCTGCAAGTGGCTTGAACTTAACTATTGATGTGTCAGGGGTGGGGCAAACCCATTGTTTCAAGAAAAATTTATTGTTTTTGAATGGCACTTATTTGTTAAAACAAGCAATGGAGGCTCTGGATAGAAATCAACCTTTTGATAATTCTTATCAAATTTTTGATTCTGAGGTCTGCAGAAAGCTCTAAAAACTCTCATGTTATGTACAAGGGTTATGATGGAGACTGATATTGACATTCTCTGACATTTGTTACATGCTGGACACAAATACTGTCCAGTCTTCTGTTATATTTATTATGGATATAATGCATTCTATACTGTCTCATTGTCTTGTTTTGCAATGAATGCCACCCTCTCATAAGCCCCCCTCAATGAATGCTGCATCAAAAAGTTTGCTTTTTTGAAGAATGCTGCAGTGTTCATTAGAGGAAATATGGTGTGCCTTTTGAGAAGTTCTTTTGAGATTTATTTAACCAGTGTCAGATAAGTAGTTTTTTTTCAAAACCTTCTTTGTTTCCTATGGGCTTTGTACCATGGACCATGTATGAAGATGCAGCATATTGAAATAGCTCCAGCCATCCTTCTGTTGAAAACACATGTTGCAAATTAAGTCCTTCTTCACCACAAGTTTAACTGGCCTATCAAATCACAAACAAGAATACAATTATGCATCCTTTTAAATAATTAGAGGTGATAATGATGAGAAATGATGATGTATCTTTCTCAGATATAGAAATTCCATGCCTTTTAGGTGCTGAACATATCTGTTTTTCCCAACTTTAACTCAATGATCAGAGGTTATAGAACCACTTCGATTTAGCTGCAGAATTTTGAAATGTTTCTTTTATAACTTGCCACCATTTCACACTTTAAGTAAGATAATCTGTTTTGTTCCCTTCCAGGACATCATGGCCAAATGCAGTCATGTTAGAAACTTGAACCTTTCTTGTAATCAAATGTTGACAGATAAGTTATTTGATTTTTCTGAGAAAGGAAGAGGCAAGCTCAACTTATGTCGGTTGTCAAGAGTTGACTTATCAGGGTGTCAGGGGATCTCAAGTACAGCAGTACGATACATGCTTTCATTGTTTGGATCATTTCTGCAAAGTATTAATATTTCGTGGACCAAAATCGACTGTACAGCCTTGGTTTATTTATCAGGGTATAGTTTGTCATCAGCTGTTTACTTAGCAACTAATTCTAGTGCTGAAATGCCGTTTTCTGTGGCAGAACTCGAAGCATCGCAGGAATTCGAACTTCAAATAACAAAGAACCAGGTCTCTACCCAGATACACGATATATTGGGTGCATCTTGTGCTGTAGGTTCAAGAGATGGAGCCCTCAGGAAATGCCCTCCCACTCCCCAACAATCTGTTTCTACTGAGGACATGAATGATGAAATGCTAGGCAGTATTCATACAGGAGTGAACGGAGCTCATCAAATGGACGTAACTATCAATCAACGACCATCTGTGGATGAGAACGTGGCAGTTTGGAAGATGCAGACAAAAGTTGTGGGAAAACCTCAACCTGAAAGTGAGAAAGTCCTAAATGTTGTCCATAAACATAGGCATAATATTAGTGGGAAAAGATATTGTTCAATGTGCAACAGATCTGAGAGCTTAGGCTTGAGGCGTGCTCATTCGTATACTTGTATTGATGAGGATGACTTACCAGTTTCTCATAGTGACACCCGGAATATTTTGTTTCATAATTACGATAGCAGGCTATCGAAGAGTTCAAGTAATCTAGAATCATTATTATTATTTTCTCGAACAGAACTAAGCTCTGCATTGCCTTTTGTGAAGACTAAGCATACTTTTGTAGCACAGGACTCTTGTCATCTTCAAGATGTTTCCACCAAGTCATCGTACCTAGGAATGTGCTCAGAATCATGCAATATCAATCGATATACTGATAGCATTGCATTACGAGAATGTGCTCTGGAGAGAGATTTCGATGCTGATAGTGATTCATCTGAGCAAAATGAAGGTAGAGCTGAAGAATTGCAATTTTTCTCGCTCAAAGACGAAGAAACCAGTAGAAAACTGTTCAAGTCAGTCCAAACCCAATATAGGGATGCTTCAAAAGCGTCAGAGTTAGCATTAGATTCTGTTCCTGTTAAGGATTCAAAGACTATTTGCAATGGTAGCAACGGTAGTGAAGATAGACAGCAATTATGTAAAACTTTTTCTGAGGAAGCTGAGGCTTCTGTTACACATATTGATATGCAAAATTGTATTGAAAGGAATTCAAATAGTGACAAGGAAAAATCGACTGGAGTAAGCGACTGTGAATTGAAAAGGGTCGATTTGTCTAATATGGAGTCATTACTATCGTCACAAGCCGAGTTTTATAAACCTAGACAAATGTTTGCAAGTCAAATTACTGACCTGGATATATCACAAATCAAGTTTTATGATTTCAGTGTTGGAGTTCAATGCATAAAGATGTTTGTAACATCAAACCATCAGTTACAATCCCTAAGTATATCATGGCAAAGCTTGACAGATAGCATACTTGAAATTATTGTCACAAATGAGCCTAATTTGATGAAAATTAGTCTTGTGAGTTGATTTTCAATCTATATCCATATCATCCTATTCAATTTATGAAGTTGGTAGTTCGATTTTAGATGAACAGGGCATATTTTGATTGGTCGATTACAAACTGTGCCCTTGTTATGTTGATAATCAAGTCTGCAGAGTATGGCAAGCCTTTTCGAGATCTCACGCGTGCAAGATGAGTTCTTCCCCGTGTACTGATATCATTTTCACTCTTAAAAAGTACATAGCAACTTTTTGAGAGCTGCTGAAGCCAGGATTATGATTGTTTGTCCAATCTCATCTAGCGAATGCTTCAAAACCCATGTTTTCATTTAGTATCCAGCATGCAGCACCCAAAGTTTTGCGTGCAATTGTGACTCGTAAACATTACCTGTTGCATTTAGCTACCACACTCTGCAGACCGTTTAATAATCATTATAATATCTTTTGTACAACGTGTAGCTACAAATCATGTCTGCAATTTTTCCCTTGATGTACCTAGAAATCATTTCATTAGAAAGCGCAAAATCGTCAACATTCCTCTTTTCAGGCAGAGTGCGAGTGCTTATCAAACTCTGGCATTATTTCATTGGGACAAAATTGTCAGCGGCTTGTAGATTTGGACCTTCAAGGAGTTCCATTTATCAGTGACAGAGGACTGGTCGCTGTGTTGGAGCATGGACTATTGCATGATCTTTCTCTCGCAGAATGTGCTGTTACAGATGTAACGTTGCAAAATATTGCCAAGTTCTGCTTCGCATCGGTGATTATTTTCTTCATGTTTGGTCACTTGTTTTTTCAGCCAATTATTTTGATAAGACCCTGTGTCTTACATAAATCGTAATCAGGTAATTTGATACCTACATTAAGTTTATAAAAATCATGATTGAAAACAGACCAACACTTCTTTTATTTTTCTCAAGATTTTTCAAGATTTTTTTTCAAAATGAGAACGGGAATATCGAAATTTATTCTCATGAAGGGAGTTGCCAAGTGGCAACGAAAATTGAGAGAAAAAGTAATGAAAATGAGAATGTATTTTTACTTATGGTTCTTACAAACTCAATATAGGTATGCAACTACCTAAATACAGACAATTTTGTTGATTTTTCCTTTACTTTTCAATTGGAATGAGTTTGTAATTGAATCTACTCAAAGTTGGTATTAGTTTTGTAGTTTTTGTCAGGCTGCATGCCCTTAGGGAAATACTGGATGATGCTTTAGTTTCATTTCATTTACTTTGTCACTAGGATTTCATGTGTCTTTACCGCGATTTCAGATCAAGAATTTGAACTTCTCATGGTGTGAAAACATTTCAAATGAAGGCGTAACGTGCTTACTAGAATCATGCTCTGGTTTAGAATCATTGAATCTGAGGCAGTGTGAGGTTTCTGCTCAATCAGTTGAAATGTTAACTGCCTTTGGTGGGAATATTTCATACCTTGGTCTATGCAGTATACAAGGTATTTAAATTCGTGATTTGAATTCATCTATCTTATGATCTATCTATTTGTCTATTTAATTAACCCCATGAATTAATTAGTCTCTTTTAAGAATAGGGAAACATCTCTTTCCCCATTCATATCTTGTTTATGGTTGACTCTGGTGAAGACAGAGTGGCAAGAAAAATTTTTCCGGTACCGCAGTACTTTACTCAAAAACCAACATTGTTTAGGGGGAGGAGGGGGCCGAATGTGCCGTCCAGATTAAAAATTTGCAATGTGTCCCAGGACTTTTAGAGGGTATTGTACTTCTACTTTATCTTTGATTGTTAATAGACTTTGAAAATACCTAATACTATAGCTATGCTCATGTTAATTTAATTTATATAGTTAAGAATTTAGATACGTTTGCATATATGTACTCTTAGGTCCCGAATAAGTGGGGGTCTTATTAAGCATCGGTGTGATGGGCCAGTGGTTAGAGCGTGTGGCTCACAATCGGAAGGTCATGGATTCGAGCCCTGGCCAAGTCATACCAAAGACGTTAAGAATGGTACTCACTGCCTTCTCGCCTGGCTCTCGATAAATGAGAAAGGAATGGGGAAGTTAAACACGCGGAGCTACCAGTGGACCAGTCCCCCGCTGTAGACTTTACTGCATTCGCAGACGCGTAACCTAGGGCTACTGAAACGGAGATAGGCGCCGCCCTATGCGCCATTGGTGCGGGATGGACTTTGACTTTTTTGACTTAATAAGCAGGGGGAATGGAAAATCCCTCAAGATGAATGCGGGGGGGCTGGAAGTTTGGGCTAACTGTGTAGCAACCAGCACAAATACAAAAAACCACGATTAACGTCACTGCAAGCAAATACTTTTCGGAATCTTGCCATACATATCTCATTCATTACTTGGGTAACTCAACAAAAGTATCAACTTTTTGCAGGCTTCTCCTAGAAAAATTGAAAAATTAATAGGCGGGTGGGTTGGAAAATTTTTTGAAAAAAATAATCGGGGGACGCTTATTCGGGACCTTAGAGTATAAAGTATTGCGTTAGAAACGATTGTGATGATATATGGTACCCAGAAAGTCTCTAATTCTATTCATAGTGTAGGTAACAAACACAAAGAAAGAAACTTGTATACTGTGATGTCTGATAATGCTGTCAATAAAATAGATGTGTGTTTAACGTTTAAATCTCACTCACTCACTCGCTCACTCACTCACTCACTCACTCACTCACTCACTCACTCACTCACTCACTCACTCACTCACTCACTCACTCACTCACTCCCTACTAAACAGTTCATGTTTTCACGATTATATGTCCATCACGTGATGTGACCACAGAGTAATCAATATTCTGCATATAGTAAACTAGAGTATGTAAATCGATATAGAACAAGTTGAAAAACAAAAAACAAAGCTAGTATTAGAGCTCAAACTCCGAGAGAAGTTTCCAATCTTCGGCCAGAAGGGCTGCCATGTTTCAATGAGGGGCCTCTGATGCCTGATCAATGATGTTCAATGATGCAAAAGTTACCATCCCAAACTCATGCCTTTCATCACTTCATAGGAAAAAGGGAGAAGCATATATCAACAGAGCTATTTGCTCGCATTTTGCTGGCCACAATATACAAAAATATCTATCAGGTACCCAATCATTTGTCAGGATTATGATTGCGAGACAGAAAATACTACAACGCCCGTGGCCCGTACAATGACATAGATGTTCATCAGGGACCCCTACGCTGGGGGCAGGGGGGACAGCTGCCTCCTCTGCCCTATTTAACGGAGGGGCTTAGGGGAAAGAAGTGCTCTTCATACCGAATTCTTTCTCAGATAACTAATACGTTTGTCGATGTTATTATGATAGTTTTCTAAAGGGCATCTTCAAGCTAATTTCCATTTAAGTGTCCCCTGAGTGAAAACTCTGCCCCCTTGCCTTAGCGCCCCTGATGTTCATAGCTCCTTTGATAAGTTGGCTACATGTGGCTCGATAGATATTTGCATGTGTCAACTTATTCCGAACACCCTGCTTATTTCATGTTTATTTCTACAAGAAATTTTCTGACGCAGCCTTCCTTGAATGTGAACTGTTTAGGATATGTTTCTTTAGTTTTTTAGTTTAATCCAAATATGCAAGCTCATTTTGTTGCCATGTCCAAAGTATAAAATAGTGCTATAACCTGATGCAACTTTGGAGTTAATTGCAATATCAAATAATGAATTGGAGTGATTGTGCATGATTCCAAGAGGTGTGTTCTCGAAAATCCTACTTTGAGCGCTCATTCAACCGAGTCTATCCAACCCCTCCCTATGTGTTCATCACACCATGCTCAACTATATGTTAATTAAACCATGGTCAGCAATATGTTCATCATACCATAATCACCTCTACACATGCTCAATTACACACAAACATGCAATCTTATGATGCATTTTCTTCTTCCTAGATTTAACAGACAAACTTTCACGCCCACTTGTACAGAGCCTAAAGAATTTAACATTCATAGATCTAAGTTGGAACTGCTTATTAACTGATGAGACTCTCTCAGCCCTCATAATATCATGTGTGATGCTACGTGAAACTGTTCTGGCAGGACTCAAAAGGATTTCTTCAAAACCATTTCTGCCTATTATTTCTGGTCTTTCTGAGTGGAAAGCAAAGCGAGAATCTATAAGACGTCGTTTGCAGAAAAGGAGTGAGATAAATACTAGAGACATTGGTGCACAGGAAGTAAGCATTGATTGATTTTGATGACGCTTATTGGCTTGCCTTTTACTTTTTCCCAGAACAGTAGTTCTCAAACTTTTCAAACTATTTAACTTGGCGGTCCCCTTCTGCATGCCTTTTGTACTCGCGGTCCTATAGAGCAGGGTGGCTCCAAAATGGCTGGTAGAAATTTTATGTGCCTCAATCCTAATTTTTTAACGAAATTTAGCGAAGTACGTATATTGTTGCAGAGCTATCATCCGTACTTTTAAGGAGCCCAATTCTGTAGATCTGAATGCTAGTAAGTGAAGGAAAGTATATGCCTCTATTAGAGAGTTTGGAGTGAAGAAGAAAGAAGAAGGGGTCTTGGGGCTGAGCCTCCAAAGAAATTTTTGAGACTGCACCCTTTGCATTGGTTTAGAGAATACATCTTCCAATGTTAAGCCTGTTATAGGTGACAAGGAATTTTGATCGTTCGTAACAGCTTTTTGCAAGGCATAGCGCGTAGAAGAAAGTATCTTGGTCAGAAATCCTTAAATTTGACTAAGACTGACTCCAAATTATTTTTTTCATACTCGCTTTTATCTGCAGATAGATACACCATCAGCAATTTAAAGTCGTAGTCCATTAGCAACAAGATGCAACTCGCAATTGCTCAGTAGTAATAAATATATTTTCACAGAGTTTGAATGCATAAGTATGCCGAGTTGAAGAGATTTATAGCTTTGCGCTAAAAAGAACCTAAAAGTCTATGAAAGTGGCTCTACAACATAAAGGCTTCAGCACCTTTTTGCGGTCCTCCAAGCCCCTTTTGTGGTCCCCTAGGGGGTGCGGACTTCAGTTTGGAAACCACTGGTCTACAAGCATGGGATCATTTATGTAGAAATGGGATTTTTAGCCAACAAACCTTCATTCCCTGAATGCTGCAAGTGAGATTCCTGAGTACCATTTAAAGTTCACATACTTTATTGTTGATGAGCCACTAAAATCTTGCTATTCCCTCCTTCAAATTTTATAGAACAATCAATATGCATTAATATAGCAATTAGTTATCAGAGTCTGTTTTACTTTTCAGGTTTTGGATACAGCATTTTACCTCCCATACAGATCATTACATTATGCTCCAAATCTTTGGAAAATAGATTTATCGTTCAGTGACAAAGTCAATGATACACACTTAGCAGAAATTGTTTCTGTTTGTAGAGGCACACTGGCCATTGATGACTATTATTCAATGCCTATTAAGCCAAGGTGGGGAGTAACACTCCCTAATTGCCCGTAGTCCTTGTCATCATACATACACACACATGCAAATTAAGTTGTGTGTGCTTTACCACATATGCAGACAAGTATTTTTGAGAATTTGCTGCTAACAAAGGGTTTTTGAAAAAATTCTCCTGACTTTTCACTAAAAATCACTAATTTCCCTGATCTTTTTGTGAAAATCTATATTCTTCCCCTTACCTGTAAATTACAAAACTAATCAGCATTTTTCTTGAATTGATCAAATTACAGTTTTGGATAAAAGTTAGAAAGGGGCAAACTTAAAGGTAAAGTAAAGTAATAAGTACTTCTATGATGATCAAAAATAAAGTATTTTCCCTTACCTTCAGTATGAAAATGCTATGTTCCCCCAGATCATTGCAAATTACCTTAACTCTCCCTGACCTAAGTGAAAAGGCCCCTTTTCTCCCCAACCATGTAAACCCTGTAATATCAAATTTGGATGTTATCATTTTGAAAGATCATGGCATCCACAGGGTTCATACCCAAAAAAAAATTCCCTGACCTTTTCCCTGACTGATAGTGAAAAACAACCACACTTTCCCTGGCCCCATTTCAAATATTTACAAAAATAGGTAAAGAAAATAGAATCTAATAGATAGGTTGTGTACCTATACTTGGAATAGCACTATGTAAAGTGATAAAGTTCACATTTACTGACAGTGTATGGAACAGCCACTTTGCAAACATCTATGCCACAAGTCAATTAAAAATGATATGCTTACTAAAAATTTGTTTTCCCTGACTTATGCCTGACATTGATAGATAACATAGAAAAATCCCTGACTGTTCCTGGTTTTCCCTTGCATTTTGTAAAAATGACCTATTTTCCAGGTTTTCTAGGATCAATATGAGCCTTACGTATAAATAATTGTTCAACATGTTAATGTGTATATTTTACCTTTATTGTGTGTTTGTACTGTTTATTGATCTGCTGGGTGCACATGTATATGGATTCTTTCCAGTATAATCACATGTGTGATTGCAGAGATAGGAAACCTTTTACATGTGTGCAAAATCATTTGCATGCCCTAATTACCACATAAGCTGTATCTCACTAATGATAAAGACTGTTAGCTTTCTATTTTTTAAATTTTTCTATGTATAATAGTATGAAATAATTCAACTCCCACATTCAAAGTAGAGCAACCATTGCTTAGACCAAGATCAAGTTTGACAAACCAATCACACAAAAAGCTTGTGTTTTTGGTAGTTCTTAAATTTACACATTCCTATGTACAGAACTATGGGGCTTATAGGAATTTAAATGATTGAGGCCCCATTCAACTCTGAGGAGCCCTTAGAGCTACAAGCTCTGGGGGCCCTTAGGAGTTGTCCTACAGGGTGTCACTCTGGCTGGAAAAGCTGGAAAATGAATCTTTTTCAGAATTTGGCGGGAAAAGCTAGAAAACCATAGGTTTTTCTTCTGCTTTGGCTGGAAAAGCTGGAATTTTATTCTTATGCCATAATAATAATTAACAGCATTACTAGATGTAAAGCAATCTTATTGAGAAACAGGATTTAAGAAGAAAAGATTGTTCAATATCACATGGGAGAGACATTTTTTCACCAAGTCAAACCAGGATTGGAAGTTCCCCTATGTTTTGCCAGTGTAGTTGGTAGATCCTTTCTCTTTGGGGGTGGTATACTGGAAGACATTGAATTTATAAAGGAAATTCTACTTTACTGGAAATTTAAGGTTGCTCAATACTTTGTGACAATAGTGGGATCACATTTTCAATGGCTGGAACTTCATATCAGTGTACACTCTGCCCGAACTACAACCTATGTTGGGTATACAGCTGCCTACATTTGTACATTATTTTAAACATTTAAAACTACAAAAATCTACTGCATCTACATTTTATACTATTTACTAATTATGTACAATAGCATGCCATTATCTGTTCAAATTTATGAAAAGTTCTGATAATCCTCTGGTCCTTTGGTATTCTCACAGAGAGTTGAGTCATGTAGCTCACCATTGTCACTGAAAAAATTTGCTTTTGACTGCTTGATACATTCTTCCTTCTCTTGGGGACTTTTCTTTTCTAAGCTGATGTAGATTTCAGAGTTTGGAATCTCTAGTGATCCACTATGCCGTAGTGAGTTGTTGTTTGATGTTGTTTGATCAGCCTGTCCTTTAAGAAGGTCATATGATTTTGATTTACTATTAAGAAATGGTATTTTTCCTTTTCCATTTGAATCAATATGAGGTGACCAGTTTTTAAGCTTTTCATGAAGAATCCCACCAAGATCAGCTGGGTTTTCTTCATGTAGCTTATGGCGCCTGTGTTTTCCTTTATGTTTTGATAATGTCTTATGGTTACTTGTAACAGGCGATAACTCTTTTGCAGTATGATGCCTTTTGGCTTTCAAAGATGTAGTTGTTGCTGGTTCTTTATGCATGTATTTTTTAGTATGCTGCTCATTTTTAATGCTATCAGAAGATACCATCTTCTTTCTAACATCTTGCTTCCCCAATTGAAGGCCATCCGTAAACACTTCACGTCTTTGTTTTGTACTTTTTATTATTGATGTGTTGTTATGATCCTGTGAGTTCTTAAGATCTAGCATATTCATGACAGCCATAAAGTCCTTCCTCTTTATTTGTTCTTGAGGGGCTTTGCTTTTCCTTCCTTGAGAATCATATTCTTCCCAATACTTATCATTTCCCCTAATCTTTGTGGCATATCCAGTGGTAAAAGAGCCGGAAGAAACTTTTTGTTTCACTGCCTGACTATTATCTTTGGCTGCTCCAGCCATATCCCTAAATATGAAAAAAACACTACTATATTATATAAATACTGTATTCCAGTAAGTAAGGGGCCATTCACATATTACACCATGCAAGTGGGGTGGGTAGGTCTTTTAATTTTTTGTGACAAATTGTGACAAAGGTTAGGTGGGTTGTTTTTGGAGTGTGATGTAACATTTTTTAAACAACTTGATATTTAGCACATTTGGCCTCAAAATAGCAAGTATGGTCCTTTATTTAAAAAAATCTGGCTAAATGTCTAAAAATAATATGGCAATCCTGCTCTGATGCCATCTTGGCCATTTTCACTTTTTCATTTTCACTATTTTCAATAAAAAAGATGAAGATGTAATAAACCATAATAACAAGAATGCATTCTTGTGACTATGAATAAACACATTATTGCAAAAGCAGAAAAATATCTTATTGAAATTCACGTGACATCGCACATTAAGGGGGGAATGGGTTTGTAGTTTTGAATTAATGACAAAGTGTGACAGGGGGTAGGTGGGTGTCTAAAATGCCAAATATAGTGTGACATGTGAATAGCCCTTGACCTCCAGATAACCTCATAGTTATTAATTGGGATGCATAAATTAGACTCTCAAACAAACTTAACCCTACAATGCCCCTGGTAGCAGGTATGATCCTTGGCATTCGCAGTAATGACACTTGGGCTCATACATTCCCTAAATGCCTAAGGTAGCATATATGACATCAAGTAAAAAAGGGATGCAGGATTAATTTCTGGCATTTTTTCAAATTCCTTCATCTATTTTGATTCTGCCAGTAGATGTGCTGGATCTCATTTTTAAGAAAACATTTTCTCTCCATAGGCATGGCATTATAGGGTCAAGGGTTTTTTTAGCCTCAATTCTATAAATGAATTTTGGTGATGTGATGCTTACTTTACTTCAATCAATATGTGTGATCGAAGTATTTTGATTCAAAATGAATAGTTTTTAATGATATATAAACATAAAGAAACCAAATAAAAGGCCAGATTTCATCCAATGACCAATCTTTCATGCATAAGCTTTCGCTGCAAAAGAAATAGGATCACAGCCAACTAACAATAAAACAGATGACTGATACAATACGGTAATCTAACCTCAGATTTAAACTTTACAGTGATGAAAAACTCTGCTATACGATTTGAAATTGCTAGGTTAAACCTTGTAAATGTCCTGCTACTTCTATGACACCTTCACCTAAAACATAAACCATTAAACTACAGTTGCGGATTCTGATTAAGTGGTAATGTAACAAATGCATTCGTAGCCCACTTACCACTTTGATCCTTTGGTGTTTTTCTGGTCAGGAAGCTAAACTCAGAGTTGCGCAGCAGCAACTACATTTGCAGAAAACAGGGGGTAGTGTGATTTAAAAGATGACAAAATGTTCAAATATCACTTCATTGTTAATCAAAATCTGAGGATGCAAGTGCTTCATTGTTGATATTTCACGTATAGCTTACTTGCAAGTAGCTTTTTACCTTGTGTTTCTTGACATCCCTTTTTTCTTAGTTCGGATTCTATACCTGAGTGTGTGGGTGCTCCCTAGACATTATTTTATTGTTTTTATACCCCCCTCCCAAACTCGCATGGAATAGAGGCATGCATGGCGGCCAAATGAAAGCGTGAAGTTTGCCTTCAAGCTCAACGTCAATCTCTTGAGCCTCTAATTGACTATTCTCTCAGGCAAGAGTAGTTGCAGCAGTGTGATGTGATGGTTTTTTATGCATATTAGCTTCATTTCCTCACAGCTCTTGATTTCTTCCTTTAGAAGTGGCAGTTGTAGCAGGGACTTAGGCCCGTTGCTAATAAGCTCGCTTTCACGATGATGTACGATCCAGATGATGGTGAGTTCAAATTCTGCTTAAAATGTCATATAACTACTAAATGCGATTCCAGTTATAGTATGGAACTAGTGAAATGACACTTCTTCAAGATTTGAAACTTTCAAAAGTGCTTTTGATAGAAATAATAGAATTATCATCAAAAACATTGTACTCCTCTACTTTCAACAAATTAAAAATGACAAAATCATCAAGATAGATACTGAATATTGAAGCATTGAATATTATTATCACCTGGACTCTTTGGGAGAGCCACCTTTTTAGTTTGAGTCAAGTAGTACAACATTCTGTACACCTGTAGGTATGTGAGTAAAACTTTCAGAGTTATTGAAGGGGACCAAAATGTAGACCAGAAAATAGAGAAAAATTTTTGCTTTAAAAAAGCTTAGCCTGATTGTGATGTGATTTATATATCAAAAGTTTTGAGAAATTTTGATTACTCTGAAGTGCATAAAATTTGGATGCACTTTTGTATTGAAAGTACAATGCTACAGCTGTAGAGTATCAAATAAATGGAGGGTCATGAGAGAATTATGGTGGATTAGAAGTTGGGAAGTAGTTGGGGGAGTCTATGAGGGCAAGTACGCCTGTATCATGGGGGCAGCAGGGGCAATTGACCCCCCAAATGCCATATCAATTTGAGAATATTTCATTTAGTATGGATATGAAGCGTAAGGCAAGATCGTCCTCTGTTTAGAATTTGTAACCAATATAGGAAGAATGTGTTCACAAGGGTATAACCCTGCTGGGGTGTTCCAACAGGGGGCATTGGCCATCATGCCACATCAATATCTATGAAATATCAATAAAATTAGTCATGATGTAAAGTACTAGAAATTCATAATAGGTACACATTTCCATTATAAGAAACCAATTTATAGGCAAACTAGGACTAGACACCCTTTTGTCAGTCTGAACATCCAGGGGCAGGTCCAAGGGGGACTGAGGGGCATAATGGCCATGCCAAATGACAATAGTTTCTGTCGCAAAACATTTTGTAAAGAAACATCACACATAGAAAGGCAATAAAATGAATCAGATGCAACCCCCAAACATCCAGCTCCAGATCCACCCCTTGGTCAGTCTTTGCATTGGGTCTTTTTGTGATCACATGATAATGGCTGCACGCCACATATCCCGAAGCTCTCATGACGATTACAAATTTGTGCAATCAACTGAGCAGCTCTTGTACCATTCTCAGTCTTAAAAAGTGCATAAAATCAAAGTATTATTATCAACTTAGATTTCTTATGAATTCTTTGTTATTTCCTATGGCTTTAACACGAGAAAATGTTCATACTAAAGTCTTTAGGTACATTTCTCTCCTTTGCACAAACAGGCTGCCATACTGAGCCCTTATAAAAATCAAAAATTTGTGCGATCAACTGAGCACCTCTCAGGCCATCATCAGTATTAACAATTACATAAAGCAAAGTATTTATAATTAACTTGGAATTCTTATAAATTTGTTTTATTTCTTATGGCTTTAACGTATAATATGTTAAACGTAAAGCTCTAGTGGTATCTTTCTCTGTTTTGCATGAACAGGTAAACATTGCTATTGTCTTGGAAACATTGAATTTAGATGTAACAATTATCTGGGATATGATTGTTCCACATTTTATTGTCAGTTGTTCTTGCAAACTACTAAAATAAGTAGTTCTTGTTGGGGTACTCTATGCTGAGCCCAAGATTTTGTGTCACAGTTTGTGTCACAGGAGGACAATAACAAAACATGTATGTTGCACTCGTACCTATATGCTGGTGTGTAGCCATTATCCCACACTTAGTCAATAAAGTTAGCTTAGTCAGTAACTGCTTTGCCTTTTATTAATTCCATAGGGTTCTTGTCTGTTATTTGTCTTTTCTGCTCTCTCATGCATTTCATTATTTAAGCATTTAATGCCCATTTACTTCTACTTTTCACCCATTTGTGTGTCCAGTACTTTTGTATCTCACTTTTTATTATTCATATTGTTTTTTTATCTAGTAGCTGAGAATGAAACTGGTTATTTTAAAGCATACTAAGAGAATTTGTCTAAAATGTAGACTTTGAACTATTGGATGATGAATGATAATTTATATCCTGGGAATCCTTTTGCCTTGACATACAATTTTTACTTGTCACAGGGTTCCTACACCTCCTTAAAATCCTTAAAACTCCTTAAAGAAAGAAATTAGCCTTAAGATCCTTAGAAATCCTTAATTATTGTCAAATTTATTAAAATATCCTTCATTCTCCTGAAGAAATATAGTTTCTAGAAGCAACTGTGATATTTTTGTGAAAGAGAATTGAATATGCAGAGTATCATTCCAGTGTATTGCAAAAATTTTTATAGGAAAAATCTACTTTTGTTTTTTTACAATTTTGCTTTATGGAATAGATTGATAAGATCAATCTTGTTGTTATGGAAGGGACTATTGACACAAAAGCCTCCTTAAATCATCTTAATTATTATGGGATTTTCTCGTAATTGAGCCGACTTCTCCTTAGACATTGCTAGAAACTCTCCTTTTTTCCTTAAAAGTCCTTATTTTTTGCAGTAGACAAAGCATGGGAACCCTGTGTCACTGTTCTCATTCTCAAATTCAAAATTTTGCTTTGGTTTCCAATCAATACTGCTGTCATGTTTCTACTAATGTAGGCAAATCTTAGTTTTCCTAATAGCAACAGTTTATTTTCATATACTGTGATGAGGTTGATTATTTTACATAGAGAATAGGCAAGCTGCACACTGCAGATTTCACAGAAAAGCCACATTGTCAAATGGCAACTTGTATTATTGTTGTTTCATATGATTTTATTAAAATTTGGGTTCTTTTCCACATTTATATCTACCTGATTGCTCTGAAGATTAATTTTTTTAAGTTGGCAATTATATACATAAATATATATATATATATATATATATATATTTATTTATTTATTCAGTAGGCAATGGCTGACAGAGAGTTTAAACTTACTCGTGAGTGGGCTAGCACAATTGGAAATTTTATGCCCTAGTGAGGATTCAAATCCCAGTGGAATGGCCAGAGAATCACTGACTCTCCTGCACCAGAGAGGCGCAATAGATTAATCAGTGCTTACCAAGGTCATTCTTAGCTAGGGCCTTCACCACAGCCAGGGCTATGTTTATTCTGTTTCGGCATATTGCCTTTTTCAGAGCCAAGTGTATATGTATATTAATTCAGTAGGCAATGGCTGACAGGGAGTTTATACTTACTCATGAGTGGGCTACCACAATTGGAAATGTTATGCCCCAGTAAGGATTCGAACCTCACTGGAATGGCAAGAGAATCGCTGGGGCATAAAATTTCCAATTGTGGTAGCCCACTCATGAGTAAGTATATGTAATAAGCTAATCAGTATATTTAGCTAATAAGCTAATCAGTGCCAGTAAAATAGATTAAAAACATCTTACAGTAATCTACATTGAGAATAGAAAAATTGTTAGTACAAAACCCTATGCCATTGATGAAAGTTGTGCACAAGCTGCTGATACAAGTAGATCCTTTCCATTATTTTTTTTTCTTGTATGAATTTGGCTAGTGTATCAGAATCTTCAATTTCCTCTGGTAATGAGGAAATATATTGAATATTTTTGAATATATACTGGGTATTTTCAATTCCATGCTGTGGGTTGTAGTGCACATCTTTCCATATAATTCTTTGGTTGATTTTGTCATGTAGATGATGGCTATATGGATGATGAAGGAGATGAAATCACAACAGATATCTGGCAAGAAGCCTGCTGGATTGTCATTAGCTCATATTTTGATGAAAAGGGGTTGGTGAGACAGCAGCTGGATTCCTTTGATGAATTCATTCAAATGTCAGTTCAGAGGATAGTTGAAGAATCACAGCAAATTGAGCTTGAGGCTGAGCCTTCATTTCGTGAGCAAGAACTTGAACCACCAGTAAGTAGACTTTCCACATAGTCATACACATAAAGTGTTTTTCATGCCATTATGGTAATTGAAGCATGTAGGAGCTGTTTTATACATTGGCACATGAATGGTATATCTTGGTCTTATATGCTAATACCAGCTGTCACACTGTTCCAAACTGAACCTGCCTAGCACAAAATTTTCCAATTGTCCCAATAAAAGTGTTGCTGAATAGCTATAATGCCTGATAAAAGCCTTGGATCACTTGCTGCTTATCCTTGAAGCAACTACATTGTTAAGAATCAGCACTATAGTGAAATTACTACTTCAGTTTTATTTTTATGGACAAGGTGCTTTGGGCAAGTCATGTAACTTTGCAAAACCAAGTGGAAAATTGATTTTATATGATGATGATGCTGTTCTGAACCAACCAGAATTTACTTAGCACAGCATACCATGTCTTGATGTATAAATTGTTGTAATTCATTTGAAGAGCAGGTTTGTGCATTTGAGCAAAGGGTTAAATTTACCCTATGTATGAATTGGAAGTAAATCAATTATCTGTCATGAAACTCTTTATTGCTTCAATTTACATTTAAATGAAAGCCATTTTCTTTTGACCATTATAAAATTGATTGATTTTTTACAAGGTTGAATCAAAGTTTGAACTGATATTTATGCTTTTCATAGATCATGGATACACTTCCAAAAATCAAGATTTGCAAAATGTATTGCATTTGTAAATTCATATATGGTGTCCTAACTGTTGGCATTTTCCTTTTAGACAAAGTATCAACTAAAATTTGAGCAGATTTATCTTTCAAAACCAACTCATTGGGAAAAAGATGGTGAAAGAAAGCCTATGTCTCCAAATGAAGCAAGATTGCGGAATCTAACGTAAGTTGCTTGAGCTGTGTTTTTTCATTTGGAAATCCTTGTTGCCTCAGAAATGACAAGTATTGTATAAAATTATATTTTATGAAAGAGCATCCTTTTACATTTTGCAGCTACTCAGCCCCATTATATGTTGATGTTACAAAGACTGTGATTCGCGCCAATCAAGAGCCAGAAACAGAACTTAACAGCAAAATATACATAGGAAAGATACCAATAATGCTGAGATCAACATATTGTGTACTGAGTGGACTAACAGATCGTGATTTAACAGAACTGAATGAATGCCCTCTTGATCCTGGAGGCTACTTCATTATCAATGGTTCAGAAAAGGTGCTTATTGCTCAAGAAAAAATGGCCACCAACACAGTCTATGTGTTTCAAAAGAAAGATTCCAAATATGCATACACATGTGAAATTCGATCATGTTTGGAGCAGTCTTCAAGACCTACTAGTACATTATTTGTTTCCATGGTAGCAAGAGGAGGTGGAGGTGCGAAGAAAAGTGCTATTGGCCAGCGAATTGTTGCAACAATTCCTTACATTAAGCAAGAAATTCCAATTATGATAGTGTTTAGAGCTCTTGGTTTTGTGTCAGACAGAGATATTCTTGAGCATATAATTTATGATTTTGAGGACCAAGAAATGATGGAAATGGTAAGGTGATCATTGTATACTATAGATAAGATGAGAAGTTAGTTGCATGATTTTCTAGCTAATGAAAAATTTGCCATCTGGCTTATTAAATCTAATGGTTAAAATATTTATTTGTGATGCATAAATCAATGACAGTTTTAGTAATATTGAGATACCATAAATGCTTTGTAATGCTCCTAAGGAGTTATTTGATTTTTTCAAAGTTGCAGAGGGAGGCTCAGTTTTAAGAAGGCTTATTAGAGAGAAGACTTTTGTCAAAAATCCATTATCATACTATATATACTATTTTTGTTCTGAAGTGTCAGTGAGAAACCCAAGACCTTAGGCCTCCAGTCTATCTCAGATGTATCTAGGAGCCTCAGTGAGTTTCATGATGTGTAGCATATAATCATGGAGGTCTATTAGTAATATAATAAAGAGTTCAGTTCACTTCAGTTCTTATCATTATAATTCCACTGCATACAACTCATACAAAAAATTAATACATTGACAATGAGAAGAAGTACAGCAATGATATAAATACAAGTACAAAAATTAAAACAAATTGCGTGCAGGGAATTACTTCAAGGAGGAGCTCTTTCAATAGATAAACTAATCAAGGAGAGAGTTAATTTAATGACAAAATCTATTGCTATTGTTTTAGTTATTGCTTAAGCTATAAAGGTAAAAGGCAGATGTCTGGCATAACTTTGTTGTCCTGATAAGCAAAAAGAACCAAAATTTTTTTATGATCATAGATTTCAGCCAAATTTAATTGGTCATTTTATACATTGAACTTTCATTTGTGCTTTGTATGTCTTGAGTGCAAAGGATGATCTTTTTTGATCAATATCAACCTTGAGTATTACTTGAGATGTTCAAGACGGAGTGATATAAAAAGAGTTTTATTCTAAAGCACATAGACTTAGAACTCAGAAATATTAAAGTTGAAAAATGCTTGACCTATGAACAATTGTTAAGATTTACTCACAGGTCTTTTTGTACAACAAAAGAGGCTTAGTAGAGAGATAACTTGTTTCAATTTGTTCTTTGCTTGTTGGAGAGAGCATCCAGTAGAATGGAGCTAAGTAGTGCTCTTTTAGTTTGTGAATTTTTAACTGGGTGCCTGCTTAATACAAGCAATCCAACCCCTGACACACCAGCAAATTAGCCTAGGAAAGACAAGACATTTGGTAACAGCACATGACACTGTGAAAGATCATAGATTGATGACAGCAAATGACACCCTGCCAAGCATGTTGATTGATTGATGACATCACAGGTCACTGTAAAGTAGCATGTTACCGCCTGCCATGCCTGGTTGGGATACAGAACAAAATTGTTGGCAGAATTTTGGTGAAATGACTTTGAAAACGTGCTCACAAACCTACGCTAGGCTACGTGGTTCTCTAAAAGAGGAAGGAAAATGTGGAACTGTGTGGCCTAGAATTGGTTTGTCTTTTTTGTACAAAAACAGTAGCCTCAGTAGAGAGGGAGCTTGTTTCAAATTTTTTCTTTGCTTATTGGAGAGAGGGTTTAGTAGAAGGGGGCTAATGTGGTTAGAGTCTATGCAGATATTTCCATATTGGTGGAAGTTTTCATGTCAGAAATTTAATAGCTTTTTTATTTTTGAATGTTCAACAGTTGGAACATTATGGGCATCTTATTGCAAATCGGTTAGTTTATAGCCTTAGCAAGTCTGTAGTTGAAAAACATTTTATGCATTTAATGCACAAATTAAGAGTTTTCCTGCTTTGATTTTAGGTTAAGCCATCCTTAGATGAAGCTTTTGTTGTTCAAGAGCAGAATGTCGCTTTAAAATTTATCGGAACAAGGGGTGCAGTTCCCGGTGCAACTGAAGAAAAAAGAATCAGATATGCCAAAGATATATTGCAGAAAGAAATGTTACCTCATGTTGGTATAAGTGATTTCTGTGAAACAAAAAAGGCATACTTCTTGGGGTAATTTCTGTAGAATACTATAGTTTCCTCATCATGCTAAGTTCATAATTATCTGATCCATTTTTATTTTCTGATGTTCTGCCAAATGCGTACTCTTTTGCCTTTATAGTTATGGAGTACATAGACTTCTCCTTACTGTATAATGGTGAAAAGAGTTTGATGACAGAAGTGACTATGAAACAAATGATTGAGTTTATAGTCTAGTAAATATTTATTCTTTTGCTATATGGTACATAGACTTCTCTTTACTGCATTATGGTAGAGGGAGCTTGATGAAATCACAATGAAAATGACCAATTGGGTTTATATTCTAGTATATGTGTATTCTTTTCCTTTTATAGTTATATGGTACATAGACTTCTCCTAGCTGCATTAGGAAGGAGGGAGCTTGATGACAGAGATCACTATGGAAATAAACGATTGGATCTTGCTGGGCCACTATTAGCTTTCCTTTTTAGGGGGTAAAGATTTTATTCCTATGTATCCTTATTGTCAATCGTATTCTTAATTTTATTTTTAATATTTCTTAGTTTTGGTTGGTCTACTTCTTTCACTAAGTTTCATGCTTCCAATTTTCATCATCATCCCCTAACGGGAGATTCAAAATAGACCGCCGTGGCTCTCCATTTCTCTCTATCCTGTGCCATTCTGTACAGCTGCATCATACGTCTTCCACCAGAAATCTATTTGATGTTGTCACTATATCTAACCTTTGGTCTTCCACTCCCTCTCGTGCCATAAACCATTCCTAGTAATAAGTCACTGGTTATGTCCTTTCCCCTTAGTATGTGACCAATAAATGCCATTTTCCTACGATTTATAGTTTTTAGTAGTCTCTCGCTTGCATCCATTTTCTTCAGGAGCCATTCATTAGTTTTCTTTTCAGTCCAATTGATGCGCAATAAACGACGATAGCACCATAATTCAAATGCTCTAATTTTCATATGATCAATAAATCATAAATCAATAAATCAGTCGATGCCTGGAAGGAATTGGTGCAAGAGCGCCAGTTCACATGTGAGCTCTTGTCTGCGCAACTGATTGCTTTTATTTATTTTAAAGTGCAAGTGCGATCCAAGATCTATGTATCCGAAGTACAGAGTTTGATGCTGAAGCTTGTCAAATGCCTCATTGATGATAAAACAGGATAACACTGAGTTATAAAAGCAAACAGTGACAGTCAGTAGTGTTGCAGTTGCGTCAACGAAGTGCCCATTGCACGGTTCACAGTGATGATGGTACGGGCGATTTTTCGCACGTGCTGGAGATTTAACACGTGTGTAGACACGCGCACGCGCGATCGCAGTTGTCTCCGGGCATTGACTGATAAAATCTTAACTTATCTATAGTGTCAATTAATATAATGATTGCCTTAACTGCTCATGTCTTAGTAATCGATTTTCAACTGCTTCTGTTGTTTAGCCGATTGATTACAGAAGTCAAAGAAATTCCTCCCTTCTTTCCTCATCTATCGTCTTATTGCTAAAGTTTGTCTTTGTAGATTATTCCGGAACCTCACAAAGGAAGTCAAATTGTTTGCCGAGAAACTTATTGATAAAGGAAAGGTGAGTGTTCAAGCATAGCGCTCAAATCTTGATTGGTTAATACATTTGCTCACAACCAAATTCTCCTTGACGTCTCAGCCAATAGAAGGCTGCGATTTCATCAACAAACGGCTTTCGAAGCTAAATTTAGGCCAATTTCACATGTTTTGGAGCGTTTTTACCACCCATACTAAAACAGCTGTGCACGCTCGAGTTTATTTACTTTGGTCGAAAT
>WIPJ01000520.1:763116-825278 GCA_018155075.1 Cassiopea andromeda
ATATGTATATATATATATATATATATATATATATATATATATATATATATATATGCTTTTTGCTTTGCTTATGATGCAGTTGGTCCAGATATAGACTACATTCTCTCATAAAACTACTTCATAGGACTAAATATTTTCTTTCTCGTTCTATGATGGCTATTCACTCTATTTCTATACGAATACCTGATTATTTTGCTGAACCTCAATGTTCTTACACTTTTCTCATTTTGAGCCAGTATTATTCTTATATTACAATTATTCTGGGCTTCACTATTCTTGTCAACTTTGTGTTGAAAATTTTATTTGAAATCAACTGATGGGAAATGTTTATGAAAATTTTTCTTGTAGGCATAAATGCAATTGTTGCAATATCATCTTACACTGGGTACAATCAAGAAGATTCAGTCATTTTGAATGCATCTGCCGTTGATAGGGGCCTTTTCCGGTTTGTAGATATCAATTTACACAGATGCTTATTGAATAATCGAGTTTTTCAAACTTTCTTTGGATTGTTTAAATAGAAATCCAATAAAAGCCAATATAAAGGGTTCCTGCTCTGTTGAGACAAATGAGAAATTTAACTTTCAAATAGCGAGTACAGGACCGCATGCTAGCAAGAAGATTTGCGTGTAGTGATGATCACTCCTTCCGTTAAATGGAAAGTTTTTAGTTTGCTAAGGATGAAGATTGAATGACTTTCCTGTGAAATTTTCTTGCTAGTTTTCAAATTGATAATTTACGAATCTAGAACTTTTTGGAACACTTGCTATTGAATATAATTGAAGGTTGTTGAATACAAGTGAAGGTAGATCGTGAAAGCACTTTAGGCTTAAGTAGCATGCCATCTTTACGATCCATCTCATTTAATTTGTTGTTTGTAGATCCGTGTTCTACCGTTCTTATCGAGACTCTGAGTCAAGAAAGCGTATGGATCAAGAAGAGATCTTCGAACGGCCCTCTAGAGACAGTTGTCAAGGAATGCGCAACGCAATATACGAGAAACTTGACGATGATGGTCTCATTGCCCCAGGTTCACGTGTAAGTGGAGATGATGTCATTATTGGGAAAACTGTTACCCTTCCTGAAGATGATGACGAGGTAAATTGATTTCATTTTTCTTATTGTTAGGTTTTCATGATTTTCTACCTGTCGACTTTGTCACGACAAAATTCCTTCGTAAATGAATATGCCCGAAGTTCACTTGTGCCGTACTAAAGCTATAACAAAGGGAACTGTGTTGCAAGAAGTATATGGACTGCGCCTTTGACCCCATCCATTTTTGCAGTTATGATGGTAACGTTCTTATCACTACAGCTTTTTCCTCTGTTTCCCAACCTTTTTTGCTGTTCCCCCTTTACCACAATACAATGGAAGCAAAATCCCCCCTCATTAATTAAACTGATACTATGCATGTACAGAGCAGTAAACAGTTGAGCCGGATTTGGGAGCAAATATGTAGTCCTCAAATAAAAGGGAGAGATCTCTTGCACGTTCATAAATATGTCAGAACAGCGCACACTGTGTGCTAGAATAATCTATTAGTAGTTAATGGAGTTGAAAATGGGGGTCTGGGGCTTACCCCCAGAAAAGTTTTCGCGCTAACACCCTCTAAAGCATCGGAAAACGCCCTTTTGCAGAATAGAATGTATTTGTTTTCATCATTGATCTTCATGCTACGATGAATTTTATGCAGTTACTATTTAACATAACTTCCTTGAAAGTAGGATACAAGCAAATTTCCCTAATTTTTTTCGTAGGCGAAAAATTCTCCCAGGGCCGGATGAGAAGGTCTCGAGGGCCGCATCCGTCCCGCGGGCCGTAGTTTGGATACCCCTGTTGTAGAACAAAAAAGAAGCAGTTATGCCGACTTCTCTTTTTGCTGTTGTATACATGCATGCATAGGCTAGAACAAAAGCCATCTCACCCCATTAGGCCAAAAACAGGGTTCGTGCTACTCCTTAAACTCCGTAACAACTCCTTAGATTTGATCTATATTTTTAAGAGCGCTTAAAAAACCTTATCTTCGTTCATTTTAGAGAAATCTCCTTGAAAACTGCTTATTTCTACTCAATTCTTGGGAGAGAAGATTTTTAACGGTAGATTTATATAGGAAATGTTTCGCTTTTTGTCGTTGAAATGCTCAAAAAATACTACTTAAAGTTATTTTTTGGTTTTCCTTAGAAAGTCCTTAAATATAATCTACTTCCCACAACACGAACCCTGAAAAAAGAAACAGTTACGCCGATTTTCCTTTTGCTGTTGCATGCATACATGCCTAGGCTGGAACAAAAGCCATCTCACCCCAGTAGACCAAGGAAAAGATGTGCCCTGTCCTGCAACAGGGTCATAACATATACTTCATCTTATCAGTGGCTATACAAGTAAAAAAGTTAAAGCACTAGCATCTTACCCTCGGACTAAGTTCCAAATCCTACAGTAACTCATGCCAGAACTGTAAAAAAGTTCACCATCGCTGAGCAAAATCAGGAAATAATTGTACAATAATGTTAAGAACATTTCTACATACATCCTTGGAGTATTATTGGGGCCAATGCCCCCTGTCTCCACTGTCTACGGGCCTGTGCACATATAGATTCATTAGATGCCAGTTTATTATCAAAAATAGTATTATATTCTTCATCTTTTGTGATCGCTGATGGTAGTTTCTAATTCCCCCCTTAGAAAAGCTAAATTCCCCCTAGGTGGAGGTCCCCCAGACTGGAAACACTGGCGTATGTGAAAGTATTAAAGAAATGAGAAAGCTAGCATAGGGTTGTAGCATTCTTCTTTATTGACTGGAGCGTAGCTTTCCTTTCTTCTCCTTAAGCAAATGCATAATTAAGAATTTAACCAGCCTAAAATGTGTATGATGGACTCAGCTTCCCCAAAATCTCTCAATGTGAAGAAGAGGCTGAGCCCCCTGAGCTCCACCCACCACGATGCCTCTACCGAAGTTGTAAATGAGTGTGTAACCCAGGGGAATGCCAAGTGTCACCCTCAATTTTTGCCGAAGCCGTCGGCAATCAATTGCCTTGCCGATAATGATTTGGCTTGTCATTGCACCCTGGCATTGTGTTCATCATACTCGTCGGTTATTCTAGAAGATTTAGTAGCCTGTCAGTAAATTTCTTCTGCCTACACCCCCCTCCACTCAAAAGCTCTTCAGCAAGCCATCGGTGTACCCTATCTTTTCCGTTAGAAATTGAGAAACTTTTTGATCGGTGTACCCTATTTTTTTATTAGTGTCTTTGATATGAAACGTAATGCAAAGTAACTCACCTTGGTCGTATTTCTCCTATTTCTATTGCTAACATATTCATGCCATGTTTGTTCAAGCTTGAAGGAACTACCAGACGCTTTTCAAAACGAGATGCAAGCACATTTTTAAGAGCAAGTGAAACTGGCATTGTTGACCAAGTTATGGTTACGGTTAACGATGAAGGGTACAAATTCTGCAAGATTAAGGTGCGAATGATCCAAATTATGTACTAAGTTGTTATTTTAGATCTTATTCCTTAGTGGCCATGCTGAAAAGTATGAATTTTTTAGTTCTCATGTCCATTAGTGAGCTAAAAGTAACATTTGATCAACTTCTGTTCTTGTCGGCTACACTTTAGTAGGTCCTGTTTCTTCGAATTGAGTCATTTTTTCTCATAAAATTATTTTAGGCATTTTCTACTTTGTTTGTTTTCATGATATTTCTGGCTCTACCCTCCAGGTACGCTCTGTTCGGGTTCCTCAAATTGGCGACAAATTTGCTAGTAGGCATGGACAGAAAGGAACTTGCGGTATCACATATCGCCAAGAGGTGGGTGTGGTCCATTCTACAAAAATTTCCTTCCATTTGCGTTTGCTTAGAGCAATGAATATCAGGCCTCCCAAGCGGTATAAAATACTAGAAAAGCATAGAATCTTCGACTAAGCATAGATCTTGTTAGATAAGTATAAAATATAGTGAATGGGTATAAATTAGCATTAAGTTTCAAATGCTTTGATCACAAAAATTGTTTTCTCTTTATGTTTTACTTGACGGGATTGTGATTTATTTAGATTTATTTAATACAATCCCTGCGTTCGATACTGCTCACCAAGTTTCTTTATATCTGATTCCATCGATGATGATGATAGTAGCATTGTTTCATAGACCACCAAAGCATTACTTAGAGGCCCAAATAGTTGAGCCCTAGGGATATTGTATGGACATTTAGGGTCCATATGTAGTTAAGCTCCAATGGTCTAGATAATTCTCCGTTTGAATTCAACAGTGTATATTTATTTCTCATTTGCTCTTGCTTATTTAGCTTATTTCCATTTCGTTCTGATAGTATTTATGAATTTGCATCTATTTAAAGGATATGCCGTTCACCTCTGAAGGTATTACACCAGACATAATTATCAACCCTCATGCCATCCCGAGTCGTATGACAATCGGTCACTTGATCGAGTGTTTGCAAGGGAAGGTCAGTGAGCTTCTGCATTTCATCTAAGTATTCGTTTATATCCATCTTGATATTAAATAAATAGAGATTTCTCTTTTTGTATATGTATAGTTTTAAAATTTTCTTTTACCAGTCTAGTTATATATAATTGTATAAATATCATTGGCTCTGATATGATTTGTAATCCTTTCTGCGATATGTATATTTATGATAATTCATATTAGGTAGTACGTTTTGATGTTATTTATTAGGTCTCGGCAAACAAAGGGGAGATTGGTGATGCCACTCCATTCAACGATGCTGTGAATGTCCAAAAGATTTCAAAACTTCTTAATGAATATGGATACCATTTACGTGGAAATGAGGTCAGTAGTTCCTGTCGCAAGAATTCAGTTAGATATACAATTTTGTCTTCTGAACTTTGGGCTCAAAAGTATTGCACAAGTTGTTGGAAATGGCTGCCACTGAATCAAGATTTTCTCACAGGCCGTCCATAGCCCTGTGTTTTACTTCATTATCATATTACACTTTTATGTACTATACTCATGCAGGGTTCTTTCTACTCCCTAAACTCCTTAAAAACTCCATAGATTTGATTTAAGTTTTCAATGGCGCTTATAAACTCCATAAGTTCATGCATTTTAGAAAATGCTCCTTAAATTCTCCTTATTTCTACTCAATTCTTGAGGGAAAGGGTTTTAAACGTTAGATTTCTTTGGGAAATGATTTACTTTTTGTCATGGAAACACGCAAAAAGTACTCCTTAAAAATAAATTTTTAGTCCTGAAAAAAAAATGCTTCAATTTTATCTAATTCTCACAGGGCGAACTCTGTTCATATGTTGCAGGTTTTATTTATTTCGTCACCCGCACCTGCAGGTACACACCTCGTGAGCTCTTGAGCGTACTTTTCTTCGCACGACTGTTTTATCTTCTACTTATAAATAAATAAATACAAGTGTTTTACACGTGTGGCACTTCAGTAAAATATATTAGACAGGGAAATTCTCTTAACAATCAAAGGATCAGGGTAACCAAAAATGTTAATGGCTAGAATGAAAGAGTAGAAGTAGGAGATCAGAATTCCGTTGGGGCGTTTCTAAAAATAGACGAATATCACGTGACAATGACGTAGCAATAAGCGATATGCCACGGTCAGAAAAATTTTTATCTCCTCAAGTTTCAAATCTGAATGCATATTTGGAAACCCGTTAAAATTTGTGTCGAATTTATAAAAGAACCATATTCCTAAAATGTACGGTCACAAAGATATAGGCCGTTAAAGTTTCAAGGATCCAGGGGGTAATTTTAGAGACGTCCCAACTCGGAATTCTGATCTTCTACTTCTATTCTTTCATCCTAGACATTAAAATTTTTGGTTACCCTGATCCTGTGATTGTTAAGAGAATTTCCCTGTCTACATTTTCTGTTATCAACGTGCTACCTGTCAATTACCTATATTTTCTATATTCGCTAAGACTAAGTCTAAAAGCAAACCTAGAGACTAAAAATTTTAATCAATCAAAATTAAACATGTGCTTTAAATTTCAGTATGTCTATCTGCCTTATGTCACTTTGGAGTTCTTTATAAAGCTTCACTCCAAAATAACTAGAGTCCCTTGAAAAACTCTAGTTTCAAGTTTGGAAGTTTTGACAATGCTCCACTGTTTCTAGTGGATTTTGTGTGTTGATTTATTTAAAAATAGGTTTTGAAATTGCTGCAAATGTCCCCTTCAATACACTTTCGTACAGTCACTAATGCCCTTAAAATTTGTTAGTTGTTGCTGCTGCTCCATGGCTCTTCAGTTGAATTTTTAGCAAACAGTACCCATGTCACTCCACCACACACCTCCCAAATATCTAGGAGTGTGAATTGGCGTTATTTTTTCCCAGGAAAGTTTGCGACGTAAAGTCAAATACCGTGTTTCTCCGCCTATAACCACCCTCCCTGCAGATAAAACCACCTTTTCCCTATCGCATGCTTTTCTCCGCTTATAAGCTTCTCCCACATATGTCGAAGAGGATGCATGAGCACTCTGCTGCAAGAACTTATCATAAGTAGTTATTATTTAGATTGTTGTCAAAGATAATATATCCCTCGATATTTATGCTAGCGCACTGAAAATTTCGGATCTTTTTCTCATTGACAATTCTCTTACAACTCGCATAAGCCCTCTGCAAATAGGCCCACCAAAAAAGCCTTCGAACGCAGATGAGCCCTGAGTTTATAGGCGAAGAAAAGGTACCATCAGCGTACTTTTGCTAGCGTATTGCATTGTTGCAATATATTTTGAAATTTTGACTGATTTGATGGAAGCTCTTTTTGTCGAAGGTATTCATTTGGTTATTTTTGTTTCTAAATCATTTATTTTTTATTATTTTAATGCTTTTTCCTAGGTTCTCTATAATGGTCATACTGGCCGCAAAATAAATACTCAGATCTTCATTGGGCCTACATATTACCAAAGGTTGAAGCATATGGTCGATGACAAGATCCATTCTCGCGCACGAGGTCCTGTTCAGATCCTTACGAGGCAACCGATGGAGGGTAGATCAAGGTAACTATTATAGATTATAGATTATATTGAAATGTCCATTAATGTTGTATAAAAGGAATATTCCTTCTTTCTTTTCAAGTATGTCATCTCCACTTAAACATTAGATGAAGATTTCTTAGATATCTCTTGCTACTGGTTGTTTTTGTAATTCTTTCGGCCCTTTTTCCTTCATCATGTCTTACCTTCTAGGGATGGAGGATTGCGTTTCGGTGAAATGGAGCGTGATTGTCAAATTGCTCATGGCGCCGCGCAGTTCCTCAATGAGAGGCTATTCGAAGCGTCAGACAGTTATAGGGTTCATGTATGTAACCTTTGTGGCCTCATTTCCATTGCGAATCTTAGGGCTCATACATTTGAATGCAGAGGATGTAAAAACAAAACGCAGGTAAGTCTTGAATTTTTTTATTATTTTAGTCATTTCATTGCCTTTCTTTTCCTCACAATTCATTGTACTGAGTATATTATTTCTGCAGCCCTTTTTTACCATGAACATTCTTCCCTCCTACTTTGCAATCAAGAGCTCCCTTTTTTAGAGTGGAACCCATATTTACATAGGCTTTTCCTGAAAACGTTGCCATCTAAGCTGCTAAATGCCAGCATTTTTGGTGACTTGTAATGACTAGACCATTTATCTCATTTAATTCTTGTTCTTTTATATTTGTAAAGATTTCACAAGTTCGTATCCCGTATGCTTGCAAATTGCTTTTCCAAGAACTCATGTCAATGTCCATTGCGCCAAGAATGATGGTGGATCCCAAAAAGTGAAACATTGGATGGAATGTGGCCGATTTTGTCTGATAGGTAGTACGAATAGTTGTCAAGTTCAGTTATGGACCTGTATGTACTTACTAGACTTGCCCTTAAGAGATAGAGTCCCCCTTTTGAGTTGTATTTTGTATTTAACTGGTAGGGCTTTATTTTTTGTTCAAGTTATTCCCTTTCAACTTATGTCTGTAGTACAGCCATTGCATATCCTTCTTAAGGATATATCATCATGCAAATGCAGCCCATAATTAATCCTGTTTTGTCTTTTGAGGACATCTGTTCCTTTTTATTGTCTTGTTTGATCTTACGAAGACAATTACTATTTTCTGCTATAATAATTTGCCCCTCTTGCTTGCTATAAGATTCGGCTCAAGCTTGTTCTAGGTTGTCGAATATTTAAGCCAAGTACCATAGGAGCGTCTTACTGTAATTGATTAATAAGACATGTCGCATTAATGAGAAGTTGTGAAGTCAACGTAGTACTTTTTTGAACAAAAATGCGCACACTTATGTCCAGAATACATTTTTTTTCGCTAAGCTTAAGTATTCTTAGATGTTTGTCATTTTGAGGCTAAGATTGTCCTGAAATTGTTTTTAGACGATAAAGAAATTCTGTCTTACTTGCAAATCAAAGAAAAATATTACAAATCTTTATAGGTTTGCGATTTCATCATAGAACCAAAGGAAAGATTAAAGCAGAACAATGGGCTTGGCAGCTAAAGTGTACAACCTAGTCTAGAAAAAAAATGGAACTCAGATTTGTTTTCTTTTATAAGAAATTTCAAACAAATGAATAGTTCAGGCCTTGATGCAAATTAAGCTGTGCATTATTCTTGATTTGTTCCTACATTTCAAGTTTTTTTTGCCTCAATGCTCTCATGTGCTTTTAAAAGTATGTATCCTATCTATGTTTAGACTTTATAGACATCGAACTTTATGCTAAACCTCCTGCTTGTATCGTCATCTGTTTATTTCATTCTGACTGGAAGTATTTAGTTACTGTATAACGAATAATTAATTAAAGTTGCAAGTTCGAGATATGCCTTAAAGTATATCGTGTCTAATTGATTGGGGTGAATTGGGTAGCTAGCATTTAAAATGCACAGACAAATGATCGCATCACGTCTTTAAGAGGTTTCAGTAAATTACCGAGCTCCTAATGCATTGGATTGACGTATACTACTGGTGTCTGGGCCTTTCCAGTTTCATGAAACGGTCCATGTATCTTGTTCACTTTTCGCAAGATTTTGTTTAAAAACTATAGAGAAATTTGTGTTTATAACATGCCAGTAATATATTTAGTAAGCAAGCCTATTTCTGCCTTGTCATATTTTCACAAAATTGTGTGCTTTATACAGTGCATAAACCTCTAAATATCTTCTTTATTTCTCCCAGATATTCTTCAGACAATTTTTCCCTTTATTGCCCTTCAGTCAACCGACTGTCCTTTCACTATGTTACGAACTATTTGTCAACTATAGCGGACCTTTCCTGCACAGCTTCCTTCTCCAACATCCTATTGAGTGTTGTTTTTTGTCTTTCCTTTTCTTGGCAGCTTGGTGCCTTTCGTCTTTATTTTTAAGCATTTGTTTTCCAACTACTCGAAAGGACTTCTTGTTGTGCACGTAATAGCAAGGCTTTTGTAAGGAGCAGACCACATTCTAATGCTCCGAAACAGATTGAAATATTTATGAAATGAAATTACCTGATAAATTACTAAAGTGGATAAATGTGATGATTTTATGGCTTGTCAACTTGACCTACTTCGCTAACTTTACCTTCACTGTGGCTAACGCTTCATTAAATACCCCCAAATAGTTTAACCACTTTAATCTTTTCACCCAATAATCGAATCAGCTGATAATTTAGTTATTTGTCGTGCTGTTGAGATGCCTTGTTTCCCTGGCATCATCGACCTCTGCCTTAGATTTTGAATTCTTTTGAGATTTTTCAAATTTCGTATGGACAATTGTGTTGTTGTATGGCATGCCCAGAGTTAGAGCTATCGTAGGTGTGATTTAGACGTTCTTGCACTCTGGGTGGTCGGCCTATACCGTTGCATTTTTTACGATTTATGGCAGTCTTTTTATTTATCCCCTGTTTCAGCAATAACCACAACACGAACATTATTTTAACGAAGAAATTTGGTCCTGATGACGCAAGATACAATTTGAAGGTCATGCGTCATAAAACTTATTAAATTTCGAGGGCCCCTCTCAGATTCGGGACACACGGTAGTCTTCCCTGTGCCCCAACTATTTGAGCTTTCAAAGTAGGTTAATAATGTGAAATTTAAAAAAAAACATTTGAACATAGTGCGTGAAATGTGATTCGTCCTTCATCATAATCATCATCTTGGAATTCTTGGATGCACTTCTTCGGTGGACAACTTTATACTTGGTAAGGAGTCCTTGATGCACGAGCGGTCTTTAGAATCGTAGTAGAGAGAGTAGACATTTTAATAGCTATTAACTTTTATCTTCATTCCACCTTAACTGTAGAAATGGTTCGGCTAGGTGACTCGCGTCCCTGCCATTGAACCTTCTAACTCATGATTCAAGTTCTCTTCGAGGGGTGCGCTTAAATAGTTTGGAAATATTGATTTGGGATGCATCAGCATTTTTGCCGAAATAGAGTAATCGAACTCAGCATAAAATACATTAAAAGGGTAATGCTAGTTTATTCTATTATACCTAGTCTAGTCATGTATGACGCAAGGGTAAATAATCCCTAATCCTTAAAACAAAAGAATGGAATGCTGCATAATGCACAGTCATTATTACGGGGTTTCCTATGGTGTGCCTAGATTCACGAAATTACTACGTTTGCATTACTATATCTAATCTAACTTATTTCTTAACGACTAATATAAAATGCTTTTGGACATATACGTACGTCTTACAATTTAATGAATAGAAACTAACGATATACACATATGCTTACATTTCCTGGAAACTATGATGATCCTGTTGGCTCATTTCCAGTCGAGCCCTCGACATATCTCACAAACAACTAATATGAGACAGCCCTCTTAATCTATCGCAAACCTTGAGAGTCCAAATACCTAATATACCAACGCGATACGAAACAGTCATGTACAACCTTCTACAAGCACTGTGAGTCTAAATACCAAATAACGAAATGTGAGAGGTCCTAATAAAAGTTACAAGTACTTTCGCAAGCTAATCTTCAATGTGTCGCTCTATTCTAAGATTTATAAATTAGCTGTAAGACAATAATTTGGATTCTATAATCTACTTGATTTCATCCATTTCTATGATTTCATCCTAGTACAGAACAGAGGGGTCTAACAGATTGGAAAAACCAGTGGTGTAGAAAAGGGGAGCGTCTGGGGGGATGCAGCCCCCTAGCTCTGAATTAAAGGGGCTCAGCCCCCACCCCATGCTCGGTGATTGCTTTGGCAGGCAAACACTGAATAATCCTTTTTTATGGTAAAAGACTACTTTGGACTTAAAAAAGATGGTGAGAAATTGTTATATGACAAGATTTAAGTGTTTTTATATAACTATGTAGGCCAATTTCTAAGTTTCTTATATAGCTGCGTGCACAAGAAGAGCCCCCTAGCTATCAATTTACTTTTACACCACTGGGACAAATGTAGTCACCTCCAGCTTGTATCAATGGGGCGATCACATACAGTAGAAACCCGCATTAAAGAACCTAGGTTTTTCCTGAGCAGCCTGAATACGTTCATAATTAGTGGATTGGTATTCTTTATTACAGCCTGTAAGGTTCTTAACAAGGTTCTTACATACAGCACATTCCTTGCATAGAATGACACTGTTTATAACACAAGAAATCTTGATGATTCTTGAGAACAGTTTTAGTCAGAATGCTTGTTTAATAATGTTATCATATGTTGTGCAACTTGGAAAGCACAAACAGCCTATGAAAATTTCTATTCACAGATTTTTACATCAAGCAGCACGAGATCCACAATATAAAAACCATTCCTATTTCAGCCTCTGGCGTTCTTATTTAAGGGGCTCGAGCAATGAACTTCTAGCCTCAAGGTTCTTTTATGTGGGTTTCTGTTGTATACAGTGTTTACTTTACACCTTGCTATTCCAGATGCCATTCATTGATTTATGACATGCAATGTCTGATAATGTTGCCGTTTTCTTGAAGAAAACGACGATAATAAGTAATAAGCTGAATATGAAATAAAACGGCGCGAACTCCCATAGTAAGCGGGAAAAATTATTGTGGTGTATCTCACTTATCATGGTGTTGTGAAATGTCACTTGGACGATATATCAAGTTTGCTCCCTGCAAATTATTTTCGATTTTATGGGATATCTTGATACATTGTGCACTTTTTACTCTTAGGTCAAAATAGCACCAATTCTATTACCTTATTTTCTTTTCCTCGGTCAAATCTTTTGGCTCTTTTTGTGCAGTTTCGGTTGTCAACCTCTTGGTGTTTAGTATCTTCGAGTTTCTTTACATATGAGTTAGCACCCACCCTGCCATCAAGCCAAACGTTGCAGTCCATAGTTCGTATCCTCCGATAAGCGTAGTGCACCTTATTTAAGATCAAGTACAACCTGCACATCCTGCTTATCTATTTTTGCTACAGCATCACTTTTAATGCTTTTTGAATACGAACAACTGAAAAGTGGTCTTGTATGGTATCTGCTTCTGCAGCAAAGTGTAGAAAATAACTAAACGGACCATTTCATGCAAAAAGTGGGGGGGGGGACAGTGCCCCCGGTCTCCTAGTTTCGACACTCCTGCAAGCCCGTAGTCAGGCCTATGTTTCAGGGGTGGCAAAATTGTCCTGGGGGAGTCGCGTGGTACAATATTTGAGAGCTTATTTCATGCTTCATGTTATCACAATCAAATAGATAACGTATACTACAGGCTTCATACATGGAAATCGTGGAGAATACGGCATTGGTATGAAAAGTCAGGGAAAACCTGGAATAGTCAGGGAATTTTCTAAAATTGTTATCACTTTGCAAACAAACATGCAAAGAGTTGATGAAAACGATATGTGAACTATATAATTTCAAATTATATAGTTCACATGTTGTATTCATTAACTCTTTGCATGTTTGTTTGCGACGTGGTTGTTCCAGTTTTCATCAGTAAATGTGAACTTTATCACTTTGCATAGTGCTATAGCAAATATATATACATTATCAATCTATTAGGCTCCATTTTCTGTGCCTATTTTTGTAAATAAGTGAGATGGGGGTCAATGGAAAAGTGGGTGTATTTAACTTTAAGTCAGGGAATAGTCAGGGAATTGTGTTTTACGTATGGGGTATGAACCCTGTGCTACAAAGATGTAGTAGCAATAAAATATCACAAAAAAATTCCCAGGAGTGGCAATTGCCACCCCTTTGTTACGGGCCTGCAGTCCCTGTAATTGGAACTATACGCTTTTGCAACAATGTTTTCTAGCCCAGTGCTAAAGCTTTCATAGCTCTTCCTTGAAGTTTCTCCAAGCAAATTGTTTCGAGCTACGATTTTTGGTGCATGCATTTTTAGAAGAAATTGTGAAGTGCCGCATGTACACTGAAAAAAAAATTTATCATAGAAAAGTATTTTAGGCCCAGTGCTGAACCTTGTAAAAAATTCCATGATTCTAGTATCAAAACTCTCCAGTCTTTCTTAGCAAATGTTTTGAACTTCCTATTGATGCACATTTATTGACAGTGAAAAGCTCTAAGTTTACGTGAGTTAGTGATAAGGTGTAGTCAGTATATCAGAAGATAAGACTGTTGATGAAAAGCTAAAATAATACATTTACACACTTTTTATAGGAACGTTCGGGCTCAGAATTGCTGACATTTAGGAGTAATGGAAGACTCAAGTTTCATTACGACTTCGAATGTTTGCATACTTGAGCTATAGTACTGCTTGTAGATTATCTTTTTCACTGTCGATACAATATTTTCTATTCTGCTTCACTTATTTTGCTTTATGATAAAGTAATATATCAATAAAGATTTGAATTTCATCCTTCGACTTTCAGACGTAGTTACACCTTCGATATTCAAGAGTAATTTATGAATAATCTTGGGCTCAAGACCAAAAATATTCAAAAATATCGATGCTCAGTAAATTAGGTATTCTTATAAAAAATGTGTAATATTTTTGCATATATAATTTAAGTACTTAATGTGTATGAATTTATTGACTTTATTAGGCCTCAAAAATCCAGCATTGAGCTTTCTAAACTTCGAACAGTCACGTACTACTTTCTTGTAAACCACTTTCGTAATCTCATGAAACTTGTACTAATATACCTTATTCAATACCAGATGACTAGCTGCTCGAGAAAGGCGAACATAAAACACTCGTTTTTGATAAGAAACCATCCTGCTTCAGCTTGGATGTTTATCAATATTTCGTCAAATCCAGCCATAAATGTTTCTTAAATGTCTCCAAAATTTGAAAGACTTCCAATGACAATGACAACCCAGATTAGGCAATTTTAATGGAAGGAAAAGGATGTCCAGGTATTGTAAGGCATGTAATGGAGGTTGTTTCTATTTTCTTTCTATTTTGATCAAGAAGTTTCTTACTATCTGAAATTCAGCCTGCCAGTGTGTCTTGAATATCTCCTCATTTTGCCTAGTTTCAGCCTCATGCTTCTTTTAAAAAATGATTTTTATAAGAAACATGAGGCTGAAATTGGGTAATGGGAATTTTAAACGCATAAGAACCTTTCTCAGGTGTGAATAAATCTAGTATTGAACTCTCTGAATTTTTAAGCAGTCAAACACTACTTTCTTTTAGTCAAGCTTCTTATACAAATACGTTTATCTGCTTTTTCATATAGGCATTCATACACTCTTTCTGTACACTCTTTCTATAAGAACAATTTTATAAGGATACGAGCCTGAAATTTGATGAAAAATAAAACAATATAAGAACAAACCTGAGGTTCAAGCACTGTCGTAAAATATATTTTTCGACAACGATGCATTAGCTTTCCAAAAACATATGGACATGAAATGCCCTTTCCTTGTTCGCTTCTTGTTTGATTTTCACGAATTAGTTGCCTCCAGCGAAACTAGATAATTTGCTAGCAGTGTCTATTTATAATTGTCTATAAACCTTATTAAAGAAAAACAATGATATTTTAACTGTAAACGTTACCCTGTATACAGAATTTAGCATGAAGAATTTTTAAAAAAATGATATGGTAGAGACCACCTCGGATGTAACATTTGGCTAAAGGGCTCGCAATCAATCAAGGACATCCAAAGTTGTACTGTATTTTGCCTAATTCCTAAATTGCCTACACCCCCAATAAATTAAGAGCAAAGTAAGAACAATTCAGCCTCAAAATTTTGGGAAAATTAAGAAAAGCCAGACTGAACCTCAATTTCACTAGTTCTTTTAACAAAGTAGAGCATTTCTTTACCTTCTTCAATTTCGCAGGGTGGAAAAGGACAATGTTTGACCACCATTTCAAAATTTACGCATTCTCTATGTCTATGACTGACGTGTGCAGTGATTTCTGGTTACTACTAGCAGTTTTTCACCGAAAAAGGATGTCACTTTAAACGTATTAAATGGTGCACTTCAATATTTGAAGAGACAAGAATGTGCTACGCTCGGATTTTGGTTTTCTTGATAACACACACCCTTTTCAAGTGATGATTATTGGTCATAACTATCCCATAAATTTATCCTTCTAAGTATCACCTTTTCAGAGGCCATCAACAAGCCCAATCTGCAAATTTTAAGTTTCACGGTTCCATATTTTCAACTTCTTAGTAGCAAATAGCTTTCACATTCATGTTTTGCCTATTGTTTTCAAGTCAGTCCCAGTTTGCCGCAGAAATTCCTAAGCATTCCTGGGTGTATCCTCTGATCTTTGTTTCAGTATTTCCTGAGGCATTTGTTAAAATTTTGAAATATGCCTACAATTTGCTATTCTATGATAATAACTTTCACCAGGTATTTACCAAAACGTTATTCGCATTAGTGCCGGCGGAAAATGGCTGGCGCTCTACGGACTTCCTTGAATCGTGATGTGTAGGAATGTTTATCAACTACTTTTAACTTGTTTGTTTATATGAACTACTTTTGGCTCGGAATAACCTTTTTCAACTTCTCGTTATTATTGGCAATTATATTTTGATTACACGTTTCTTTTTATCAGAGACAAATTCATAAGCAACCTATTACTAGACAGCCTAAGATTTAAGAAACTTTTAGAACTACAAGGACAGAGCTAAGAAACTTTGGACAAATAGCACATTGAAATCGTTTCCTGGTTCAACGTAAAGCTGTACCAAAATAATATGAGTATGACTTTGCTTTACAATGTAACTCATACTGACGCATTTTGTTGGTCATAGGGCAAATAGCTTGCTACGTTCACCTTCTGCGTACGCTTTTACAGCAATTTAGTTCGCTAAATTAAGAAACGTTTAAGAAACTTTTAGAACTAAAATGTGGCCAAACATTAAGAAACTTTTGGTACTAGGCCTTGAGCTGGGTTTCTTATAAAATTCACGTGTACTGAATTGCCAGAAACCTAATTTAGGCTTGTTCTTATAAGAAAATGATATATAGGAAACTAGTAATACTAGGTCTGCAGATATTTAAGAGGCTCTAGCTTACTATAAACGTATTAATAGTAGAAACAATACTAATCAAATTCGATGCGTATATAATACATGAAACGAAATTAAGATTATACATATTACGCAACATTTGCAATAAGGCAGCGAGCGTGTCAGTTGCACGTGGGGGCGGCCTGACACACTTTGTGCTAGGGGGCCAGGTGTAAAAGTGCGCCCCTAAAGCTTTCAAATCCCCAACAATCAGATGTGCACCAGGTATTTTCCGACAGGGTGCTGACTACTTAAAAAGGGACTGTTGCAATTGACAAAGTGCTAGAACTGCTCATGTAAATCCGATAAAAAAGATCTTTATCTCCCAACGGGGGCTAGCATGATCCGACAGAAGGGGCAATAGCCTTTCTAGCCCTCTTCTGTAGCCTTCTCTGCCAGCAGTATTTATAGTACCCTGATATGTGGGGAATTTAGCAATAATGCTAGATTTCATTCATACTTGTCCACCCCTTTATGGTAGTCAATATACCCTAGTTCCCATTATACCCTAGTTCCTGTGAGCTTTGATAAAGAAGGGGAAAATGGAAAAACGGGGTCTGGGGTTTCGCAAAAGAAACAATTTTCGAGCCACGCCCTTGTCAAAGTTATAGAGAGGGCTATTAGTATTTGTAAGACATACCATTAAAACTGTGCATTGTATTCAGAGTGATAAAGGCTTCAGAAAGCTCTTGCTCACTGTATTATAAGCCTTGTCCATACTACAAAAAGGTACCCAGCGTGATTTCGGGCTCAACCTGGGTAGGGTTGAGCCACATAGGATTTTGTAGGATATTTGTAGTGTGGACGCAAACCTGCCCGGGTCGAACCCGGGCAAACTCAACCCTTGGGTTAAACCCGGGTATGTTTGCGTCCACACTACAAAATCCTACGTGGGTTAACTATACCCAGGTTAAGCCTTGATTCATCCTGGGTAACTTTTTGTAGTGTGGACATGGCTATAGAAAACCGATATATAAGAAACTGTATCCTGGCAGATGACACCATATTTACCCTGATATAAGAAACCAATCAGCCTGAAAGTTTAGATAAGGTTTCTTCAAAATAGCTTTGATTGAAAGCATTGTATTTTTCAAGCACTTCATAATGCCAAACTTGTTAGCTGTCCCACAGACAAAGCTAAAACTATACATTAAAAGCAAATTTCATGGTTTCTGTTGAAATATACATGCAAATTTGGTGAACTTTTTGCTGTAATTATAAGAAAATGTTCAGCCTGTTTTGTATTTTTATCCATTTATAAGGAGCCAAGCAGCCTGGTTTTACAGAATAAGTTTCTAAGTGGGAGGTAATACTGTAAAGAAAACTTTGAGCAACTGCGTTTAAAATTGAGATCATTTACACTGATATCACTTGTTACACTATTTCTTTTAGCTGTGCTATGCACTAAATGGCTTCTACTGCGAGAATCAGACCTTGGAGTTTAGATTCCAAGCACCTACCATGAATTTTGTCGAGCATCGTATCATTTTTGCCTTCCAAGTCTTGGCGCTCCCTTGCTTGCTCAGGTGCCCATCAAAAATCGTCACTGGGGGTCCCGCCCCTGGCTTCCCTGTCAGGCCACCACTGGGGACCATCCCCGGTGAATTATCCAGCTTCTGAAAATAGCAGGGTTTTCCACCAAGTGTAGCTCATCTCTTAAGCAATTCAAAATCTGTGGTCTTACAAACCTGAACATTTTTGCACCGAAGGTTACCTGATTTGACCTGTGATGATACGATAATTTGGATTTCACGATGAATTGTTTGTTCTAAATTGAAAATTACTTGCATAAGAAAATAGTCAAATCATTTGAAGTTTCAAGTCTCCAAAAAATGAGCTATGTTGGGCAACATGTCAGTTGAACTGACATGGTCGATTTAAAAATCTAAATGCACCTCTTCAATTTTCTCAATTTTATGCCTGGATTTTGTTGAAGAAAAATGATGCCAAATCAAGGGATATAAATTGAAAATTGAATAAACGAACTCTTGAATTGAATCTTCTTCTTCTTCCCAGCTTTTCCCTATTCGGGGTCGCCGTTGTGAATGAGCTTTCTCCACAAATTTCTGTTGCTAGCCATCTCTGGGTTTAAATTCTTCTCCCTTAAATCTCCGTTTATGCTGTCAATCCACCTTCGCTTGGGCCTGCCTCTTCTTCTATTTCCCTGCACTTCCATTTCCATGACTTCCCTTCCCACATGGTCTTCCCCCACTCTTCTTCTTAAGTTTCCATACCACCTCAATCTTGACTCCTGGATCTTCTTGGAGATTTCAGTTACCTTCACTGTTCCTCTTATATATTCATTCCTAATTCGATCTCTTCTGGTGGCTTCCACCATCAATCTCAACATCCTCATTTCCGCCACATCCATCTTCTTCTCTTCGCTCTTCTTGAGAGGTGCCGCTTCAAGGCCATATGCCATTGCAGGCCTGACCTCTTGAATTGAATAAGAAGCTTTTTTAAGGAGAATTAGGTTGAGTTGCATCTTTCCTACAAAACAGTGAAATGTTTGAATTAAAGTTCAGTTTATAGTCTAAATGAATTCCAAGAAGCTTTACTGAATCTTCAGATTCAACAGTCTTTTCACTAATGTTTATTTGCTACTAGTGGCTGAGCCACTAGCATTTTTTCCACCTTTTTTAATCAACAGTACATGAAAATTTGATGGATCATAACGCTTTCCTTCAGTCAGGTACAACACTTCTCTAGGACTCGCACTAGGGTGTTGCAGAGCCTAGAGAAACAAGGAAGTGCATTACAACCAGCAGGCTTTTAGAGCGTCAAGTGCATTATCCAGCACGCCTGGTTAATAAACGAAAAGATCGCTTTTATAAATATCAAAAAGAACAGGGCTTAGCATTGACCCTTGAGAAGTAACAGATAAGACTGTTTCAAAGGAACTATATTTATTAATTATTCCAGGGGCCGCGCATTGACTTTAAAAGGGGGGGGGGGTGCCAAAGTTACATCAGTTTTTGGGTTTAGGGTATATATCCTGCATGCTGAAAACGCTATTTACCAAAAAAAGTGGGGGACCGTGGCCCCCAGCCCCCTTATTGCGCGGCCACTGCATTCCCACAGGTTGCTCACGCCGTTTACGATAGAAATAAATTAGTACCAGAGCATTTCTTTGAAGGAGCCATTTTGCAAGGAATTTACACGTGGAAGATGAAAAAGTGAAGAAGCTTGTGTTAGTAAAGAAAAAATCGTCAAGGAGCTTAATTTGGTAAATTTCTGTCACTGCCAACAAAGCTTGTCCCATTAGTTGCTGCCAAACTTACAGCTTAACATGTTCAGTTGACGATATTTTTTTGACTTTCAATATCTAAGCGAAGCTTATGCTTTCCACTTAGCCCAAGAACATCAGCTAGAACTTACCAGGTTTGCCACCATACCATTCACACATAGCCAATTTAAGGTAGTAGTTGCATTGCTTTCTTGGCTTATATTATTTACAAGACAAATATATGGAGATGTCATCAGCAAAGTTGCTTATCCTTGGTTTTAGCATCACACAATAGAAACTAGTTAGAAATAAGTTAAACAGCAAGAGCAGAAGAACTGAGCCTTGGGGGCGTCTATCTTGATATTTTTCTTAGAATTATTGAAAGACCAAATTTTTCTTGTTTGCTTCTGATTTGTTGGGAATCAGTTGCAAGCTTGTTACATGACATCCATAGGCCTTAAATAACAAGGAGGTCATGAGGTATACAGTCGTATTCTATGAGCTATACAGTCGCATGCTTTCGCAGGTGCAAAAGAACAGTGCTAACTATACCAAACAAATTCAAAGTCCTTCTCTGAACTTCTAAGAACTCTTATTAGCGAATATTGTGTACCACATCCTTTTCTGAACCCAGAATGTGTACTTTAATAAAATAGGTTCAAAAACAAAACGTGGATTTAAACTACTGGTTACCAAGAGTTTGAAAAACTACTTTACATGGTGATCTCCACACAATACTTTCTCTGGCTTCTTAAAGGGATGAAACAGGCTATGGTAAACAAACTTTTACATGAGAAATAATGTCAACAAAACTACAAGCTAGGAAAACACTACTAGTGTTTGGAAGGACTATCTTATATATGTCATTACTTTAGCTCTTTCTTTGAATATAAAGTAAAGACAATCAAAAGAATACATTGAAATCTTCGTTGATATCTAACTTTACAATAAAACAAAATGAGAGTGGAATAGAGCAACAAATATTGTATCAATAGTGAAAAGTTAATCTGAAAGCAGCATTAGTATAACTGGAATATACAAAAATTCTATGCATCAATGGAGCTTAAACCTTGCAGGATTCTTAAATTAGTCTTAAATTTCAGCGCTTTTGAACCTCAATACACTTATAAACGTTATTCTTATGAAAAGAGTGTATTGCTAACTGTGCACCTTCATTGTTTCTACCCAAAGGAACCATTTAGAATTCTGCTTGAATTAGTCATGCGAGAAATTCTCTAAACACATAACTTTTGAGGGCAATTAAAGACGCAAGGAAATAAAGACCTGACTTCTGTTTACATGCGAATTTTGGGTAAGCTGATTTCTGGGGCTCTGTTTTAGAGACAGCCTCTTATGTCAATATCTCCTCCAGTCATGTTTCATTGATTCGCTGATTTGAAGGTGGGGTTGCATTACACCTGGATTAACTGACTTTGGTGTGTCCACTTAACCAGGCGTTGATTTATGTTCTAAGCGCCATTACAGGATTTCAGATATATTCTGCGGAAATACAACAGACTTTTGTTGGCGCACTTGATCCAATAATATGTCCTCTTTCGCCAATATTTGCATGGATGAAACGCATTTATTTTCTTAGCACGGATCCATGATATTCTAATATTTGTTTTTTAGTACAGCAAACCCTCAAAGCCGTTGAAACGTAATCTGCTTCATTGATTGTGCAATGTGTAAGAGAAAGTTGGGGTTTCAGGAAGAGAGCTCGTGAGCCTGCAAGTGGTGCAGGATTCTCCTAGGATTTTACCAATATCGAATCCGTTTTCTGTCCAAGCAATGACCTGACCGAGCTATTTTGCAATGGCAGTAGAATTTTTTCATAAAACTAAAGGAAGCCTTCTATGTTGTACTTTATCTTACTTAATTGCTAATCAGAATTGTCTTAAGTATTTATCTTAAAATCATGATTCTTTCTTCCCAACATGAAGGGATATGTGCAGTTACCGCTAATGCAAAATCTTGATCATCAATATTGCTGAAAGCGCAGCTTTGTTCCAAGATAGACAACGAAGAAGGTAGAACTCAATGATTTCCACATCTCTTGGAATGAAGCATTTTTATTCTTCCTTCATTCTTAACTAACTACTTGTATTCTAGCTCTTCCATTCACTCCAGCTCCTTCACATAGGCGTTATTCTACCAATTTCTCCATCCAAGTTGTGTTGCACTGTTTACACGTCGTCAAACTCTGTCCTATAGATTTTCATACAGCTTTAAAGATTGTCCAAAGTATCTTTGAGAGATACCATGCTATATACTCGGTCTTCTTTTTATTTTTCCACGTGCATTTCGATGCAATGTCCATAACATGAAGATTTACAAACATGCTACCCATTCATTCTGTACCTCAAGGCAAACCAAATTAGTCGTTGCATTCATGTAGCTCAATTAGTTTATGAAATGCATAAATTTCCATTTATTAAAGCTTGAAAGTGTTTATTTAAAGTAGCTCACGCGATTAGTAATAAATTACACATTAAATCTCTTATCTACAATGCTATAATAATAGTTAAGGTGGTCGTGAATTAACTAAGAATCTCTAGAAAAATAGTTAAGGTGGTGCTGAATTAAAAAAGTTTTTTGAGGCACGGACATCGATTAGTTTAAGGTTCTCAGATTACATTTTTTAAGCCAAGCATTTGAGAAAAGCTGTATGCATTGAACGTTATCGATTCCTTTTACCATGGGTGCAAAGAGCAATACTAAAGTATTGTTTTTCTTAACAGCATACCCTGCAATTAAGTACTACCTTTGCTTCCCTAGTCTTTGAATCAAAAGTTATTTTCGTCTCGTGATTGAAATTATGTTGAAACTTTGTGCAAAGTTTTTTTCACATGTACCTGCAGTAGAGCCAAAACCCCGAAAGAGCTTTCATTTCCCAACACATATTGAGCAGCACTCTCCGATAAACGACCAGCGAGCAAGAATTAAAGAGAGTTAGAACAGCTAGAAGTCATCTACAAAATGGCTAATAAAAGATTAGATCAATTTGTGCTTGCTTCAAACAAAGCACCTTCAACACACAACCGTGCGCGTGCGCGCACACATCCTAATTTTAATGATCCACAAGCAACGATAATGTTTATTCAGCTTGTTGAGATCACATTTCTATTTTGATAGTACATACCATTAGTCCCAGTTTCCTTCATTCATCATGAGCCACCCTCTACAAGAACCTTCAGTCATTAATAAAACAATACACACATGATTGCTAAATAATAGGGATTTTGGCTTTTCTGCGTTAATTTGGAAGGAATGAATTCAAAATTAAAGTAGATTTTCGTTGTCCTTAATTGTTCTTCGCTTAGCATCAACTCTACAGTAGCCGCTGGCCCTCCTAAACAAGCTTCGATTGACCCAGATCCCTTTTCTTTGCACCTTTGTCTTCTGAGATTATTGAGGCTTTCATGAGATGTATAATTGTTTTTCAGTGTACACTTGCTCATTCTTTGTAGTCTCCGAAAGTTTGACTGAGGTCAAGTCATTTAGGTTGTGTTGTTTTAGGAACGTCATAAAGATTTTTATTTCCTCGTCCTGCAAGACCAAAGACTAAAACGCGACAAAGCTCGTCTTGATTTCTACCCATCTACGCCATAAACGAAATTGGGCTTAATTTCTTTCCATGAACTACCGCCAATTTTTGATCTCCATGTTGCGGTAAAGGTTCAAATAACTCAGCAATCCACTGATGTTTTTCTGTGTCTACTTGATTCTTTTTTTGGTGCCGCTGGAGCTCATGACCTCCTTTCAAAATTAGAGCCCCTGGTAGCCTGTATTTGCACTGATGCTGATGGTATTAATCACTAAGCAATTTTGTGACAAACTTAGCTCGTCTGAGAATAGATTTTTGCTATTTATTCGCTTATGTCATGCTTTTGACCAGAGCATATTAACACGTAAAGTAAATAGATCTGTTTGATAAAGGATGAAGATTTGATTAAATTCAAGGAAAGCTGGTTTTAAGGTTTACTTTCTTTTTACTATTTTGATACGTTTATTATTATTATTATAGTAGTCAATCTTTATTTTTAGTTTACATTGTAAGACAAGTACCTTAAATGAATTGTACCCCGGGAAAATAACTTCAAAATTCATATTCTTCAAAATAAAGAAAATTATTTTTTATGCATATACGAACTTACAATAACAAATTACAAACTTAACATTACGAAGATGATACCAGAGGGTGCAGAGTATCATGACTGCTTCATGGCCAATTATTTGATGCAATGGACTACAAGATTTTCCGATATGACTGCGCTTTAGCCCAAAGCTGAATCTTCTTAGCTTATTCGTGACGTAAAAGCTTTCCTAGACTTTCCTCGCAGAAAGTTACAGGAGCCCTTAGGCGAAAGGGATATAGGAGGCCCGCCTGTGCCAACTCTGGGAAGTTACTGCTGTTTTCAATAAAGTTACGTTGTCTTCTATTGGAAAATAGCATAACTTCAGTAGTAGTAATTACATGACCAGAAGATTTGCAATGAATCGAAATTAGGAGCTAACTACGCTTTATGGAAACTAAGTGTAGTTAGCTTCTAGCTTCGATATATTGCAAATTATCTACTACTACTACTACTACTACAACAACAACAACAACAACTACTACTACTACTACTACTACTTCTACTACAACAACAACAAGAACAACAACAACAACTACTACTACTACTACTACTTCTACTACTACTACAACAACAACAACAAGAACAACTACTACTACTACTACTACTACTTCTACTACTACAACAACAACAACAACAAGAACAACAACTACTACTACTACTACTACTTCTACTACTACTACAACAACAACAACAAGAACAACAACTACTACTACTACTACTACTACTACTTCTACTACTACTACAACAACAACAACAAGAACAACTACTACTACTACTACTACTACTACTTCTACTACTACTACAACAACAACAACAAGAACAACTACTACTACTACTACTACTACTACTACTTCTACTACTACTACTACCACCATTACGCGAGTAGGCTCGTTTGCGCGCGATGTTTTTTCGAAAACACTTTTTGATATATACAACAGCAACGAACGATATTGATAAAAGCTGTGAAATGTCTAAAGAAAAGCAATTATTTCATACTCAGCACTCGTTGCTTCCCAGCAAGTCCTTCAAATTTGCTATCATCCTCGCTTTCCTCGCCTTTATCATTTACTTACGAAAAATAAAACTATTTTAAGGATAAAGGAAATTTAGAAGCACAGTGAAGTAACTTGATTGTGAATTATCTTAGCAGCCAAACTATTGATTATGGGCTTTCCATTACAGGCTTGTAGACATGGGGTGGCATGGGGGTGGCAAGTACTACCCCTGGGTAACAGAATGTCAGTTTTTTGCCACCCCTGGGATTTTTTCCAACTTTTTGTTGTTGCTTTATCTTTGTAGCTACGGAGAGCTCTCATGAAATTCTTTTTGAGCTCAACCTTGGTCTTTGTGACATACTAGAAGGTTAAATCTTTTATCGCAGACACACATCATCCAATTCATTGTCATAGCATGAAGTATGAAATAAACTTTCGATTTACGCACGACGTGATTCCCGCAGGACAATTTTGCCACCCCTGAAACACGGCCTGACTACCGGGTTGTTCCATTATACTTGAATGTATCGCTTGTTGACAATGAAATTGATAGATTTACGTACGCGACAAATCGAGTGCGTGGGAAATGTTGGGCGCGCTTGCGCACTCGCGAACGACCGCGCGTGACTCATTGAAATGCCTGCTACTAATAAGCAGATATGAAATGTTGAAACCTCAGGGCTAACTACTGGCAGTTTCTTACAATTTTAGCACTCTAAAACTTCAAAAATTAACAACTAGAAGTTAATTGAGAGTGCATGACATGTAGGTAGAACCATTGCATTCTTTTAGAGCTGCCTGCAACATCAGATGTGCATACATTTTTAAGTGATGCGCAGTCTTAAGTACTTTCTTAAAATTTCTTGAATGAAGGTGGGGCAGATTTAATACAACACTCTTTAGCTTTCCTAAGTTTTCTTTTGAGCAACAGTCTAATTCAGAGTGGCCTTTAAAATACAAGAAGCGGTCTTTGAAAGAAAAATCGGTGTGGAGAAATGGCGCGCTTGGATAAGTTTCTTGAGTTGAGATGCTTCGCAACAAAAACGTAATAAAAAGGAGGACAAGGAAAAATGTAACGTTCAAATGAGACACTCTATTTGCCTTAGAGCGTTTTGACTAAGTGTGGCATGATTTTCCTGCAAATGAAAGGGTGTGGTTTTGCAGAAACAGTGGTGTTGGAAAATCATCTAAAAATTGGGCACTGTTTTGAGGTCCTTTTCACTCATCGCACCGTCCTTGCATCTTCTTATCAGTGATATAATAGCTTCGAACCACATCACCAATTTAGGCAATAAATTTCATTGAACCATATTTGTACACACCAACATCCTTCGGTGGTCTTTAACTATTAATTCAATTACTTCTTAAACATAAAACCATATAAGAACTCATTACAAGCTCCTATTACTTATTCACACATTTCAGACTTAAGTATAAATATGAACAGCAAAAGGGTATAGGCAAGAATGTTTACGTATTAATTTGACTCAATTGTCCAAAAATGCACATGATTTAAAAGCAGGTAAGGGATGGACCATTAGCCAACTACCTGAGGGTAATACGTTTTCAGATAGGCAATTCCATTCCTGGCAAACAGTTTTTTACATGACTCTATCTTGCAGATATTTTTGGGTAAGATTGTTAAAACTCTCAAAGAGAACTTTTTAAGCAATCAATTGTTTTCTTAATATTTTGTTGAAGATCAGTTTTCTTGCTTTTCTTGCGCAAGTAATGACTTAAACGACTTTTGATACCTCACGGTAAATTGTGAATGCTCCGTCTCTACCTCCAGAGTGTCCAAAGTCTTTCAATGAGGGCCATGTGCATAGAAATAATCTAGAGTTGGGTCATGAAGCCAAAGTCATATTAACTGTTGACGTACTCGCTTCTCTTACAAAAAGCCATCATTTTGCCTGAACCTCAATTTTCTTAAGTTTTCCCGACATTGAGTTGGAGACTAGCGGAACCCTGTTTGAAATCTGCTGCCTTGGGTATTCCAAGCTTACCACTGGCGGGTCAATAGTCTTTTTCAAGAACCTCTTTGACACCACTATAAATTTAACAAAAAGTTTTGCTCATTATGCTATTACACGATGTTGCTCCTGAGTCAACAAGGTCCGTATAAAATTTAGGGGCGCCTTTTAAAAGTAGCTTCTTTCCGATGACCTAGCATTCCCAAAGGGGCGATGGAATTTCTTGCTCATGACCTTATTTTTTATGCAAATTAATTAAATAAATCTTGCTTTGAGTGCATTGAGAAAAAAATCAAAATAATTGGTCTAATGAAATTACAAATGGTTTATCCTTTCTTTGTGCCACTGATGGTGAAAATAAGCGGAAAATTAAGTTCAGTGATGCCTGAAAATATGGGTATCTTCTCATACCGGTTCGGGACCTGTCATTCTTTAAGTCCCATGGAGGCCGGATGAAAACATGGGAAAGGTCAAAACTTATTATTGAAAGATTTAGGGGGGTCACAATAGCAGTTGTGTCACAACAATGTCAGTCACTTGAATCACACTCCCCAGTTTCACTGTTTGTTCCAGTGCTGGTTTTGTCCTCCACAACATCAGTTGCACCGGTATTTTCAATTTTCATCACATTGGAGTGCTTTTTGTAAAAGTCACTATCAAAGCCAAAGAATAATTTGCTCTTGCCTGTTCGGAAATGTTATCAGCTATATGGCACTTAACTTGACTAGGAAAAATGTTGAATGAAACAATGTATTCAAGATAGTGTTCCTTGTTAGCTGGAATCTTGCAGAGGTAATCAAATTCAATATCTTCTATGCATATTTTATCCTTATACTACAACAATGATTCCCATGTCCATGAAATGCTTGGAACTAAGCTTTTCAGCATTTCAAAAGAAATATATTTCAATCGTTTATTGAGCTGTTGTTATGGCCTTTCTCTTGTTCTCCTTCTTTCTCCTGATTTTTAGCTGTCGGTTTTGACTTGACTTCTTTGTGACATCCACAGGGAACAACTGATCAATTCTACTAAACTTTTCTTTAAGTTTCAATACTTTTACCCCTATGTCAGTCTTGAGTGACAATAGGTTTTGCATTACAGCTTGGTTGCATTTTAATTTGAACTTCTCCCAAGCCATCTTTAGAAAATTTATAGCTGTTTTATATGCAAAGTATGATCAGTAGTTCACACTTAACCCCAGTTTCTGCAAACCTGATAAAAAAACTGTTGTAGAGGTAATTCCAGGGAGGGGGGTCACTCTGCTATTCTAATATGAGTAAATGAGGGGGGCCACATAACTATTCTTGTTTGAAAAAGAAATTTCTTCTGCCCCTGTGGGATTTAGAAAAATGAAAGATCCCTTAATGAGCGAAAAAGACTAAAGGAAGAAAATGAGAAAAAGAGACAGTAAAAATGTAGCGGAATGTCATGTGTATTCAATTGTAGAGATGGCACTATTAAAGATTTCTCAATTATGAAAGATCACCCTATGCGACGAATGAAGAGTCCAAATCAATGTACTCACAATACAACAATCACAAGAAACGATTTGCAAGTTCACGTATATGCACCTCTGTTGCAAGAGCAGACCGAGAAAGTAGGCCATTTGTTTGGCAGAAAGTTACTCAATTAGCCATTTATGGGAACCTATGCTTAGTAAGCTTAGAGGAGCTATCAAGCTTCATGCTATGACATTCTATGAAATAATGCTTATAGAGCAAGGACTCTTCGTAAACAAATTATTCTAGATGCACCCAATATGTATATAAACTTTTGTTACAGTTGCAATTTTAGGACTGGGTAATAAGTTAGGCCGTTAGTATTTCGTGACCATGTGCTCTTAAACTTGCTAGAGACGAAGTGTGAGGGAATGTGAGTTTTAGCAAATATCCTTAGGGTGTACCGAGAGAATTTAAAATTTTGGTGCTCAATGGCAGAGCCCTAGCTACCCACCAATGCACACTACCACTCAAGATGGGGGCCACATTCAAGAGGGTAACAACATTATAATGCATCATTTCATAGAATATTACTAATATCAAAGGGGGTTGAAAACCTTTTGCCTGTCGATAGGCATAGGAACAAAGGCTGTATATTTGATACTTGATCGTTGCATACGAACAGAACGACTGAAAGTACTGAAAAGGCGCCACACAGTATGTTGTTTCGATCCATTACTATTTGGAGAGGGATCAAATTTGTAGGGTTTTAGAATATTTTAGCACTTTGAAATACAGACACCTTCGCATAAAGTGTTGATGTCCAGTCGTACTAATCCTTGAGAGCTTTTCTTATAGTCAATGTCCTTCTCTTCTATTAATTATATGACGTTGGAATATAGGCGAAACACTCTGGAATCACATATAGATTAAAGTGTGTAATACGAATAATCTCAATGAAGGATTTTTTGAAATAAAGCTACCTTGTTCCCGACAGAATATCTTCCTTGCCCACAAGGTTAACCTCGACTAGGGAATATGGAACTCATGAACTCACAAGGAGATGCCTCATTGGGACTCCCATGGAGACACCTTACCAGGATTGAGGACGTTCTTCTATTAATGCAGGATACATGGAGAATGGGGAGCAAGTACGATGATCTGATACTCCAACATGCAGGCCTTTTTCCAATAAACTATATATAAGTTTTCTCAATATTGCTATTTCGAAACATAAGGCCAAGCTCACATATCAATGTGGGATTGTTAATCAACGATGGCTTTTCTTCGCCTGAAGGTTTCATTTGGCTTAATGCTCTTTATAGCCCGAAATCACCTCAAGAGTTTACCATCTGTATCCTTTACTTGTGTTTCATAATCAGTGCGACGAAGTGTGCTTATGGGTAATTACCGGCGTAGAGAGCTACCTAGACCAGAAGCAATAATTTGGTCTTATTGGTCACATGGTTGATTGAAAGGCTAAAGAGGTGCTACACGTTCTTTTTCACAATAAATCAGTTTATTAGCAACCTGGTACTAGACCCTTTAAAATTTAAGAAACTTTAAGAACTACAGAGAGAGCTAAGAGACTTTACATCAGGGGTTCGGAACCTTTCTGGCTGAGAGAGTAATGACAGTCTCATACATTAAAACAAACTTCAATGAGAGCCAGAAAACTGGACATTGCTGTCACATAGGAATACAAAATCGTCTAATTCGACACTAACCAATGATCTTTCGAGCTATATGACACCTGAAGACAACACCAGTAGTAACTCTGGAAGGTCTTTGAAGGAATATCTGCTAAGGTTAGTCTGCGAGGAAGAAAACCAGATGCATCCATGAAAGAGCCATATTTGGCTCGTGAGCCATAAGTTCCCCACCGCTGCTTTAAACAAATAGTATATTGGAAAAGTTACCTGGTTCAACGGAAAGCTGAACTAAGACAACATGAATGTGAAATTGCTTTAGACTTTAACTCGTACTGATACGTTTTGCTAGTTATAATTCTAATACTTTGCTGCTACATTCACGTTTTGTTTACGTTTTCACTGCGATCCAGTTCGCTAAATTAGGAATCATTTAAGAAACATTTAGAAACTTTTGGGTTTCTTGTAAAATAAGTGCAAGGACTTCCTTAAAGATGATCTGAAATAAGGGAAAGCCAAGATTATGTGAGAATATTATTTTAGGAAGGAAAGGGTGGTAAATTTTGTATAGTGGGAGTGCTGTCATTCTGAACCAGAATAACTAGCTTTACAAGAAACAAGACCAGCATTACGGCTTTACGACGTCTGTGCGATTTATGGATTATGGTAGCTATGATTCTAGTTTTACACGATCAACTTGGACTCCAATTTAATCCAACTCAGCTTTAGCACAACCGTGTTTATGCTGTCTGTAATTAGACCGTTTTTATACTCACAAGCTTTTTCGTCCATGTGCCCGTGCCTGCGCTCGCTCGAACTGTAATCTTCAAAAGCAAATATTGTGAAAGCAAAACAAAATGACAAAACCCACCTCTAAACACAGCCCAAAAGAGGGCATTGCATAGTCTCCGTTCACCTGGTGTACACTACGCCATTTCAGAAGTAACGCAGTAATGCACTCTGCTAGTTTTTACTTCCCATTCTTACCACATTTGATCCCGTAGGTACCCGAAGTTTGGGATTTACTTTGAACATAAGGTTTAGTGTTACCGAATTCCCGCTTTTGGCCTCCCATCTCGAGCTATTGACAGAAAAGAATAGAACAATATTGATCTAACACCATTTACTTCCAATGTGGGAATTAGTATTGGCCTGACTAAATCACATGCATAAATACGGGACAGAGACCTGATCACGGTGAACACGCAAGCGCATTTTGTCGATAAATAATGAAATATTGTGATTAGATTGCGGTTAATTTGGTGCGAACTGCGGTGCGAATTGTGTCGTAACAGCAGCGCCTAATAGCGAATTCCTGCTATCGAAATTTGAGAGTGGAAATATGTGAGCTGTGTTGATCGGCCTGAGATCCGGAATTATCCATAGAAGATCGATCACCAGCTGGTAAGAGACAATAATGGGGATTGTATTTGATAAATAGCAGAAGGGCCACAATAGTTGTAAGGACCAGAGTAGCAGGACTTCATTCAACTACCAATGGATGGTTAATTAGTGCAACATATAAAATCCAGTTTTTAAAAACCACGCGTGCTATCAGAGTCATCGTGTGCAGCCCTGGGAAGCAATAACAAAGTGTTAGAAAAGGAATCGATTTGTGCCATAAGGGCACAGTCTAGACGTGTGTGGTTTGGAGCCTTAGAGCACACACAAACTTGACTGCAGCAGCAATTCTATTCACATGCACAATAACAAAGGCTATTGATAAGATCTTTGAGAGAAAGTGATCGAAAGTAGATGGCATTCGTTTGAAGTATAGATCAGAGTTTGTATAAGAGAAGGAAGTTGGCAGAGGAAACAAATGCCACAATACATCGCCATACCCGAAACGGTTTGGTTGGCGCATTTAAAGGATATAGTTTTGTCCATGATAAGACATGGTGAGAAGAGTGATATCGTTGCAACACTACTTTCAACTCAACACGTTTGGATATTTATTTGGGAATACTGAGCTCAATGTTTCAAGTCCATTAAATGAAAGATTTATTGATGAACTTGGTATTAGACATGATTTTATTGCCGATATGTAATATATTATATTTGCTGTTTATAACCACGTAAGTTGTCATTTATGCCTTTCTTTATATAACATTAACTTCGGTTCGTTTCTAAAATTTTTCACGACTAGCCGTAACTTAGTAGTAAAAGATGTTATTCTGGGAATTGTATAAACTTTGTTTGTTTTATAGATTACAACTCAGTGAATCAAAGGAAACTAAGGTCAAGGTAAGTTCATTTTGATTTCTCAATACCAATCGATTGCTATATGAAGTAGGGAACGTTTCAAGAATCTGATATAACAGTTTGCTTCAAGGATATTCACATAATCGTCATGTCTTCCTATTCGACCTACAATCTACTATCTTCATCATAAAAACCAGCCGAGAAATTGCCCGGTAAAAAGTCAGTATCAAATTGACAACTCAGTAAGTTTTGATTTCTAGAAATAACTTGGAAAGTGAAATTGCTCTCGCGGGGATAAATTTAGCGTTATCCATAAGATCCACCCTCAGCGTGCCATTTTGGTTTCTTACACAACTCCCAAGTAATGGTTTGAATTTTTTGTTGTGATAGCTTTTCACAACCTGGACATTATCTTTCGCACGTACTAAGAATTTAATTGAGTTTATCGGCTTTGAACGGTCTCCCCAACTAACACTTAAGCTATATTGCCTCTGTAAATGGCCCGATGTTTGGCCTTGTTATAAATAAACGCATTACGTATCGTATATTGACGTTTCTATTTGAATGTCAACGATGGATAACTCGTTATTCTTCAACTAAACTTGACTCCCAAACTTGTATAGTACTAACAGTTGACATTAGAATCGGTCAATTCATTCGATATTCAAGCAATATCACGTGAATTTTTGCCTTGTCGTTCGGCTTATTGTTGTGAGAACGTTTTTCCCTTGTTGACAGGATCATGTTTTGTGACACTTTCTTCCCATTTGTAAAACTTGACGTATTTGCGCTATTGAACGTCAATGGTTTCAAATGGCTTAATCCTAAAGAGCAGATTGTATCTTTATGGTAACGTCACTTCCAAAAACATCATTACTTGGCTAGCATTCTCTCTTTAGTTGTCGTGCTATAGTTTCTTTCCAAATTAATTTATAGATAGTCTGCCTTTCACTTAATTTCATTTAACCTCGGCAACTCATTGGGGTCCTGTTTCATAATGTAATACACTTACGGAATTCTTTATGTTGAAAGATGGACTGTTATGGTAGACTGTTTTGCTATAGAGATAGCTGTTTGTACTTTCTCTTTGTGCATTATGCGTTTTTTCAAGTTTTTTTGCCCAGTATTGAATCTTTTCACGATTTCAGTATTAGAACTTTGTAAAGAGACTTTCTTGGCAGGCTCTCTTTAGTTCCGATCTTTTGCATGTGCACCGGACATAATAGTAGCTGTTGGTCAATCAGAGAAGATGAACCGTTGAAAAAAGCCAAGACAACATGTTCATTTCATACACAGATAATTTAAGTTTCAAAAGCAAGTGAGGCAATTGGTTTTCGTAAGCATTGGAAACCCAGAACTTTTTTGTTACAAACTATTTTCTATAATGAATAATATATAGTTGTGGATCCAGTACACACATTTTTACAAGAATGAAGTTTATAAAATTACTCAAGCCCAGAATCACTGAAATTTAAGACTAACTTAAGAATATATCTTTTTTTAAATAAGAAATTCCTGAGCCTCAATTTTCTTAATTTTTCCCGACATTGAGCCTGAGATTGTCTTAAATGTTTCTTAACTTTTACTGAAATAAACTGGCTAAAATGGGTTATACTTTCGTATTAATCTTGTATACTCGAATTTGAATTCCATCTTTAACATTTTGAATGCAATAACGACGAAATATGGAGTTTTGGCCAATAGCACTAAGTTTTGGAAATTGAGCCTCGTGATTTTCGTAATACGTTCTTAAGATTTTGAATATTTGAGCCACGTTTCATCAAGACTTAAAATTTTGGGGTATTTGAGTTAAAGTATTGCTTTTGGAGTAACTTTTTCACTATCGATGAAATATTTGTTATTCTGCTCCACTTTTACTTTGCTTTATGATAAAGTAAGAAGTCAATAAAGATTTGAATATATAATCTCTTAATTATCAAACGTAGTTACACGTTCAATGTTTAAGAATAAGTTAAAAATAATCTAAGGCCCAACATCGAACAAATTTTAGAATATCTCAGCGAAAAATTAATTATTCTTTTAAAAAAGTGTTTAATCTTTTAAAAATGTGTTCTACTGCATCAACAGTGAAAAGTAATCAGTTAGCTTCCTTGGCTCCATTGCACGAATCTTGATGACCATACTCTCAATGACGTAATTCAGCAATGCATTGTGGCAGTTTTATTACACTCTCCATTTATAAGAATGTTCAGACTGAGCATCGCTAAAATTTAAGAATAATTGAAGAAACCTGCAAGGCTCAGGCTTCATCTAGACTTGACACTTTTATAGTGTCTTCGAGATATTTAACTTCTTGCAGATTAATTTCCACCGCCGATACAGTATTTATTGTTCAATTCCATTTTTGCTTTGCTTTATGAAGAAATAGGACATCAACAAAAGTTTGTTTATATTCCTTCGATTTTCAATGTAAGGCTCAAAAGCAAAAAAATAGGAATATTGTAGCTCAGCGAAAAACCAGTTCTTATAAAAACTGAGTGCAATAGGCAGTCACATTTTGCTAGACTTGAACTGAACACTGAACGTTGCTGATACTTGCTTACGAAATTGGATGAATTCATAGAAACAACTAATTTTTCTTTAAAAAGCATTAGCCTTAGTTCTTCAAGTAGTGCCTTTTCACTGATCACAGCTGCTGGAGAATGCGAGGACGTAAATTTTGGCAACGAAGTTTGTGGGCCTAGGAAATCCTGTCCTAAGAGAACAAGCGTATGTGGTGGGTGTATACAAATGTGGTAGAGCATTTGTTCTTTCCACAAGCTGCGTGGTAGGGCAATTTTTCTTTCCACAAGCTGTTCATCAATCTTTATCGGTGTTATAGATAGGAAGTGTAATTTTTTGCCCAGCCAAGTTTTGAAAAGTCTAGGGCTGCTATTCTTTGAAGAAGGATCAATAGTTTACGTAACTTTTTCCTATTTCGTAAGCAACTATCGCTGTTATTCAGCCAGTCTCTGGTAAACAGCAAACAAACCAAGGCACCAGTTTTATGCTTATTACTACAACCTCCAGATTGCAATTCACACTTTCGTAAGGCCTATTTCCACTTCGTCATATTCTCAACATTAATACCCTATTCATATCGAGATATTCAGCATATGATAGCAGAGAACTAGATGTGTTTTAGAATTTCGGCTGCTCAATTTTGATATTTTGCTTTTTGCAGTTTTGAAGAGGAATGACGTTGATCTATTTATGTAAAGGATGTCACTGACGTGTGTTCATTCTTCAATGTCGATCTTTATTTCTTTTTTGTTGTGTAGTCCTGTAGTTTTTTTCCATTTTTCATTCATAAGCTATTCTAAAAAAATTTTTTATGTTTTTATTGACATAAGTAACCATTGCCCCCGATTGCACCAAGCATCATTTGAGTAAAAGGATGCAAGGTTGACGAGAACAGCTCACTTAAAGAGCAAGCAATGTCCACGTTCCATTCATTTTAAGTGCCTATCAATGCCACAACTTGTAGTTGGCATTTGATGGTTTTGCCATTTTTTGCTGTAGGCAGCTTTTCTTGTAGACAATTATTTTTTTGCAACTTTTCTTGTTGGAATATTCATTGTGGGCAATGTTGTTGTTGGCAATTTTAGGTGTTGGCAATTTTTTTGCTGACATTTTTTCTGTTGGCGACTTTTGTTGTTCGCATTTTTTGTTGTTGGCAGTGTTAGTTGTTGAAAATTTTTCTTGGTAGAATTTTTCCTTGTTGGAAATTTTTCATACACGTTTTTTTATAAGAAATATAACATTGCATACTTGAATTTCAATTCCATCTTCAACATTTTGAATGCAATAACGACGAAATATCGATTTTTGGCCAATGAAAACACTAACTTTTGGAAATTGGGCCTCGTGATTTTCTTAAGATTATCTTAAGATTTTAGCCATTTGAGCCTCATTTTCTTATAAACTTTTTTCTTATAAAAAACGAGTATTGGAAGTGCTCGTTGCTTGATGTCTTTGACTTGATGGTTTATGCAGATTCAGCATAGAGGCTCTAATTGATCAAAGCATTTAAGTACCATTTAGCGGTTCGTTATCACCATGAAGCTTTTCCACTCACCTGATTTCCTAATACTCTAAATTTCTGTTGTTGATTTATTATTTTAGGACCCCGGACGACGCCTGCCGCTTTCTTTGTTTTCTCTACAGTTTCCCACGTTTATTCATGTAAATGGCGCTTTCCTGACGGTACCCGGAGCCAAATTATAAATACCCACCAATTTACGGAACTTTCGACTGATGTAGTGATCGGCTTTTTTCTTCATTCAGTCACTATTATCTCACTATTGTCTTCCCAGCATCCTGCTACCATTTAGCCAGCATCAGGGGCGGATTCAGAGATAAACTTTGAGGGGGGGCCATAATTGTTTTTGTCATGTGAAAAGTTTCTTAACACTATTGTTTACTATAGGAAACATTGCCTTTTGGGAGGACCATGTCCCTCCGGCCCCCCTGGACCCGCCCGTGCCCAGCATAAATAATCAATTGCAACTATAAATTGTTGTGTAGTCTCTGCCAGCTTACTTAGGCTTTTTGCAGTTTTTGTCTTCCTGTGTGTTTTTGAACTAGCTGTGTCGTGTTTGGAGTGAGTTATAATCTTGAAGATGCGGACTGGTGATCCTCCGCACTATAAACAGTCCAAATTTTCTACTTTTTTTATTGCCTAATGTAAAGCATTTTTATCCATTGTATTAATTGCGGATGTATGTAGCATTTTGTATATCCCGAAATTCCTCCATTTCTATTATGCAAACAATTTATTTGCATCATTTATCATCTCATCTTATGTTTTTAAGATATATTCTCCCTTGGCCCCCGTCCTGGTTACACCCTTTTTCAAAATAGGATCTTCGAATACAGTCTCGCCGTCTACAACACTATCAATTATAGTGTGTATCACATTATGGTAATGTTAGTGAGTTTATTTACTGTGAAGCCCACTGTATTCGAAAAGGTCCAGCATGATCACTGCATACTTTCCGATATTGGTTTGAAAGCATTTGCGGTCGGATTATTACTATGCAATTATAAGCAAAATTCCGGAAATCGGACCATTTCTGAACCATGATTTTAAGCTGATTTTGTGCTCAAAATAAACTTCAGTTTGGCTTTGCACAGTTTTTCATGTCTTCCAAATCTGACTTTGAGATTTTGGAGCTTCTTTTCAGTTAAGAATGGTGACAGGACTCATTTCACGTGAAGATAGCGAAGTAAAGGAAATTTTTACAATATTTCTTTCATCAATAAATCTGACAGATGTTGTTCAAAGCTATACCGTGCTTTAGTGTTCTTTTTTCGTAGTTAAGCCCTGAAAAATTCCTAGTTGTTCGTCAGAACACTCGTTGCCACTATGGCTATGACTCGTTGCCACTAGCAGCCAGAATCTTACTTGATTCCTGGGATCTGCATTAAATGATTGTGTTGTCTCCGAGACAATGTTCCATCTTGGTGAAGCTTGTAGATCCCATCCTTTCCACGTTTGTTTCATCATTTGATATTTGCAAAGCATTCTAGGATTCAACAATAAGAGCCTATTTTACCCAGATACCAGCTGGCCTCCACTTCTTATCATTGCGATCATTATCACCTTCTAATTGTGTTTATGCTGAGGCCACCAGTGGCTGTCAATAGTCATGGGAGAATTCGAGATCTTTGAATTGATTTCCTGTAAAAGCGCCAATGCAAATGTGCTTTGGGAATCATTCCTAAATATAAAACTAGTACCTGTTTAACGCTTAAAATGGAAGGTAGGAAGCTGATAATCAGAAAAGTAAGCTTATTACAGTCTGGGGTGATTCATTCAGTACGTATGCACGAAAGGGGGGAGGGGGTCGAGTAAAAGCGTACGCCATGCGTACAAGGGGAGAGGGGGAGTTGACACATATTAGTACGTACTCAAAAAAGTCCCTTTTATCATACTTTGTTGCCTATGGCTATGACTTTCTTTGCTGTGCTAAAAAGCACTTGCTATCGTTATTTTCCTGTCTCTCAAATTATTGATTGGATATTTGAAGGCTTTTTCATTAGAAATGGAGGGGTTAGACGGGAAAGTGTATGTACGCAATGGGGAGGGGAGGCGTCGTAGCAAGCGTACATGTGCGTACGATGGTGAGAGGGGGGATCATATTTTTGCTACTTTGTTGCGTATGTACTAATTGGAAGAATGTTGTCGGTTGCTTAGCAATCCGTTTTATAGCATTCATTGTAAATTACCTTAAATTCTCTATTTCGCCCTCTCTCAATTAAGCCTCCTCTCCAATAAGCCCCCTCTCTGGCCCATGAAATTTATTAAGCCCCCCTGGAAATTGTTAAATGCTACCAAGCGTACGTAAGCAGCACAGAAGTGAGAAAATGCTTTTCAACCTATCAAGAATCAAAGTTATTCATTGACTTAATGCAGATAAAAATATCAACAGTTGTTACACAGTTTTTCAATTTTGCTCTGCTGTGAGCTAATGGTATGTAAATTGACACTATGAATATTGTTCTTCATTTTCAAACAGCAATTGTGTAGCTTACTATTGAAAATTTTCAAGAAATTTAATTAGCCCCCTCCTTTATAAGCCCCCTCTCCAATAAGCCCCACGGGTGACTAAATAGGGAATTTACGGTACTTGGTAATTATTGTGATGCCAAAAATGGAAAATATGTTAAACTATTTTCATGAGTTTGCATTCCTTCAGTATAGATTTGATGAAAGCATTATTTTCCAAAGTGTACGAGGTTTTGCCAGTGGCATGCCTCTCGCATTCTTCGCCTCTCGCATTCTTCGCCCCTCGCATTCTTCGATTCAGTTCTCTCCAATCGTGTCATTCATTTTTGCAGCGCAACGTTCAAGAACCATCTATGTCACACTTCTATCAATCAATGAAGTACAACCCACTGCAATTCCCAAGTGGACATAAATACAAAGTGCGACTTTACTCAAAAGCAAGTGCGTTCCATCTGCGTATTCTGGGTAGAAGGCAGATTGACGGTTTGGGAAAAATGTACAGTGCTGATTGTGAGTAAAGTACTCGATTTTTTCAATAAGAATGTTATTTTAGCACATTATCTAACCTTTCTTGACATTTTCGCGATTCTAGTATCCAAACTTCTTAAGACTTTCTTTGCAAAAATATTTGAGTTCCAATGTTTTGCTCATGCACTTTAGTGAGAAATGAAAATGTACCATGCACACTTGAATCCACCTTTTCGACGCAAAGTCCACGCACGTGTTACATAGGGTCACATGACCTTTAAAATAGCGCGCTATGATTGGTTAAGGTCTTATCTTTGTAAATAGAGGCACGAAAACTGGGACAAGTCTGTGGCCGTTTGCTGTGAATGTGAAGAAACCTTTCTATTATTTTTTTAAAAACTAGAAAAGTTCGGTGATGTCAATTCTACGAATCCACCGTTGAATGACATAGACAAAATAGACGTTTATGACTTGCGGATGTTTCTGCTGTCAAGAGAGCAGACTTGGAGGTCACGCTAGTGAAGGCTTTAATCAATTTAGGCCGTGAAGGTAGTGTTGACTGTAACGAAAATCCCGTTCTTCATTGTATGAGCATCTTATCGCCTGCAGTCGTTGTGGTATTTCTTGCAGTAACAGCGTTTCACCATTTTAAGTAGATGTAGTTCTTTCCCACAGACTCCTGTCCCAGTTTTCGCGTCTTTGTTTACAAAAATACAAGTTTATCCAATCATAACAGACTATTTGAAAGGTCACGTGAACATCACTAGCACGTAGGTTTTGCGTCGAAAAGGTGGATTGAAGATAAATCATAGAAAACAACAGAAATTAAACTGTTAGAGGGCAGCCAGCATAAGATATATAACATTTTGAGCACAGATAAAACTAATTTTAAACACACATGCACTCAAACTTTCTTAGGTCTCAAAAATCCAGTACTGAACTTTCTTAACTTTTTCAGCAAGCTGAGTACTACTATCTTGCAAACCACTTTCTTAAAAACAAATAACTTGCTTGTATAGTTCCATATCATGTCCTGCAATTGTAAAGCTCTGACCCAGTGCTATTCAAATGACCTAATTGAATAGCCCGGCTCTAACCAAACGCACTCAACCGCTCCGTCAGCAATTCCCAATATTTTCAAGCATTGGATTTGGTTGATCCAATGGCCAAACCATGCCAACATTTCAAGCCAGTATAGATAGGTTCTACAAGATCAGACCTATAATTACCTGGCTCTTTTGTTGGTAATGGAACTATTTTTTTTTGAAATGATTTTTGGGAAGATTGATTTCAAGATATCTTGCATGCATATAGGCCTATTTTTGTTGGCCAACGTGTCATAAGCTACCGGTAGAAGCCAATGCAAGGCATTGTGTGCCCTCTGCGGAATCCCGCGCTGGAAGGACTGACGTCAAAAGTAGGGTAACGTGACCATACGCGGCCAATATCTACTTTTGGCATGTAAAGAAATGGGATCCTTTTGTTCACACCATCTACCATCTTTGATCGAAATCGCTTTAGACAGTTGCAACCAATTTACATGTACAACGTCATTGTTTCTTTTAAGGAGTGTACCACTATTAAAAATGTGCCCGAGATTTTTGACTGTTTTTACTTTATTTTGGGTTATTTTGTTCGATTTTCATGAGTGTCCTAATTTTCGTGATTTTTATAATTTTTGTGATTTTTGCCATTTTGTCACAGTACACGACATTTTTTCTAGCGATATGCTCCTCTATTTGTTCTTTTGATACTATGCAGCAAGTCCTAAAAAACCATCTAGAGTTCTGCATGTTTCTTCTATAAGCATCATGTTTATAAGAAACAAGAGGTTGAAATGAGGTGAAAATCCAGAAACATTTACGAACAGTGGCATCTATGCTTTAAAAGTAAACTTAATACAACTGTTTTTTCAAGAAAATAACTAAATATAACTAAATATAAACAACATCCAATTCTCACGTGTTTTTATACATACATACGTCACAGAGCCTGTACATTCTGGTTACCGTGTTACATTTGCCTCATCTATCTTGTTGTTGTCATTGGAAATTTCAAGAATTCCAAGACACATTAAGGCTGCGTTTCCACGGGACCGATTCCAATTGTAACCGGAACATTCTGAGTACAGATTGGCCTCGCGTTTCCACGAGTCTGCTTGGAACAGTTCCATTTCGAATCATACTAATCGGTTCCAAATGGTTCTGCTTTCGAACTGGTCTCCAATTGGGACCGTACTCGTGTAAACGGGTAGAAAAGTTCCAAATGGGCCCGGATAGGGATCAGTGAAAGGAAGTGAACGAAAAAGAAGTTAGAAGTTCGAAGTAAGTAATTGGCGCGCTTTTTCTACTCTATTATTGTGTTCGTGCACACCTGCTAGGCAGTTGACTCCTGCTCAGTTTTAATGTATCAGTTCCAAATGGAACCAGTCTCGTGTAAATGCAAAGCCGATCCGCTTCGGTTCCAAATGGAACTGTCCTGTAGAATCGCTGCCTAAGAAACACCTGAGGATTTGGCAGAATGTTACGAAGCGTGCAATGCCGTTGTTTATCGAGACTTGCCGTTGACCGACTTTTTGTCCAAGAAAGATCTGACATATTTTCTATTGGAGTATCGTACCCCGACACCTTTCATATGTTTCCTGCATAGAAGCGTAGATCAGTCTATGCGATTCCTTTATGATAGAGAGTAAGCTGCTATGCAAATGCAATGCATCACATTCCGCTTTCTCCAGTATAACCAGATTGCGTACTAACATGAGAATATAACTTCCATTGATTCCGGTCTTTTGTTATCAAGTTTAGTTGGTTTAAGTTCAGCTGAGACCACGTAAGCAATGCATGTTGGATATTTGGTATGGATTTGCCTAAAAATTGCAACAAGAGCAGTTTGATAGAGGAGAATTGGGTCATCTTTACTTCAAAGAAATTCGTTGTGCCCATTCGTGAGGAAGAGTTCTAAAGTCGCTTCTTTATGGACAAGGTTAAGTAATATAATTAGGTCAATTTTCCACGACACAGTAAAATTTTCTCAGAGCAAGGCTTCGGGTGCGCAATTTGCTGTTTCTGCTCTTCTTCCATCTATTTCTCTACTTCCGTGCACTAAATGCTCTTCTCACACTCTATCCATCTCATGCCTCTTCTCTTCTTCCATCTGCTTTATGCTTCTTTCCTTGTTCTATCTATTTATGCTTCTTCTCTTCATGCGTATAACTTCGCATTTATCTTCTTAGCACCAGTAGAACTTCCTTCTCTGTCAATTCTCCTAAGATTTAATTTTCCTGTTGCAATTTATACCATCTACTCTCTCTCTATGGATAATTGAGAAACATACCATGGTTTGTTTTTATTGTTTGTTTGGGTGCTATTTTGTTACAATGTTGTCCAATTTCATGCACCCATGAATGCTCACCTGCAGTTAGCAGAATCCCCTAGGAAGGCATTAAGATATATAGTAAGGATGTAGTATTAAATTCTTTTGCAGCCACAAATTCTTCCTTGAGGCGGGTTATCAGATAGTTGTCGAATAGTTGATGCCTGCATAGTAGGCTTACATGTGCTACAGGTGCTGTCGGCTGAATTTTCCGATTGAGATGTTCACACATGTTTAATTGACGAGAGCATTCCCTTCAAGCGACTTGCCTTCATTGAGTTTCGGGGGCGCCATCTAGGCGGCAACCTCTGAGACGCTCTATTTGATGAAGTAGAATGAGCAAGATTCCAGGTGTGTTTGGAGATTCTTGTTCTCTTTCAACATTTCCTGATGGTGTCTTCGTCACCATACCTTTGCGTAGAGCGTACAAATTTGTGCCCGCCAGTTCCCACGAGAAGGCACATTTGTCTTCGGCTAGCAAGCATCTTCAATATCATCATTAACTCCTTCTTCTTTCCCAGCATACCCCTGGGCTGATCCTGGACTCAATGCTTCAACTACCAATTGCTAAGAAGGGATGATTGAGTCGGCTACACTCAATCCACTCTGCTACCCCAACTGCTAATAGGAAGAACTGTAGCGTGAGCCATCGAGCCTACTTCTCGCTGAAGGGGCCTGGTTTGACCGTTCGCTCCAAGTCATCAAATTCTGCCCCAATTCTGAATTTCTGCGAAATGGATTGCTATCACCTTAAGGACAGTTATCTCTCTGTGTAATGCATTGTGACCATCATCATCTTACTCTTTTTAGCCCCTTACAAGGTCTGGGATTGATCTTGATGCCAGTTGATCGCCTACCAGATTTTTAAAAGAGGTGGATGAGTCGACGACATCAACCCACTCTGTCACCATCGTCATCTTCATCATCGTCATCATCTTCTTCATCATCTTGTCTTGTGTTGTCTTTCCCATTTCGCCCCCAAAGGGGACCCAGGATTGACTCTGGGGTCAGTTCTCACCTGTCATTTATTTAAAAGAGGTGATTGAGTCGGCTACACCCAATCCACTCTGTAACCCCAACAGTTGCTAGGCACAGCTGTAGCATGAGCCATTGCGTCTGCTTTTCACTGAAGGGGCCTGGTTGGAAAGTTTGCCACAGGTTATCGACATCTGCCCTAATTCTGAATCTCTGGGACATAAACCACTATCAACTTAAGGGCAGCTGTCTCCTGTGCCCGCTTGCCGCCATGTGGAGGTCTCCAACCATGGGCTAGCTATCAACATCATCATCATCATCATCATCATCATCATCATCATCATCATCATCATCATCATCACCTTCTTCTTCTTCTTCTTCTTCTTCTTCTTCTTCTTCTTCTTCTTCTTCTATTGTCGCCGTCAGGCATGAGGTTTACAGTTAATTATGTCACTGATTCGAGACCATACAGGCTCTCGATTTGTGGTGTCTTGCCAGATTAGTAGCAGTTACATTTGCTCCGCAATATGTGCATACCTTTCTCTTTGATATATATTTTCTCGCAGTCTGTGTATTAGTCTGATCTGATCTCCCCCCCCCCTTGTGCTATTCTCTCTTCTTGCACCTTATTCCTCTGTTCATAACTCCTTACATGTCTCGCATAATTCGTCCTTCCAACCAAGTTATTACATATTCTGCATTCTTTTTTATCTCCTTGTATTTTTCCACCTTTGCATGCTTTGGAGTGGTTTTTCAATGCCGCCTCTTGTCTGAGCTCACTATTGCACTTCTAGCATCTAAATGTTGTCGCATAATACTCCTGTTTTCGTTGAATGTAGAAAGTACACACTTTCCCATCTATCTCATATTTGATCCCGTGGCTAAAGGTGTTTAACTCAGTTAAAAATTTGATATATATTCAACTCCGCTTTCACAGTTTCACTATTTCTCCAAACCTTCCTCCGTGTATATAGGTCCTCTGTACATTCCACGTTGCGATTGTTTTGTTTCCTTTCACCAATTCTTTCTGCAATTTTTGTTATTTTAATAATACTCTTTTTTGCTCTTATTTTCTTTCTTCAGCTATTTCTTGCTTGTCTCTGGGCTTGACTTGCTGGCCCTGGATTTTTCTGCACATCTGTTTCCAATTTATCTTTCAAAAGAGCCCTCATAGCTCTCGGGTCAGTGACACAATGCACCGCATTGTAGGTCGACGACAGTTTTAGGGAGCTCCAGCCATTGGCAAGATGACTGTCCTTCCGTTGAGATCCCCATTCCACGAGATCCCCATTCCACGAGATCAAACGGTTGATGCCGGTTTGAAGATCGTTTCTTTGAGGCCTCTTTCGGCTTCCTTTTGTCAGGGTTTCCTCCGTCCGCTCGGCACCCAACGGGAAGGTATGAAGTCATGACCGAGCCATCATCATCAGCATCATGATCATGATCATGATGATGATCACCGTCATCATAATCTTTTTTATCGTCTAGCGGTATAAGAATAACTTCAGTTAACCAAACAATTATGACAAGCAGGCTTTTGACCGTTGTTATCTTCCCATATTTGCTACTGTGATCATCTCGTCACATATATTACACTTTTACTCTTTAAGGTGTCTAATCTTACTGAGAGACTCTGTGCCTCAGTCAAATCTTCTTCGTTTGCTCGACAGGATAGTCTGTGTCTTGCAAAGTTCGATTTTGAAAGGTCTTTGTTGTTAAGGATTTAACTATTGGAAGCATGAAGCGGTAAAACTCCAGGTAGCGTAGTCATAGCACGATATTGAGTTTATATTTCCATATTTCTGGAATTTAGGGCTACTGAGAAAGGATCGATCCAAATGAAACCAGTTTTGTTTTGGTAATAGTTCTTCAGCAGTTTACACAAGGAAAAATGCTACATTTCCTGTAGAGGTGCTTGTGTAAATCATTGTCTTGATTTTATAGCCAATTCAAATTTTGCGGATCAAATGTAGATTGTTTGGTTTCTAATCGATTGATCAGCACTTCCTGGAATATCTCGGTGGAATGAAGAAACCTCTTTGGGTTATTCGGTATCTCTTTACGGTAAGCCAATAACCGAGATTAAGTGCGCCCTCTTCTTTTAACTGTCGTGGAGTTCATTCACTTGATTTGCACTGCCATGTCAGTATTCTAGGATACATGCGAGCGAGAACAAGCAGCCCTTTAGTTTATATAACGTTTTCATTGTCATTCTTTATCTTCTATGATCAAGTAGTCCTCGCCAATTTTGTTGTCAATATAGGCTGGATTTCGTGTCAGTTTCATCTCCAGCTCATATATTGACTTTTACTTTTACTGACCTTTTTTAACCGTAAATTAGCCATTTTGACAGGTGCACGATTCCTGTTCACTCACTACTACATGAATTACGTATTCAAAATAACTTGCTCGGTTGAACACATTTATTGTTTTCATTATCAGTAACTGAGTATTGCTACTTTGGAAATTATGTAATCATTCTCCTTTCCAAGTTACACAATTTTTTCTCAGGATGAATTTTATACAAATATTGAGGCTCAGAATCGCTGAATTTCAAGGAAAATTTAAGAATAGTGCAGGGCTCAAACTTCGTCAATTTTTGTATCTTTGAAGCACAGTACTGCTTTTAGATGAACTTTTGCTATATCGATACAGCATTCATTATTCTGTTCAACTTTTGTTTTGCTTTATGTTTAAGTTAGACATTAAAAGAGATTTAAATATATTCCTTTGATCTTCAGGTGTAGTTACACCTTTGATATTTAAAAGTAATTTAAGAGTAATCTTAGGTTCAAAGGTAAAAAAATTTAAGAATATTGAGGCTCAGAGAAAAATTAGGTATTTGTATACAGTGTAGTCAATTTGAAAACTTTACCTTGCAGATAAAGCACAAATTGTTTGTACGATGCATCAACCATTGAATTCCTGTTGCTATAAATTGTTCTACTCTTCATTTCTAGTTAAATCCATCCCCTTATGCTCATCCCACAAAGAACCATCTACACTTTTAGTTCATTTCTGGACTTAGCATATAGTACTATTAAACATTGTTCATGAAATAGTTATAATTTTATGGCTTGCCTATATTTATCAATTTACCCCAAGGGATAGTTCAAAAGACTTCGTGCAGGTCCTTCTTGGTCTCCTTGAAAAGTGCTAGAATTTGAAGTTTTTTCAAGGGCACTTGAAGCTTCTTGAAAATAAAAGTTTTTCCTTGAAAATTGATCACACTGCTTGCAATTTGCAAATGTTTACTCTTTACTTCGTTCACAGCAATAAGAAAATGCAAAAAATAATTAAAGGGAATATCCAAAAAATTTAACAAAATCGTACAAGTGATCTCGTGATATACCAAGAAATTTGTAACATTTATTTGAACTTTTTCACAAGAAATGAAATAGCCATGAATGTCTATAAAGTTAAGTCTCCTTGAAAATTGTTGTTTTAGTACTTGAATACAAGTTCTTTTTATAAGAAAAAAGTTTAAAAGAAAATGAGGCTCAAATGGTCAAAATCTTAAGAAAATCTTCAGAAAATCTCTAGACTCAATTTGCAAAATTTATTGTTTTCATTGGCCAAAAATCGATATTTCGTTGTTATAGCATTCAAAATGTTAAAGATGGAATTCAAATTCAAGTATGCACTTTTAATAACGAAAATGTAAACCATTATTGACAGTTTATTTCAGTAAAAGTTAAGAAAAACTTAGGAAAATTTCAAGCTCAATTTCGGGAAAAGTTAAGAAAATTGAGGCTCAGGCGAAATGATGGTTTTCTTTAAAAAAAGGGATATAGTCCTGGAAAACGCCTTGGATTTGATTATCAAAATCCTGCACGAACCCTACCAAAATCCTACACAACTGAAAAAGTGAACGTTTCGACCCCTTTCACCTTGATGTAGCGGGTGCTTTATCATGAAGTGAGACATCAACAAAGATCTGAATGTATATCTTTAATTTTCAGTCAAAGTCAATCCTCTGGAAATTAAAGAATAATATAACCACTATTTTAAGCTAAAAATACAAAAAATTATACAGACGGAATTTATGGTGCAAAATGTATAACCAATATAACACTGAGACTTATTCATGAACTTTTAGGCCTGAAAACGTTAATCAAAATGGACAATCAAGTTGTCCCTTGAATGACCTCCAACATGGGGGACAGAACCTGGAGGCTTGGGGGCTGTATACAATTTTGGCCATTAAGGCGTTGCCCTTAGGTCAACGACAGCCACAGCCAGCTCGGAAGATCTGCAGCCCCTCACATAAAACAAGCTCCACTGCTTATTACCCAAAAAGCAACAAAGTTTCTTGGTTATCATAAAATGCGTAGAAACTGAAGTTCTACTTGTCAAGTTACACAAACTAACACACGTCTTGCGATTTATTTTGCATTAGCCTATGTTGATTGCCTCCCACGGTCTCAAGAGCTGATCTGTTTTTCTTTGCTTTACAAACCTTGTAATAGATTTCTCTACTCCTTGTCTTTGTGAGGGGAGAGACACTAGGATTTGCAACATTATTTTCGTGATCCTATCATAAAGTACTGTTAAGGAAAGGTATTTCCGGAATTAAATCATTTTTTAATCTTAAAAGTGGATTCTTAAATTAATGCAGTTATACGCCAATGGAAAGAGTTAGATGGACAATTTCTGATCTAAAAGCAGTTCATAAAATCTGAAGTAACTGTTGGCGTGAGAGAATTCTAAGATTTAATCGTTGCAGTTGTGGTCATAAATCTGAAAGGAGCTTATTACACCTGCTGCTAGATGTAGCTATGAAGAGTGGATACAGTTGCTATGACGACGTGCTATAAGTATGATGAATGGACAGAGTTATTCTGGACGTCGGAGCACATTTTTGAGTGAGAGGGCTGGGGACGAGTGCCAAGCTCTTATTAGTCCGTGGAAGTAGGAATTGGGGGGCGGTGCTATTTAAATTTCTTATAACTTGCGCCCTTAGATTGCAAGAAATCCCTTTATTAAAAAGTAAAATAACTTCTATTATAGATAGGATATGCTATTTATTAGTCAATTATAGGATAGAACTTCTCTATTAAAGAAAATCGCTAAACAAAAATCATCATTCTTTGGCCATATTGTAAGAAGTCCAAATAAAAATTTGCTTGTCAACATCATGGAAGGATTTATAGATGGCAAGAAATCAGAGGGAAGACCTTGGAGAATGTGGACTGACTATATCAAGGAATAGACCATCATTAGAGAATATGGAGAGCTGAAAAGGAAGGCACAGTGCAGAGAACAATGGAGATCCATGATAGGCAAACTTCGAACGCTCGAGGACGCTTCAGAAATAATAATAGAATGGAATGCTATTTATTGCATGACATGGTACACTAGCAAAATAGTGAGGGCCGCGTACCTGGTTATGATCAATAGATATAGCGGCAACCAACAGGTTTTTGACACTGTTGTTGCTTCCTTCCATACTGTCTTTTCCGTTCGAGAGAACCCTTGTGGACCTTAAAGTAACCACGGATTGATTCAATGCACTCATTTTCGTAAGAATAAAGTATTTAAGGTAAAAGACACTTAAATTAAGAATAGTTTAGGAATATTGCAAAGCTCAATCTACATCAAGACTTAGACTTTTTGTGTATTTGAGTTGCCGTCCAGATTTCTAATTGCTGAATTGATACAGTTTGGTTTGATTGAACTTGATCATTGTATTTGTATTTTTGAAAATACGATTGTAGTCGCACTGAGATTCTCGACGCTGTTGCAAATGTTGTATTCTAGGTACACAGAGCCCCATTGCGCGTAGATAAGTGCTTTGCACGCAGATCCCCCTTGCTCAAATTTGTACAAGTCACCATATGTTCTGATGCAGTATTTGCTTTTTATAGCAAAGTTTTCAGCCCAGTACTGAGACCTTCCTACCTTTTTTACGATTCAAAATTTTCTTAGCATAAATTATTGAATTGAATTGTTTGCGCATGCACATTAGTGGCATGTGAAAAACGCCATGCACACCTGAAATGATGATACCTCTTAGCAAAGTTGAACTTGTAGAGGGCAGCCAGAATGCGATATGCAGCATTTTGTAAACTCCAATTTCTAACAGCTAACTCCAATTTTAAACACACGTTCACATATAAGATTTCCTGAGCTTTCAAAAATCCAGTCCTAACGAGCTGAGTACTACTTTCTTATGCGCCCACTTTCTTATAAAAAGACGTGTACTGAAGAAAACTCAGCCCCCACCTACCCCCTCCCCCCTTCTCTCTCTTTGACTATGGGTAAGAAACTGGATTGCTTGTACCAAAAAGTCTTAGAGAATAGCCTATCTCAAGGTTTGCTTCTTCTGAAGGCCACAGGTTTTCGGCTTGTGTTCATTAGCTGTTAAAAACATGCGGATGCCTTTGCGTAATACATCTTGCGGCTATTTTAGGAATCTGAGATTAATTTAGCTCGGCGGATGGTATGGATGTGAAAATGAGACTGTAATTTAGAAAAGAAGGATTGGACGGAGAAGAAGTTGGATTATCAACAGAACTAACTATCAAACAACATGTCAATCTTTTAAGAATAGTGAAGAATGACGATTATTTGATTCTTTAAATATCGACTCCTTTAACAGATTAAAAAGCTTAGGATGACCCTGTTTAGAGATCATACTTCGTATCCAGAGATTTCGGTCTATAAAATACTGTAATTATCCCTTCTTTTGCTCATCTGTATGCATTACAAGTAATTAATCTCAGTTTCTTTGAAGGCCAGTTTTCATCCATAGAATGACATATAACTCAAATTTTTAATATGTGGCTTTTCATTTTTGCAGCAATTTTGATAATTGAGACAGTTGCTTTTGGTGTAATTCGAATTCGTGGTGAGATGAGTGGCCTATATCTATGCATGAACAAAAGAGGACATTTGGTGGCTCGTGTAAGTTACTTTGTAGAAAGTCTCAAGTACTTCACTTCCCCTTTGTTCATTCAAAATGCATCTTTAACGGATAAAGGCGTTTTTTCATAGATATTGCTACTGGCACTTTTTCCTGATAAGCATCGGGAGTAGTGGCAGACTTTGCAATGCGGGGGCATCGCAGACCTAAAGAGCTTCTGTAACAAATTCTCTTCTTAGATGGTGTTGTATATCCCTTGAGAAAAGAAGCCACTTTAGTCTTTGTTTGTGATGCCTGAAGACCGGTATCTTTCACGGTTTTCTTTAGTTGTCAAGTGATTTTAAACATCGGCTCAACCAAATAGGAATGATATTAATAGTAAATCTAAGACAGGAAATCTTATCAGTTTAGGCAGAAGTTGCTATTGGCAGGGGGCGGTTCTAGCCTTACAAATCCGGGGGGTCATGGCCCCTGAGCGTATTGTAGAAGAAAGGGAATCTGGGGGCTTGGCCCCCAGCAAAAAACTTTTTGCCCACACCTTTTTTACCCTAAGAAAACGCCCTTTTTGAGCACAGAGATTGGTCCTTTATGCACTAATAAGCTATGTAAATAAAAGAGGAAAAATGAAGAAGAGCAGGCAAAATGATAGAGAAATAAGAGTACAGGACGATAGCACAACGGAAAATGTAAATGCAAGATCTCTATTAACATTTAGAAAGTTACAATTAGTTGATGCTTACATGCAAAGCCAAAAGACACAAAGAAAGGTAGAGAGACGTTTTTTGTAAGTTAAAGTACAATAGCATCATAAGTATCACGTTCATTCCTTGTACATCTTCCTAATTCGCAAGTATTTGCAGTAAACAATATATTCAAAATTTATATCTTTCTAGAAAAGTAGAGGCCAGCGCAGGGGCCAAGAAAATATCTGGAGGGCTGTGGCCCCCAGTAGAACCGCTACTGGCTATTGGTCAATCTCTTGTGTGACAGATATTTAGACTACGTTTCCACGAGACCGATTCCAGTTGGCATCACGTTTTTTCACAGGAATGCTAGGAATGGTTCAATTTGGAATTGCTAATCGGCTCCAATCAGGCCTACTTGCGAATTAGATCCCAACTGGAACCGTACCCGTGGAAGCGGTTGGAATAGTTAAAAATCAGTCCTGAGAGGAAGTAGACGAAGCTCGAAGAACAGTGATTGACTTGTTTCTTCTGCTCATTTCAGAATGGCACCAGTCTCGTGGCAACACAGGGCCTGTCCATACCCAATTGTTACTGTTCCACATGGAACCTCGCTATGGAAACGCTGCCTTAAGAGCTTTTTCTTCCAAGTTTTCTTCCTAGCCAGAATACTTGGGCTCCTAAAGGCTAGGGGAACCTCTTACTTCTTTCTCAATATGCTGTTTGGCCAGAAAAATCAAGCACAATCAATGTGAGAATGTTTACAACACAGTTATACGATACTTCATGACCTTTGGGGGCCACTCTAAGGACCGAGGCATACTGCCCCTGTCCCCTCTTGGTAGGCCTCATCATATATTCATGCATCTACTACGCACTGCACGAAAAAAGTCCTTCAGGCGTTTATTCTATAGAAGTTTCACGAAAGCTTTCCATGAAGCCGCTACTTACACAGTGGCTGATTGGGTTGTACTACTTCTTGAGGAACACTCTGAAATGATCGATAAGTGCTTTCAATTGGTAGGGTCAGAGAAGAAGGATCTTTTCCAAGAACTAGATTAAAAATTGCAGCAATTAGTAACTAAACCGTTATCTTTACATCTTTTTCTTTCTTTTTCTTTCGCATTTTTTGTAGTTATAGCAAGTTTTGCATTTGTCTGAAAGTTATATTTACTTTGTCCGAAATTGCTAAAAAACAGTACGGAGAGTTTATTGTCGGAAGTATTTTGTCCAAAAGTTTGAAGTCCGAAAGTTTTCGATTTTAATGTAGGTCACAGTCTCATTCAGTTTAGAACAGGATAAAACAGAAAGCAAATGGTGACAATCACTAGTGTTGCGATTGCCATAACGAAGTACTTACTCGGTACGTTGGATTACATTGAATGGCGGTGTTGGCACTGACGATGTGTTGCTCGTATAGGAGATTTTGCGCGTGTGGGCACGCACACTTGCAATCGCACTTGTCTCCGGGCATGGACTGATAAGGCTAGAATTCGACAAAGCATTTCCAGTACAGATTGCATCTAGCTTGCCGTGCAGTTATAGGAAGGTCGATAAATGAGCAGTTTATATGGGTATGAGGCAGCACTCTCTTTTTTGCAAGTAGCGAATATTAAGAGGGGCAAGGTGCCCCCCAGGTGTCATCAAGTTGGCAGATTCTCAGCAAATGTAGTATACCAAAGACCAAATACACGACTTTTAATGAGAATATTACTTTTTTGATTGAGCTCCAATTTTATTGTACACCTTTTCTTTGTGAAAAACACATGTAATCGACAAGCATTCCCAAGTATTTGCCAAGCACACGTGCTTATATAGCTACAAAAGGAGAGTTCTGCCTCATGATATTTTCTAGGACTGGCTTTTGGTTCCTGAGTTGTCACTAGGGCTATCCACCAAAGATTGAATATTCGGTACTTTGGATATTCGATCAGCCTTCAAATTGCAATGAAGTGAGCCGAATATTCGGTAAATTCAGGTTCAAATGTTTGAATGGTTAAAATCTTTTTATTTTCTCAACCTTTGTTGTTGCTTAGATCACCTATAGTGCCAAGCGTTTAATCTATTTATTTAAGTTATTACATTTTGAATCCTGCTTATATCATCAGAAAGTGAATTTCTTACTTTTAGAGAAAGAATTTGAAGTCATCAAGATGTGCCTTCATAGTTGAGGATGATCACCCAAAGGCTTACAAGAGATATGTCTCACTGGCTTTTGGTTCCTATAGAATTGCTTTTAACAAAAATGGAAGGCCAAGGACAGCGTCACGTGTTCCTAATCGAGAACATCGTTCAGTTTTATTTGTAGAACGAAGGTTGAATAGAGTACCACCAAGCTATTCAATGAGAACTCGACGGCATGGGCGAAGGGAGGTTCAAGATCCTTGCAAAGAACAAAATAGAACGTTGTTAGCAAAAGACTGGATTAAGTTTTGGACGCTTTATTGTGCTAAAAGACAAAATAAGGAGTTGAAAGTTAACAGAGATATACATAGATAGCATATGGGGTATGAGAATCGTATGGTCTCTTTGTAGACCTGAAATTCATGAACGGCGTAGTAGGCTATATGTACGTCAAACCGAACGGAAGATTGTTGCTATAATCCCTGTCCACTGCACATGATGTAAATTGTATCGCGACAGTTATTCAGTGATTTCTTACAGACAACATTGCAGTATGAGCGATTTGGTCAGGTTTCCGTGTACTCTAATTGCTAGGTTACAGCTCATTACATTTATGACTTTACTGTACTGTAGTGGCTGAACTTCGATCAAATTTTTGAGACACAGATAGCTAAACTTGCGCACCGAGGTATCACTTGGAAGCAATGGAACATTCGTTTCATGCAATTTCTACCTAAGTCAAAGCGCAATGATAAAGGCACTAAATCTGAACGAAATGCAAATCCTTGAGAAGAATTTTGTTTGTTGAGGGCCCAAGCTTGGCCTTAGAGAAGTCTCCACGAAGTTCAAAACTGTGTGTGACTGTGCGATCACCAAAGGAACTGATATAGCCCGTTAAATATTGAATTTTATGTGTAGATAAATGATATATAAATTACATTTTAGGTACATATTATTATTTTGTAGAAATTTCATAAGTATATTTTGTGTAGTATTGGGATCCCTGGGACTTTACACGAAGCATTAAAGGAACATACACTCATTTTACTTTCGACTGTATATTGACTTGTCCAAGTTGCTCACAATTTAGGACAATGTCGTTTGTTTTCATGTTGACGAAAATTCGCTTGACTGATTGCTCTTTGTTGGATCGTGACTTCTTAGTACATCTTCAGTAAATTAGTCAATGTTTTACTATCTTTTAACTAAGCATAGATTTTGCATGTACCATGATGATAAAAGAGCCTGAAATTGAAGACAAAATTATCTTGGCGCTGAAGACAAACATTGAATGACTTGATGTTCTTATAGTCTATCGTTCTGATTGGTCTTATGATGATTTTTCTACTACGAAACCAAATTCTTTATGCTGGCCAAAACACATCTTGAATGTAACAATCTTAAAATTGTGGTTAAATTTTGGGGTATTCAGCCATCCTTCGCAAAGCCGATTGTTGCCGTTCTTCTCATTGGTCACCACAACTACACACTTTAGCTACTTTCAATTTGGACACTGCTCTGGTTAACTTCTTTATTATTTTATTGAGTATTCAACTGCAATTTTTAAGGCTTAGGCCTGCAATTTTTTCACGAAGAGCCCCCATTTTCCAATATTTTAGAACGACACTATGGATATCAAAGTGTATCACGTTTAAGTTACATGATGAAAATAGTTTGCAAACATTTGCTGTGCATTAGTTGGACACTTTCCCATTCCCAGAATACCAATCTGTTAATCTGCAAAAGCCACGCTAGAACAATTCAAAACCCTGTAATCTGAGATATCGAGAAATTCATTAATTCATCGGTACTTTTGATTTGATACTTTCTGGTCACATTTCAAAATTAGCATAATCTTCATTTTGACTAATGTAATTCTTGAGTAAATCAAAGGCTGAAACCAAAAAGGTAACATTTGATGTTATTTGCCTCTTGTGTAAAGGTTATTTCAAAAAACGTAAGCTGGATAGACCAAATTTAGTCAGCCGCAGACAGGAGTTACAATGCCCTTGAATTAAGCGATGTCTGTCGCTACTCGAATTAGCGGGGTTTGGGGGTCAACAACCGCAAGCCAAATTTTCAAATGACGGGCTTTCCATGGTTTCATACACCCACTGTCATATCGATCATATGTCGTTTCCATTCAAATTTAGTCTTAAAATGTACCGTGCTCTCTCCACCACACAAGTATGAAAGCACACTGTAGAATTTGATATTTTTTGAAAATTACTGTGATAACTGAAAACGAGTTACCTAAAGTACTGACTATGAGGCTCAGACAATTTTATTGTGTTGAGGAATTCCTTAAAAGGTTTGTTCAGCTCATTTGAAAAGTGATTGTTGGTAAGCCAAACGCAAAAGTGCCCTTTTCTTCCCGCAAGTTCCATTAGTGAATCTTTGGAGAATTAAATTTTTTATTCAACAATCAATTCTATGTACAGCTCTACATTTCAATTTAATATTACAAATTTCTCAGTAGGCATAAAGCAAACGGAAAACATAAAACTTAAGGCTTGATATGAATTGTGACAAAGTTGTATAAAATATGATGACTGAGTCTAAATTAGAATTCTGTAAATTTTGAATGATTGGATCAGAAAAACATTTCTATGTATATTTTGTTTCACAAAGTCAAACTTTAGCAGAGAAAGTATCATTTTAAGCTGCCTTTTAGCACATAAATGATTGAAAGCTAACCATTATAAGCATTGTTTATGGTAGGTATAGGAAAAGCCCATGCCATATTGGGATTGCTCACAACTAAGGACTTCAACTTCCGAATCTTGAATCTCATGGATTTAGTAACTGCAAGGATACGCACTTTTTGTTTTATAAGAATAAAGTTTATGAGAATATTAATGCTCAGAATTGCTGAAGTCTAAGATTAATTTAAGAGCAATGCAAAGCTAAAGATTTTTGAGTATTTGAGCTATAATGGAGCTTTTACAATTAACTTTGGACAATCAAGGTAATATTTATTTTGATTACTTCTGGTTCTCTTTTCATTTGCTTCATGGGTAATTATAACATCAGCAAAGATTTGAATATATCCCTTTCATTTCCAGACCAAGGTATACTGTTGACACTTAAGAATAATTTATGAATAATCCTGGGCTCAAAACAAGAATAATTTAAGAATATGGAAGCTCAGAAAAAAGTTGGGTATTCTTATAAGAAGAGAAATTGGTATCTTTCATTCTCGATACACGTTTTTTTATAAGAAAGTGGTTTGTAAGAAAGCAGTACGCAGCTGCTCAAAAGGGTAAGAAAGTTTAGTACTGGACTGTTGAGACTTAGGCTTTTTGGTGCTTGTGTATTTAAAATTCAATTGATCTGTGTACACAATGTCATTTATGTGACTTTGGCTACCCTCTAACAGTTTAGCTTCTGTTGCGTATGAGATTTATCATCATTTCAAGCGTACATGGAGCTTTTTCACTTTCCATTGAAGTGCTTGTGCAAAGCATTGGAACTCAAAATTTTTTGCTAAGAAAATCTTAGGAACCTTTTGATACTGTGAAAAAGTTAAGAGTTTCAATACTGGGCGCAAAAATACTTCTTATAAAAAACTTGTATCCCATATCTATTTCTTTCATGTCATGATGGAATCTCTTCTATCATTTGTTGTCACTTAGTGATTTCGGATTATATGGAAATCAGTCCACATTCGAGAACATGTAGTGAATTTTGATGCTTGCGTTACCGCCAAGGTTCTCTAGAATAATCGTGCATTTTCTTCAAAAAAGGACTTCCCGCCTTCAAGTTCTATTTGGCCCACTTATGGTAACTGAGCCCCGTTCTCCCACCTTAGACCAATATTGCGCGGCAGGGAAACAATTCCATTTTAAACACTTTACCCATGATTCCATGTTATTTAGTTAACATTAAGTAAAAGAAGCGGGAATGTGAAGCAACGCAAATATTTGCGAACGCTAAGCTTCATAGACGTAATTTCCGGGGGGGTTGGGGGGCTGAAGCCCCCCCAATAATTTTGATGATACAAAATTTTTTATGTAAATTATTCTGCGTTTAGAAGGTCAGAGAATGCATCAACATCAATAATGACATTGTAGATTACTAGGGGGGAGCACTACAGTATATTCACTTCATATCCTAAACTTTTTCTTATTAAATTGGTCACACTTAGGCCAGACTTTTTCTATATTGCAGAAATTGTTTTAATAACGGCATTGTATTTTTAGACGCTTTAAAGCTATAAAAAATGTACATTTCAATTCACAACAGAAACTTTTTATTAAAATTTTTATTAAAATTACTCATTTCGAATCTCAATTTCGAATCCGAGTCTCGAATTGAATCATCATACAAAGAAAAATCAAATTGGACTTCTCCGTCTACAAAATATAAGCGGAGAAAGAAAGCAGATCATTTTTCAAAAAGGCATCTGCAGATTCTGGAAAGAGCTCTTCATCTACTGGTGATTTTCCGGAAAAACTACACCAACCAAGATCAATAAAGTTTCCTATGAGAGACACAGGGAAGCAGAAGCGACCGTTCAACCCCATCAATTTACATTTTTGCATTACGGGGGAAGATAGTGATTCTGTGATTTGCCATACCTGTGCACCTGCAGACAAAGGCTATACAGTAATTATTTCTGGTGTTTTTCTATTACCGTGCAGAAAGAGACCTTTCGTGATCCTAAGTCATTTTAAGGCCTCAGAGATGGTAAAATCTCTAGAGCTTCCGGGGGCTCCGCCCCCTGGACCCCTGCCAGAGCTCTGCCCTGGACCCACTAGGTGGCTTTCAGCACCCCCCAGACCCCTAGCTGTTTTAGGCGATAGCCAAGGCCCACTAAATTACGCTAGAAAGTAGCCCCCTCAAAGTTTTTGTGGAAATTACGGCCTTGAGCTTGTCTCATACTTTTCGCTGTTGATATTTTGTAAAATGTCACCTTTATTCATAACTTGAGAATGAGCCAATTATTTAAAAGAATTTAATAAAGGCCCCCATTCTTAAAGCCCCCTTTGAATAGTATTCCGTAAGAAAGTTGACTAATTTAATGAAGGCACTGGACTTGTATTATATTGCGGTACACAGTTGTTGTTGTTGTGGTTGTTGTTGCAGTTTGTTGTAGATCCGTCACTACTCTGAATGTCAGTACACGTCGTCCAAGAATTAGTTTGCCACCTGCATAGCTTGCTCATTTTCAGCAGAATTGCTACCTCATAGTGTCTGCATAGGACTTAATTCCATACAACCATAACCTCAGCTTCTTACTTCTTCACATACCGGATCCGTGCTGACTGCTTTCAAATGAAACGAAAGTGGATAGAGATTGGTGCTAACAAGAAAAGCAGAATTGAAAATGTCAATCCATAGAAGTGACAGAGATTGGGCTGTTCTAAAGAATGAGGTACATTTGTATAAGTCATTTGTATTTTGTTGTACTTTGGGAAATTTTTATAACACTCAAGGGGGCAAATAGACTATTGAAATTCGGTTTCAAGCTGGTAGTAAATTTGGAAGTACATTTGTTCAAATTCAGGCTTGTAGCTCTGGTGGACTCAGGAAGACACCGCCCCTATTGAAATTTATAGGACATTTTGGGAGCAAGGCCCCTCTTTGAAAACAAAACTTTGGTATTGCTTTTTTGTGTTTTCTATTTTGCACAAGACTTGCAAACTCACTTTAACATTTTGTTTCAATTATAAGATAATGCTACAATCTGGCACAGGTTTAGAGTTCAGTGGAGTATCAAAATACGGATTGAAGTAATTTTGAGCAATATCAAAATATGTGGACTTAAAAGGTTCTGTTTTAGGCCCCCTCTTTATGAAGAGTTTAGAACTACACCACTCTTCAAATTGCTCAAAAAGTATTGTAAATGGAAAACTTATATGTATAGGATTTTTCTCTTCACTTCCAAGAGTTTAGTTAAAATTTGTGTCCAATTTAATTGCCATGGATTTTTCTGCACTTTCTCATTTCTCTCGATGATTTGGAAATTATGCTTCTAGTTCAAAATTTGCAAAAAGAAGCTGGAAAGTAAAAATGAGGGGATTAAAATCCTGATGAAAGATCTGGAACACTATCAAATGGAAAGGGATATTTATAAGAACAAAGTATGCCAACTTGTAAGTAGAGTATTAAATTGTAAATATCTTTTAATCATAATCTGTAGGATTTTAGGTATGCAAGTTAAATAGGGTCTTGAATATATATCTATATCCACTAAGTTTCCTTCTAACTTATAGCACCCTATTTTATAATTGTAAAATTGGAGCTGGTACACTCCTAATTATTGCGAAAAATAGGCAAGAGTACCTTACACAACATGGGTGAACTTACCAGGGCTGTAGGAGGAACTTTTGAAGTGAATTAGGAAAGGTTGCTTTGTTGTGAAAATAGCATGTTTAGAGAAAGACATTCTTTACTAATTATACCTATCTTAGTAAACTAGTGTCACTTATGAGCATACAATTTCATCTAGCAACAAGAATTAGATGAGTTAAAAGAACTTGTTGGAGACAATTGGAAAGATAACATTAAAAATGGCTCTCTCTTCTCATGTGAAGAAAACTCAGATAAGAAGATCAAGGTATAAAAAATTCTTATATAGTATGAAATTTCTCATTAATTGTTCTTTCACTAGTTCTCTGATTTAACTAGCTTATATTAGTTGTTTTGTCTGTGATCTGTGCCTTTGTTACCTGGATTCTGTGAAGGTAAAAAGCTGGAAATGTGTTAAGTAGCACCTACTGGCTCATTTCTGAAGTATGTGAAGTGAGATTTGCAAATTAATGGTATACCTTAGGCTGTTTTGTTTTTGTGTTAGCTTAATTTAGTGGGAAAAAATAGCCCAGATTTAGCGCAAGTTTAATTTAGCGAATGGCAGCTTAACTAGAGAGGACAGATTTGGCTCAATGAGAACAATAGCACTTCATTTTGCAGCATTACTCTACAGCATACTACCATACAACAATCTTCACGCAAATGGGCCTTTCGGTGGAAGTATGTCAGTTTTCTGAACCATTCCAATTATACCCGCTTTCTTCCAGCCATTCAAAATAATTACGCACCCATCTTCACCAGTGAGAAAGTTGTACATCTCAACCATCCAGTTTGCGTAGATGGGCTTTAGTCGTTTAAAGTTAAAATGACCTTCTATTTGCTCTGTTGGTGTGCCTTCTTTGATTTTCTCCTTCACTTCTCCAGCGTACCAGGTGACAAATTTCTTCTTCATAAAATGTTTTGCTGACCCATTCACAGTCAAATCAAGTGGCTGGAAAAAGTGTTGCATATTTGCGGGGACAGTGACAACTTTTATTTTCAGAAGAGTGGGGCTTCAAGGATCTGAAAGCAGGAAATCTAAGTGAGGGCAAAAATTAGTGAAAATTAATTTTGTGCAATTTTAATTTAGCACAAATATGCCCTATCGCTAAAATTGCTAAAATGACATATCGCAAAAATTAAACGGCCTAAGGTCTATGATTTAGAATTACTCATGTCTTCAAGTAAGACAGTACACTTAACTAACATACGTTGACTTTATACTTTTAATCAATGACGTATAGATTTAGTTGAACTTGTTGGGTGTACCCTGCAGTTGCTTTTGAAATGGGTATGGCTTGCATTGCATGTGTTAAATGTGCTCGTATACTAGCTAGTTCCAGAAATTGAGTTACCTGTCATTGAGGAAGCAGTAGCTCACTTTTACTTCTCTGCTCTCATCTATAATCATTGGATTCATTCTATTTCATCAAATCTCTATGCTTTTGAATATTTTGTGCTTATTTTTTGTCAAAAGAGAATTTCTTCACATTCTAGGTCATCTCTAGGACACTTATAACTTAACTAGCCATGAGCTAGAATGTGGAAAAATCTCTTTTGACAAAAAATAGACACAAAACATTAAAATGCAAGGAGATATTTGATGCCTTGAAGTATAGATGGCTTTTTGCTATCAAGAATAACTAGAACTAGTCAAGTTAACAAAGTTTTAACATGATCTGTAAGTGTTGAAGTTTTTCTGCTTTTCTTATTCAACTTTTGAATTTGCACTTTGACTTTGGCTTCATGGTGCAGCTTCTTTTGGAAATTCCTTCTTCATGAAACCCTCTGTTGAAGACCCTTCGTTATATCATTTGGATTGTCATCATATTCTTTGCCAGTAAGGCTTGTATGAATAGGGTCTTTAGGATTGTTTCTTTGCCTTTGTTGTCTATAAGGTTTGTGAACTATTTGAGTGGCCCCTGCAAGAAGTTGAACTTTTTAGAGTCACGCTTCCTTTCTTTGTTACCTTTTCAGTGTGTTTTGATGTTATCAAATCAGCTATCTTTTATTTTTGTCTTGAGTCTGATAGAAAGCAAAATAGTTGTTGCAAATTTTGAACTGAGTGTGTACAAACAGAAATGAAATGACAGCCTGTACTGTGAACATATAACCAGCATTTCTTCTATAGAAAGCTATTTCTTTACTATGTTTTGCCATTGTTGTAATATGCCCCTGGAAAGGCTAGGGGGTTTAGGCCCCCAAAACTATTCTCAAAATAACTAGGGGGGCTAAGCCCCCTGAGTTTTATGCCACTGGGCTGGGGCTGACCTGCTCACCTAATACAAAAAGCCTCATTTCTCTAAAAACTTATGTAGCTGTAATCTTTCCTCATTGAACAAGAAATTCATATGTGAGTATTCACTGAGTGGTGTTAAAGCTTCAATCACTACGAATTCTATCAAATTATTGTTCTATTTAGAACTTTTATAAAGTTGCTACTTTTTTCACAAACATATCAATAATTTTCAGGGCTTCACCCTTGACCCCATGCTCTCTTCCCCCATCAACATTGTTCCATGCTTCCATAAGAACTTGCCACTCGTCTCCAATCCCCTTTCTAGAAATATACCATGGCATCCCTGTTTGGGAGGAAGGGGATTCTTGGAGAATCATGATTTCATGTTCCAACAGTTTTTTGAAGATTCTGTATTTGCCAATTCCTCTGAAAACAGCATGCATATGGTCTTATTTACTTCTTAAAAACAAAACCATAACTGATTTGTATTTGCTCTTATTGCAAAAGTTCCTTATAATTTTTACGATTTTCCCAATATATGCCAATTAAATCATGTTATTCATGCTCTGTTTCCATACTATTTCCAATCTGTTCCTTCTCTTTCCTCACCAGGTATGGGATTACCAAAGTTGGGGGGGGGGGGG